>OY282642.1:30689455-31289455 GCA_958299015.1 Tetanocera ferruginea | reverse complement strand
TGCTGGTGATTTTGATGAATAAAATATTTGCATTATTTCAATACACAACATCCAACCCAAACAGTAAAGAAAAACTACTAAAAAAAAAACTTAAAACTTTAAATTGCGGTTGTCTGCCAAGTGGCTGGGTAAACTATAGCTGCCTTGCCATATAAGTTCGAAAGATTGTCTCTTCAGCTGTCACAAACTTCTTCGTATTTATTTTCCACCCACTCACATTTTTATCTAAAACAAAGCATTCAACGCTTACAACAAAAAACAAATCACACCCACATTCAAGCTACAAATGTCTAGCATAATAATAATATAAAAAGTTTTATAAAAAAAAAAAAAAAAAATGCTTGTGTTATTTCCATGGAACGAGATAATGTTAACCCTTTAAGAAAATGTCGCATGTTTGCTGTTAAGTTGTGCTACTGTGTGTGTTTTTGTGAGTGGAACAAGTCTGCATATGTGGGTGAGCTTAGCTGCTAGTGACGCCTATTTGATGGACATAAGTGTCGTATCCTGTCTCATTGGATGTGTTTAGTTTTTGTTCATGTCTGTCTATTCGCTGATAGCGTTTAAAGTTGAAGCATTTATTTTATGTTGCTCGCTTTTAGAAAATGTGTTGTAATTTTTTATGTTGTGGTTGTGACAACGTTTACCACACATTTTGAAGTAGTTTGAAAAGATTTGCCGCAGCGCATTTGCAAGGCTTAATAAGAGTTTGTGAGTTTTGTTTTACTAAAAAAGATAAAAAAGGCACCAATATAAATAGTGCTTTCAAGGTCAAACGAAGATGAATTACCGCAGAGTTGCATGCAATGAATCAATTCAAAATGAGTTTATCCCTAACATTTTTCAAATTTTGGCTTAATTTTAAAATGTACATATTAAAGTTGTATTCAAAGATACTACATGACTAGTTGAACCCACACTGAATATCGTCAATTCACCATATATATAAAATTCAATCAATTCACAGATTCAACTTTGTTGTCTTATCGAAGAAATTTGTATGCTCAAAACGGACCAAGCCTTTAGGTCAGCTAACATAGGTTTTTTGTTAATTTGTTTTAAATTTTTTTTTCAGTGTATCCGAATCATATCTGCAACTGTTGTAGTTATTTTAAACTTCGTGAAACCTTGGACAGTCCGATCTTTGGAAGGTTCTTTGAAGGCTTCAATCCTATTACTTTAGAATTATACATTGCGGTGGTAGATTTGAATGAGAACGTTTTTGGGTCATTTATGAAAGTAATACGATATGCGAACAAATTAAAAAAATTAGCAAAAAAATTTAAAAAAAAATTTTTTAATATTTCTAGTGGAAATAGCGAACAATTTCTTTAATAAAAGTTGATTGATTTTTTACGGGCTTTCTATTTTTTAAATCTGAAACTGAATTCCGGTGGGTCAATACTATAAGGCGTCAACTGAGGTCAATGAACTCTAAAAACAAAAAAAAAATAAGGTTTCCTAAAACAAAAAAAAAACATATCATTCTTTGAGATCGGACTGTAAATTACGAAGCTATAAAGAAATATGTCGATGCCGCGACCCACACGTTTGGTCAAAATACAATTTTTTTTTAACTTTATTTAAACAACTCTTTAGATTAGCTGATGTGCGGCGAAATTTATTTTTTCGATACGGTCTAAGCTATTCCCACAAAACACTATACATTTTTACCCTTTATAGACCAATTTCAAAAATTTTCAATACAATCTTATCAGTTCAAGATGACTAAAATCGGTTCAGATTTAACGAAATGGCAACACTGTGTATGATAGCAAGCCTATACATGAGAATCGGTATTTGACGACGAAAAACAAAAATCGTTAAAATTGCTGCCATTCTGCCAATTCTCAACCGATTTTGATATTTTTGAGCTCACTGTAAAGGTACATTAATACGCAATGAGTTGCTGTGAAAATAATAATGATACTCATGCAACATTATGTCATTAGAATTCATAGAAACATGAATTTTTTTTCTGAAATTAACGAAAAACAAAGGAGTTGGCTTCGCTACACATTTTTATATATAATTAAATTTATTTTTATACAGCCTTATTCTACGTTAAATTCTTCTGAAAAGAAGTGCAATTTAGTTTTTAGTTCTGACATGGTAAATGACTTTAAAAATTCAATGAAAGTTGACACAACTGTATTTGAACACTTCAACCTTTAAAAATTAATTACAGAAACTCTGACGACATTGAGTGGTCTGACAAGATGCGAGGGATTCGCAACATGTTCCTCTTTAAGAATTTCTGTAAGGTTTGCTTATGCTTTTTAAATCGTCTCACCGTGTAATTATCTGGAAAAACTATTCATTCTTTGCAACTTCATTACCACAATCCCATCAATCAAATTCAAGCGTGATTTAAACAAAACATGTTTAAAAAAGCATCAATAACGATTTTGAGTTGTTTAAAACAGACTGGCTTGAAACAAAAATTTTATTTTTGAAGAAGACAAACAAAAAATGATTTATTTAAATAAGTTTTAGTTTTGTTATTGCTCTACCTTGTTTAAGAAAATTGAGTAAAGATATCGCAAAAAGGTGGATTGATCTGCGCATCACGTCACGCAATACCAAGAGCTGCGTGCCGAAATACATCTGAATTGTATATCAGATCTGTTGTGACGAAGGCAACTCAGGCGCACATAGCTATATAGCAAAATTAAGCATGAATTTGTTAAAAAAAAGCATGCTACATTTCTCTCAGTGCATGGTAGGGAGGGGCTAACTCGTACACTTGACATAACTCATCACTGGTTTGTCGTATTGAACTGAGAGTAGGCTCTGTTAACGCGTCTTAACAAGTTGCGTGATTGGCTAGTGTCAGATGTCAATGTTGACAGTGTTAGTATCTCTTAGTAAAACAATCCTCAAACGATGTTCCTGATGGGGGCTTAGCACATAGACAAAATAATAACTCTAAGAATTAGAAGAAAAATAAAAAGCGCAAACGTGCCAACCAAAGTAGGTCTTTTAGTCCACAGGCTAAGCGGCTTTCAGTTCCCACTTCCTCGTCACAGGCCTCCAATATTCATACGAATGATATTGATAATGTAATTATTGTATCTCAGATGAATATTCCTTTACCGGAAGCTTCAACTACTTCTGCAGCTAATGAAAATGCTGTACCGGAAACTTCAGTAGAAAATTCAAGCGATAACTTGGCAGCTAAAGCTATTGCTGTTCAACCTCTACCTGAGTTAGTTACTCTAAAGGCAGTTTCGAGGACTAAGAAAATTTTATCTCTAGACTACAAGCCGACACATCAGCTAACAACACTTTGACGTTTGTCGAACAGTGTAATTTATTACCCCAAAATGCTTTCCGTTCATGTTAGAAAATTGGCAATAAGCCCACCCACGCCTCATTTATTCTCACAGTTGCAGCTGAAGTTTTTACAGCTGTTCTCAATTCGAATATGTGGGCCGATAATATTCTCGTTTCAGAATTTAAACCTAAAAACAAGGCTAGGCGCTCAAATAATATAGCCCGTAGGAACCAAAAAAACTAAATAGGCTGTCCCTTTACTATCAAAATGTAAGGGGATTGCGCTCCAAAACGCGAGACTTATTTCTTTCTACTCAGAATTGTTCTGAGGACATTATCGCGTTTACTGAAACGTGGTTGAATGCAAGCATTACTGACTTGGAGTGGTTTGAGAATAGTTTCCAAGTATTAAGAAAGGACAGACACTCCAGCAATATTCCATCTGTTGGTGGTGGTGTTCTTATAGCTGTAAGGAACTGTTTTGTCAGTCCTGTCATTGCTAACTCAATGCAGTTGCGTTTTATGTCAACCACTTTCGGTGTTATTTAACAAATCAATTACAGAAAGTTATTTTCCAGTTTTTTGAAAAAAATCGTTTATACGTCCTGTATATAAAAAAGGTTGCAGGAATGACGTTATCAATTATAGGCCCATCGCTACGCTTTCGTCGATTCCCAAACTTTTTGAGCGAATTGTGTACGATCGTGTAAAGGTTCATTGTGGAGAAGTCATAACAATTCGTCAGCATGATTTTGTTAATGGCAGATCCACTGTGTCCAACCTTCTCGATTTTACATCTTTCTGCCTTAATACAATTGAATCAGGTAACCAGGTCGACTGCATTTACACTGACTTTGGTAAAGCGTTTGATAAATTACCACATAATTTAATTTTATTTAAACTCAAGTTATTGGGATTTCCACAATATTTTGTCAGCTGGATTAAATCGTATTTGACAGAGCAATCTTATCAAATACGATTCCGAGGGATTCTGTCTCCTGAATTTGTTGCGGAATCAGGTGTTTCTCATGGCAGTCACTTAGGTCCACTTCTGTTTATTTTAGCCATTAATGATGTTACCCACATTATTAAACACTATCAACTGTTAATTCATGCAGATGATATGAAAATATACAGAACAATAAATGCTAAAGACGACTCCAACCTACTCCAGGCTGACCTCAAATCTTTTGAAGTTTGGTGCTTTAAAAAAAATATGTTTCTAAATCCTGTTAAATGCCAAACTAAGACCTTTTCGCGCAAAAGGAATAATTTAATGTTTGACTACAATATTAAAGATACTGCTTTAAGTCGTGTTGAGGCCATCAAAGATCTTGGTGTATGCATGGATTCTAAGCTATCGTTCTAAGCAACATCGAATCTTGATGAAACGGCTAACAGTAATGAATTTTTAAATTCTTCGGTTTTGAGTGTGGTCACATTTAAAGAAGCTTAAGGAATGGATATTGCTGCAAAACTTCAATCAACTCTAATTCAAAGCAAGAACGATGCAACTTCAATCTCATCGTTGGTGTCGAATTTAAGCGCCGAATTCTTGAAATCATTGCATGCAGAACTTCGGCCATACCCATAGGCGTATGTACTTTACCTGTATGAACCGTGGTGGTAAAAAGCGTAAAACTGAAGTTCTAACCGCTTCACCGGTTATGAAACAGTTGCGTCAAGAACAGGAGAATGCCGCAAAAAATAAAGCAGCCAAAAAAAGCAAAGCTAAATGTGCGCTTGTAAAAGCAGCAACAAAACCAGCTATAAAACCAGCCAAAATAGCACCAAGAGCAACGCGTTGCACCTTACCAGAAAATTTGGACGAAATTGATGCAGGGCCAAGCAAATCAACAAAGCGTAAGCGCACATCTCAATCAGATGAAGATGATTTGGAAAACATTTGTTGCGTTTGTTGCGATAAATTGCTTAAAGGTCAGCGGTTCACAGTGTACATCGAATGTCGTCGCAAAACCTACACGGAATGCATGCAAACAAGCGACAACATCTTCACATGCATCAACTGTTTCTCCGAGTCAGACGATGACAGCGATGCAACTAAAACAAATAAAAAAACTTCAATTTTTTTTTTCATTTTCAGCATCTAAAATTTTTTTTTTTCATTTTCTCATTAAAATCACTTAATTTTCTATAGAACATTAAGCGTATTTGTAAGCCAAAGACTCAGCAATAGATCATAAATAGTTATATTCTATTTTCAAGTTGATTGAAACGTATGTATGCGAGTTATTATAGGCAAAATTGTCACTGTACGTATTAGCCCCACCCCCTGTACGAGTTAGCCCCACCATTTTTGGAATTTTCAATTTCGTGGTGCCCACCTAATCATCATCATTACTTCGAAACTATTACACATAATCAAATATGAACACAGCGTTTTGTAGCTAAAGGTTCAAGCTTTAAAATGGTGTATAACACTTGGGTATACAATAAACTTGTTAGTGACTTTTTGTGTCCAAACCAAAAAGTGTACGAGTTAGCCCCTCCCTACACTTCATATGTCAAGTATAAAATAGTTGCTTATCTCGTTTTATGGAAGCATAATAAAAGTTTAAGAGATACAATTTAAAATGCTTCTACTGCTTTGAGACGAAAAATTTGACTTTGTGAAGAAATGGAGCGTTTCTCATTTGTTTTTAAAATAATTTTTTAAGTCAATATTGCAGCATTAAACGACAGTTACTAATAATCAGCAAAGCAAAATTTTTATAAATACTATTGCTTTTACAATCTTGCTCATATTCAGTTTATATTTTTTTTTTTTTTGAAATGAAGAATGATGGCATAAAAAAACATTGCAACTGTTTGAACTTACCTCAAAATTATGACATAATAAATATTAAAAAACAAATAAAAGCATAATGCTAATGCTTTAAATTATATAACTTGAAGTAATAAATTTCCAGTAACAATCAATTTCTTAAAACAAAATGAAGGTCTTTGTCTAGAATTTCCTTGAATTTTCCTTGTGTTGAATTTTTCTTTCAAAAATTGTGTCCCTACAATACAAAAAAGCAACAACCTTTCAATAGTCTTTATTGTTTTTCCTTCATAATATATTTATACATTTTTATATGCCATATTTTTGAAAAACGTTTTCATTAAGATATCAATGAAAATCAGCGTACCTTATCATGCCTTTTCTTTTATATCGAAACTCTAAAAGGTTTAGCGTGAAAACACTCAAAGACTCTCAAATATAAGTATTATTTTGCCATAAAATTAAAATTTATGAACCATCAAATCTTGCATAATTTAAGCAACAACATAAACTGAAGTGAGAAAGAAGGATTGACTAACTGAAATACTAAAGGTACCTTACAACTGCACAGCCAACAGCTGAGCAGCTGAGCAGCTGAGAGGGGAGTTAAAGAAAAAATATACGCCAAAATATAATAAAAACACTTTTCATTTTATTATGAGAAAATCGAAATTTTCAATTTTTCATTGCAAATTGGCGGCAGCAGCTGCTATTGCGTGATGTTTTTTCTTATTTATGGCAAAGTGAGACGCTGTGTTGTTTGTTGCAGAACATTTTCGAAATCAAGCTACTGTAGGTGCTTGTGCGGCAGAAATTTGTTAACGTTACGGTGTTAAAACGTATAGAAGTAAAGTTGCCGACATCGTTTTTTACACCATGAAGATATGGTATGTATAGCTTGCCTTTGCCTTCAGTTGCAGCACAATTTATTATAAGAAGTTTTTAAATTTTAAGCATTTGCTGTTGGTGTTGTTGTTGCTGCAGCAGATTGGCTGGTTTTTCTTAGCGACGTAAGTGGATAAAGTTTTTAGATTTATCAAAAGTTTAAGAACTGTTTATTTGTTTGTTACGTGTGCAAAATACGTTGCAAAATATTTTATTACAGTTATTGACAATCATCGAAACAAAAGCTTTAAGCTGAGCTCAATAATAAATTAGGGTCCGGTATCATTTGAACGGAAAAACACAACGTTTTTTGTGTTTTGGAATAATAAAATAAAAAATAAATTTTATTAATTTTAAAAAAGTGTTGTTCATCAAGCTACATGTTTGAATAAATCTTGAATATTTTTTTTTGTTTTTTATCAGTTCTTGTCTGTTTCTTTTTCCTTTTAAGCCTCTAGAACGATTTCTCAGCTTCTCTAACTAAGAGTAAATAAAAAAAATTTTATCTATAAAACACTTACACTAAAAACTTTATGATGACCACTTCTTTTTTTAGCATCATTTACAAAAAAAAAAATAAAATTTGACTCTTTTACCTTTAGTAAGCTTTAAAAAAAAACAAAAACGAAACTTTTTGTCAAATTAAAAAACCCCTTAAAACATTTTGCAAGACACTTAAGCTTATTTGTGGAATTTTTGGGAATATTTTAAATTTAGTTAAATGGAACTTATATTAAAAGGTGGGGGCAGACATGTAAAAATTATAACGTGATCATTGATTTTCAAACATTAAGTTTTATTCTCTACGAAGCTGATGGTAATTTTTCGAATACCTCGCCCTTTACCCTCAACTACAAGTTGGATATAACCCATTTATCTTCCCCCTGATTATGCAAAATTTTACTTTTGCAGAATAGGCCGGATTAATCCATTGTTGTATGAAGAATTAGAGAAACTCATTAAAATTATTTGTGCAACATATTTTTTTTTCAAATCCGAGAAAACTCGCCGAAGCAATTTAGATTCTCCTGCAGGTCCTTTAAGGTAAAAAAACATGTTTTTTTGCTTTTAACTTTTTATTTATCGCAGAATGCATACCCACATCTTCTAACATTTAAATTTCTTACTGATACCAACATTTCGTCATAAAAAATTTGTTAAAATTTATTATAATTCTTATTGAGCTCCAAAAATTGAATATTTAGAAAGACATTTTTTTTTTTAAATCTGTAAAAGACACATTTTTTGTTAGATTTACGTTGAATTATTATTGTCTTGGATTCCTTGGTATGGCAAAAATTAAAAATTGGAAATTCGAATTCACAGAAAAAGAAATAGAGAGACGAATTACTGAAGCTACTCAGATGGTGGTGCTGATCAGGAATAAAAATATTAACTTTTCTATGCCCATCTCACAAGCGTCTTAGAATCCTTTCTCCTTACAAACTTAAACGACCTTTATAATAATACTATAATATGAATCTACTCTTTATCATCCCTACATTTAACTCTTCAATAAAAGACTTCAATTTGTAATTTACAATAGTTTTTATTTTCAAATTATTTTTAATATTTTAGTGTTTTGTTTTTTTTTTCTTTGTCAATATTTTAACATTATTTTCCATTTGTTGGTCTTCTTTTTAAATTTGTTTATGCTTAGCTTAAACTTGTATTCAATTATTTCAATATAATTACACTATTTTAACTCTTTTGTTTTTTTTTGCATAATTTTATTTAATTTTTTTTTTTAACTAGTGTTTTTTTTTCATATATTCAATGGAACATAACTTGAATTAAGTTTTATTAAAAAAAAAAAAATATTTTTTAATATATATATATATTTATAACGATTATATAATTAAATATTGTATATAAAAAATTTTAAGTCCTTAACTAAGCTACTATAAAGGATCACACACTGTTTTAATATGTCAAGAAAAGTTTTTAGTTATTTTATTTTAAATATAATATATATGTTATTTTTATAAAATATTTACGTACTTAGCATCTAGTTTGTTATTTTCAATTTGATATATATTTAATATATATTTATGTATTTTTTTATGTTTTCAGTTACAAAATTTTTCGAGTATTTAGGCATTCCTAGCCTAACGCAAGGTGAGTTTAAAACTTTTGCCTTAAAAGTCCAGATTATATCGGCATACTGTCCACTTACCTTTTCAATATTTTCGCGTTCTGAAAAATTGTATCTAACCACGTAAAAAGTATTTAAAAAATTCTATAACTTTCAATGTTATTCATTATTTCTGGCACGTTAGCACACATTTTTTTTGGGTTAAGTTTAGTGGTAGAGCAATAATCAGAGACTTTTTTGTTTCAGACCGACCATATGTGGCGAAGAGTTTCACCCTGCGAGGTTCCCCTGCTTTTACTAAATAAAGCGTATCTAAAAAGGAAAACTCGATAATACTCGCAATCAGTGGGGTTAAACGTACCGTGCGAAGGGATGAAAACCATTGGATGAGCGTATTAATAATGGTGTACTCTAGATATTTGATGGCCTGTGGTTTTAATAAGCTTTTTCGGGGTAGTGGGGGGGGGCTAAACCATACTATGATCTAAGAGTTGATGACTGGAGCGTTCTTATTAAACTGAAAAACTCAGGGTTCAGCTAAGGCTCGAAGCTACAGGTCAAAATGAGCAAAAGATGGAAACCAAAAAATGTTTTTTATCCAGAAACCATTGAGTCGTTAAAAAGCTATAAGAAACAAAATGTCAAGGTAACTGTACAGCACTTCGTACTGTCGTCCAAGGGCGGCATTTCAGTTAAATAGAAGACTTACATTTTTCTCTAATTCAGATATTTTTTCGATGATTTGATGACTATCAGAGCAACTGTGCACACTTTGAAACGAAACCATGGGTTGGTTTTCGCCTCAATATACTTCCCAGTAGTTGCGAGCGATACACCACCGGAGGAGGTTTTAGTACTTTTGGATTACTGTGGGTGACAAATTCTACCCTGGATTATTGGCTGCGATTCAAATCTGCACCATACTGTTAAGACTGCTACAGAGATTGCGCACACCCATCATCAAAAGGGCCGAGTATAGCATGTTTTCAGTAAAGTCTCCCTTTCCGATCACTGATATATTAAATTTGACTTGAAGATGCAACTGGAGTCCTGCCATTCTTACAGATCTCTGAGAAATAGCAACTGTGAGTTCTTAAATCATAAACTTAAATGTAACATAAACCAATAAATTCAACCCATACTTACTAGAGAACAGCTTTAATTTGACGCATTGGAACTTTGAATAAACATAACCCTAGCATTTCACGAAAAATACGCACAGAGGTTAAGAAAATCTTTAATAGAAGTGTTTGAATGAAACAAGAGCTGGAAAAACTCCAACGTGATGCTACAAAACAAAACTTAGCGTACAGGAGAGTGGATCCTATAAAACAAAGCTTTAACTGTTTATTACAACACAGTTCACACGGAGATATTACTGAGGGAAGATTTAGAGTCTTCCTGCAACTACCCGTCTACAAAAGACACTATCAAAAGACCACTCAAACGGTATATGTTCTTTTCTCAAACCAGGGACCGTACCGGTTATGGTTTTTATCGAAAAAGTCACATATTAACTGTTATTTTTTAACTTTTATTTTTTCCGACAAAAATAAAAGTTATTTTGTGCCTTATATTTTTTTGGGCAAACATAACAGTTACTTTTGACTTTTATTTTATTGGTCAGAAATAACAGTTATTTTCTGCCTTTTATTTTTTCGGTCAATAATATCAGGCAACTTGTGTTTTTTCAAAGGCTGTTTTACGGACTAAAAAACTATTGATACCATTATTTTCGTCTCATCGGTGCGCACAATTTACATATGGTATCAAAAGTTTTTTAATTGGTCAAGCGGCCTTTAAAAATATACAAAGTGCCTGATATTTTTGACCGAAAAAATAAAAGTCACAAAATAACTGTTATTTCTGACCGATAAAATAAAAGTTAAAAGTAACCGTAATTTTTTTGCGAAAAAATAAAAGGCAAAAAATAACAGTTAATTTTTAACTTTTATAGTATCAGTCGAAAATTTAAAAGGCACTTAATATTCGTGAAGCTGAGGCCATTTATATCATAATGGTATATTTGAAAAAGTCCTGCGACAATTTTTTCATTGTGTCTTTTTCATTTAGAAATTGTAAAATAACAGTTATTTTCGGTCCCTGTCTCAAACATAAAGAATACACTACATAAAAATTTCGGATGAAACAAATCGCATTTTGTTAAGACGCACTTGGCAGGGTGTTTTTTTTTCAAGAAACTGTCCACAAATCACTAAGTCAAATCTCACATTACCTGGTGGCAATAGAGGTCTTCTTGATAAACTTCTTATTTCTGAAATAGTACGATGAGCTGCGTCTAAATTCAGTGTAAATTCCAAACCAGATGGAATCTACCAGTGCCTAATGCAAAAAGACATCGATTCCTTAGTCCCCCTTTGACTAAAATGTTCAAAGCCAATTTTTCCTTTAAGTTGCTTTCTAAATAAATAGACAAAGATAAGAATTGAGTTTATTCCAAAAGTGAGTCAAAAGCCCCAACAATTGCCTTATTCATAAAGATCATTCTTCTGTCGTTTTAACAACGATGAAAAATTGTTAGTACTTACTATAAGGGAGACTTATTAGACAGGCATTTTCAATTTTATTGGAAGATTCAATTTGCTTTTTAGATAGGCAAATAGACGGTGATTGCAATCGATAGCCTAACCAGTTTTTGGTTCTTACAATGTTAAAATGTAGATTCATAATGTTCGAGCTCAATGGAACATATAATGTCATCACTGTCAACAGAACATGTCCTTAAGGAGTGGTTATATCACCTCAAATCTGGATTGTCATGACCCAAATATATTGGATAGAATACAAGTGCCTTACGAAAAGCAAATAGATTCTGAAAAAAACATGAAAAAGCCATACTAGTACCTTTGTATACAAAAATGCTCTTACATCTGACAAAACCCACACTAGATGGAAAGGTGATCGATCTTCAAATGAAGTAAAGTACTTAGGGCTGACTTAACACAAGAAACTTCTTTGAAACAATTCCAATACCAAACGCCTTTCAATGCTTTCATGTCAAAACTTGGTGTCTGAATTCAGAAATAATATATATGACGTCCTCTTCACTATTGTGAGACGTATGGTTACTGATGATTGCAAAAGTTCAGCCACGAACAACACCCAATACAACTGCTAAGAATGGCATGTATTAGAATCACTGGTGCAATGAGAAAGTACCCGACTGAAGCTCTTGGCGTATTACTTGTATGATCGAAATGGAGGCATGTTACATCACTGAATGCATTGGGACGAAACAATAATAAAGAATAATGGTGCACGATTAAAAATCATGGAATAGTTTGTGTACCAATCGTTAGACTATTGCATTTTTTAATCATTTTCTTATAAAAAGTAATACTTTTCAAAACAATAGAAATATTTTTAAACAACCCTGTTAATTCTTTTAATAAATTGGGAATAAAATTTGAGTTTTTGTACCTCAGGTTTTATATTAAATACAAAATAACTCAACTCAAAATACTAAAAATTTTTTTAAGTAACGGCTTCAATTTGATTCCAAATTAAAACTTTAATTTAATTATTTTAGAATATAATTTAAAATTTAGTATCTTAGGTTTTAAATTTAATACAAAATTTCAAAAAAGAAAAGTGTATTCCCAATTTATTAAATTTCGTCAAATTTCGTAATTTTGTATTTCGAAAAGTTAGACTCTAATTAAAAGAAGATTTTAAAAATGCATTAGTCCAACGATTTGTTTAAAAATTATTTCAAGATTTTTAACCGTATAGATCCAACCTTCAGCTTCTAACAGGTTTTTATAAAGATCCTGTACTTTAAGATATCATCTCAAAAATAATCCCAATAAACATTTCCGGTGGGACATAAAACACCACAACATGCTTTTCATTACCTAAAAAATATCCTAAAATAACGTTACACTCAATCAATTTATAATTTCAAGCTTTATTTGTATGTGGAAACTTTTTTACATAAGTGTATACAAGACATTATGGTTTTATCAACCATTCAGGGAGTGATATCGCCCAAAGCATTTGAAACACAAGTCATTGTTACAGCCCGAACATACCATTTTAGTGCGAGTCTCAGTTCTAAGTGAAGTGCATCGAACGCATCGACGACGCTTTTCTTGTTCAACAGACATGTGTGTTCCAATATTTAACTGTTGAACTTTTAAAGCCTTGCTGCTTCTACCACCAGTGCTACGAGGTAGCGTTTTTTTGTTTTTTATTGCCTTCATATATTATTGCTTCAGCTAGGGGAACGAGAAAATCCTTCAGCGACAACTTCTTGTTCGTGTTTTCATTGAAAGTTATCCAAGAATTGACCACGCTGACCATCAAAAGCTTAAAAAATATTTTCTTTCACCATTTTTGTGACTTTCGGTTCAAATCATAAACTGCGGTCTTCTGGTCGGCCAAATCCACACCTCCCATAATAGCATTATAGTCTCTTATACTTGTAGGACAGTTTGTTTTCTTTTTCAAGCCGTCTTTTTGTTTTCTTTCAATTTCAGCCAAGGATGGCTCATGGCAATTCGACGCTAAGAGGACTTGTTTTGAATCTATCCATCGAACTGCTAAAATGCCGTTTGAGTTTACTTGAAATTGGCTTTCATCTCGTGTCAATTTTCCAATAAATTTTAGTGTTTTTTTCAGTTAGTCATATATGTACCAAGTGCAGGAAAAGTGATTGACTGCAATACGTTTATTGACGTAAAAAAGCGATCAAATGTCAAGCAAATACTCAGAAGGAAATAGTCATGTATAGGAATGTGTTTTAGAATGCACCACTCCTATGAACTATACATTCCAGAACGCATGATTTTGTACACGGCGATGTCATAGAAAAATCATGCATCCCTTTTTGCATTTCTAAAGAATGCAAGAAATATCATATTATTTTATCATGAATAAAATCCTTGCTCATAATATATGTTATTTTTCCTATATGGCTAAAGAATGTTTTTAAAAGTGAATACTTTTCGAGTCCTTTTTTATAATTTATTTTATTTGTAGTTAAAAGTAACATTATAAGTGTAAGTTTTAAATTATAAATTAATGATTAATTATAACGGAAAAAGTAAATGACACTTGCTTTTTTTTCAAATTTCACAGTTTCTAATTTACAGTTTTTTTCACTGACAAAAAACTAAAAGTAAACAATACTTTAATTCAAAATAAAAAAAGTTCGTATTCTATGATATTTTACTCGGTCATGTATGTTCTTTGTCTCTTTTTTCAACTAAGAATTCATGCGTTCTTAAAAACATGTATTCCACATTTTCCTTCTGGGTATTTGCATCTTGGATCGTTGATGCCAATTTCAGAACTACTCTCTCACCAAGAGTACCAGATTGTTGAAATGCTTCCTTTCCAGTGTAAACGTTGAAATCTTAAGTGTACCCAGTATTCGAATCACAACGCATTCATACCTTTATGCCTCGTTTTATCGGCTTCATACACGCAGAAAAAAAATATATTTACCACAAACATAATGTGAGAGGAAACTATTATGTTTGAAAACTTAATGAGAGCAAACAAGACTATTTTGACTAGAAATATGTTCCCATTTTACGGTTACCATAAATAGTTTGCGTAAGCAAGTTACTTTGTTGTGATTAATATATTGTGTTCACTAGCAACTATGATAATTTGATGCAATAAATATATTATGTTTACTGTGACCAGCAACTAAGTTCATAGTAAGCTAAGTATACAATTAGAGCGCGAGCAAAATTTTTATTTCGTGGCTTAGTTGGTTAAGAGCTTGTTAATTTGATTTGAATTTGAATAGCCCAGGTTCAATTCTCAAGCCAAACCCAGCTCTATTTTTATTTTTTTTTTATTAAAATTTATACAATAAAATAGTTTAAGGAAGAATTGCATATCATTACAATTGAGCAATTTGACATCACCGGGATTTGAACGCGGACCGTCGCTCATTGTAGTTCAGAACACTAAGCATCATGCCAATCGCCTGATTGCGTGTGAGCGAACAAAATTCAAGCAAAACAAGCAAACGGACCGCGAATATTGCATGAACATATATTGTTGTATAAGATCATGTTTCTGACAAATATGATATGCTCATGGCAAAAAAATTACTGTTTTTGTTGCAAACATATTGCGGCAATGTTTTCAACAAAACTATTTTTGTATCACATCTATTAAAATATGTTTCCTGGAATAAGAAACAAACATTAAAATGATTGCCACAAAAATAGCAACATGAATAACAAACAAAATCTGGTCAGAATTGTAAGATATATTAACAGTAAAAAGAAATATGTTTGCTATAATCAAAATCGAAAATGTCATTTTTCTGCGTGTAGGCATATATTGCTTCATGCTGGATCGGCCTTTGAACTTAACCTCATACACTCATATACATTATGTATAATCGATACATTCATCGATTGACTGGAAAGGACTCTCTTCACGAGCTGCTGTAAATGTTTGTTTTAGATAATCGACAACTTCAGATATGTAGTAGTCTTTGGAAGCATCAGTGGACTTTTCGCAATCGTTCATATACAGCTTTGACGCCACCAACAAAAAGCGGTCCCTTGATATGCAACTTTTAATGACTGAATTACCCATTGCTGGATTTTTGCTCCAATAATCCTTCAATGATGGCACTTGATTCAAAATAGCCAGTCTTTTGTGTGTGCACTCAGCGATTCGTACGCACAAACTGAATGGAAAAAGCTTCCTGAAAATCTCGAACGGAGTGCAGTTTTCACTCAAATGAAGAAGGGGTTTGCAGGTTCGTTCGTTTGGCATTTTGAATCTTGCCTCGAAGTTTGATTGACACCGTGCTGTAACGTTTCTAAATTTGACAGTGGCGGCTTCTTCAATGACTTTTCTGCTTGTACAAATGGTATTTCATCACATTCTGATGAAGATTCGTTGTCGACATCACTTTCGTCAGCTTCGACAATTTTTTTTGAGGGGATATCGTCGCATTCTGAATCAAAACTGGAGCCGTTGTCACTTTCCTCCATATACTCGTTGTCAGATTCCTCAAAATCGACTTCTGAATCTGACTCTCCATTGAGAACTTCCTCAATGTCTGCCACAGAGTATGTTCTTTTTGCCATCTAAATAAGATTTGCGATATAAAGTACTACGATAAAACCTTATTGGGATAATATGTCGCAATTAAAAAGAAAATATCATACCTTACGCTTTACCAGTTCAAATCACCACTTCAATATTTTGTTTGATAGAACAAATATTCTTCTTTGAAAACTTTCACTTTTCTCGCTTCTCAAGACCCAACTGCGTGTGCCTTTTGCAATTTTGCTGTGTCAACTGACGAAATTTTACAGCTGACGCGATCTTCATCGACTATACGCTCAAAAATTTTTGCATGCATCGACATGTCAATGATTTCATATCAAAGAACATTGATAAAAGATGTATTTGGGACAAATTGCGTTGCTCTCGAACATAAAATAAAAGAAATTACAACAGTTTGAAATTTAATGGGACGTTTAATCCCAGTAGTCCCGATAGGGTTAATTGAATCAGATATCTGCTGACTATACAAGAATAAAAAATGGATACATCTTTTGAGAATACCTGACAATCTGCAAGCTACGACACTTCTTTGGTACGGCTTGTGCTACCATCAGAGGTCTGGTATAACAGTCCAGAAATAATGCTATTCATAACTTATAAAAAGCCTACATCTGGAAAAATAATAAAAATATCTTAAATGTGCAATAGAACCACTGAGTCACCGTGTACATGGCTCAAATTAACCATTAACCCTGATTCGGCACACTTCTCTGTTGAAGCGTGCTCGGTACACTGAGATCATTTGCATCCCAGTGATAAAAAGTCGTTATAAAATAGAAACTATAGAATATATTTCCTTAATCTAAAAAGTGTTTTTTTTTTTTTATTGGTCAACAATTTTTTTAAGAAATTTAAAAAAAAAAATTATAGCAGACGAATTGAAATTTTATGTCAGACACAAAAATAACGGGGTGTAAATGGATACAATCTACCAAATAACGATGAACATTAGCTGACATTTTACAGCAAACATTTCATCTATTAAAGTCTGGAATATCCGAAAAAATAATTTTCTTTTTTTTTTAAAACTAACAAGTGTTATGTCCAGATTGTTCTCCATTCTTCAATGTAGAAAAAATATACACAAAAAAAAAGGACATAACTCTTGAGACTTAAATTTAAGACCAATCGTAAGGGTAGGTCTTTAAAAATCGCCTTGTGTTAGGTTTGGATAGCTGTAATATGATGGATTTCATACATAGAAGACTAAAGCATATTTGATATTAACTTTGTGATATTCGAACAAAAGTCAGTAGCATTTTTATGAAAGACATAATATTTAAAATAATACCGTAACAAATCTTACGAATTATTTTTTTCATTTATATACAATTTTTTCTTACTTTTATAAAATGCTGTACATGCCCCAAAACTAAAAGTTAGCTTATTTATCATGTCTCTATGAAGAGTTTAATTTGTTCTGTTTACCTTTAAGTATGCATCTACATAGTTCAGTATAATCAAAAAATTTGATTTAACTTTGCTAATGCAACTCTGAAACAGCTACAGTTATATATAACATATAATAAACTCTTGCATTAAATAGCCATGTCTTTATATAAATACTAAAAATATTTTTTATATAATAAATATACACCACCTTCATCACTTTTGTGATATAGCTTAGTCTAAGAAATTCTAAACTTTATATACTATAAACATTATTTGACTAATTTTCTACAGAGTGAGTATTTTTGTCACTGTGCCTGAATCGAATATATAAACAACTTTATTACATAGGTTTTTAGCAGACATGCACAACGAAATCAACAAAATTTTTACGTTTCGTTGACGCCAAAAAATAAATTATCAAAATTATTTCGTTTTTTAAATAACGTTAAAAATTTATCAAATCAAATTTCGTTTCGTTGAAAAACGAGAAATTTTCTATAATTTTCTCCTATGCTAAAAAAAATTTCTTCTGATACAAAAAAAAACGAAATTTTTTTGTTGAAATTAACGTTATTTTCAACGGTTGATTGGGAAAAAAACGAAAAAATTTTATATCGTTTTTTCCGAAACGAAATAAATATATTTCGTTTTTTGAATTAACGTTATTTTTTTTATTTCGTTTCAACGAAACGAAAAAAATATTTCGGTTACCGTTAAAATTAACGTTAACGTGCATGCCTGGTTTTTAGTTATAATTTGTTTTGTGTTTTTTATGTTTCAAACGCTTTTAAATAGTTTTTAATAGTTGTTTATTTTATTTTTTAAATTTACATTATTTTATTCAAATGTTTTAAACATTGTGCGAATGTTTTCTTTCATATACTTAGTTAGTTAACTTACTAAAGTTAGCTAAATTTATGCTTAGTTCAATTAATAGTTTACAAACGCATCTTAACAGCAAAGTCCTTTTGTAGTGTATTCCAGGTTTTAAATAGTTTAGATTTACAAAAATTCAGCTCTTATATTATAAACAAATTTATTCAGTTAAAAAAAAAAAAAATGCATTTATTTTTAATACTTTACACTAGCTTTAATGTCAGCAATCACGTTCTTGGTCCTTGAAAGCGACAATAAGAGCGCCCCATAATATCTTCCGGTGGAATTGACTGATCAACGGGTGGAATTTTTTGCAGTTCCATTAGATCGCGTATCTGCAAGTAATGAAAAATAAAAAAAAAACTTTAGAATTCGTTTTGTTAAAATTCAATTAAAATTCACAACTATATAGAAACGAAACAAAATAAAAAGAAAGCAACTCAGAAGTTTTGCAATTAGTTCGACTTGATTTGCGCTGCCTGTTTTGATTCAATGTGCTCAATGGTTGCTGCCGCTGGCACCCTAAATGTATGCTACTAGCCAAGTAGCCAAAGTATTTGCTTTGCTATCGAAATACTTACTTTACAAAAGCTCTGCATAGCAATTTGAATGCTGGCAAAAAGCTTTGAGCGCGGAAATTAAGTTTCAGTCGCAATTAGAGTTTGAATTTTTGTTTGTCTTTTCAAATTCGAAATTAGTTAGTTGCGCTTCAAAGGTTTCAGCTTCATTTTGAGTGTTTTTCGGTAATGCACTGAAGGCAAGCAAGTATTGAATGAAATGTTTTTTATGTTTGCTATTGGTGTATGTGTGTGTGTGTTAAGTTGTTTGTAATTGAGTGTGCAAGAATTTGTAGCAATAACTATGATTGCTATATGTCAATTTTAAAATATTTGACTTGTGCATTTATTTATTTTTTTGTTTGGTTTTTCCCTCATTTTTAGGCACTTTTAAACTAAATGTCATTTTATTGTTAAATATTTACTGAAGCTACTTAAATTAATGGTGTTTAAAAGTTTGTATATTTATTTATGACCAGAGCATTCAAATTAAAGTTTACTTAAAAAAAAAAACTACTATTGCGATTCAATTTGTGTTATCATCCAACTTTATCTTGGGCCAGAAAGCAACTGGGTTTCATTAATCGACGTACTTACACTGAGAAAAAAACACATACCTTGCTCCGGGAAAAAATTTCTCTATTTTTGATAATAGCAATTTTCTCTTTTTCAAATAAAATTTTCTTAAATTAGAATAAATTTTCACATTTTCGAAGAAATATTTCTTTACTTCTAGGAAATGGAAATATTACAATGCCTCTAATAATGATAAGTATTTTTCTCGCACAAAAAATTTCTCATTTATAGAGAAATTTTATTAAAAATAAAAAACTTTTTTTATATTTTGATAAAAAAATTCACTATGAGAAGTATTTTCTTCAATAAAAACAAATATTTTCTCAAAAAAAATAGTATTTTTCCTTAAAAACGATATATTTTTCTATTTCATGGAACCTTTTTATCAGTTTTAGAGAATTTTAAGTATCGCAATTAGAGAAAAGCATTCTCTGGAGCAAAGTCTTTACCATTTTTCTCTAAATATGATGCCTTTTTTATCATATTCCGAGACACTTTTTTCTTAGTGTAGAGAGTTGAATTGTTCACTAATGAATTGTTCACTAACACTGTTCATTACAACAGCTTCTTTTTGAACATGCATGCATCATTTGGAATCCCTCTTTTCGGTCACAAAATGAGAGACTTGAATCTATTAAAATATAATTTTTGTAATACAAAAAATGAATATTAGCACCACACTATCAACGCTAGTACAAGTGTGAAGTCTCTGTTCCTGTCATAACACATTTCTTTCTTGTTTCCTTGTTATTGAGATTCTAATGTAAAAGGGGATTCTTTAAGCGTTTGGTTTTTTGAAAATTGAAAAACAGAAACCAGCCTCTGGCTGCTCTTCAGAGCAAACATGGCAATTTTGTTGTTTGACATATCCATTGAGACAAAAATTAGTTTCATCACAAAATACAATTCTTCAATAAAAACGTGGATCTTCATCCAAATTTTCAAAGGCCCATTCACGAAACAAACGACGCTGTGGTTAGTCACCCGGCTTCAGTCCTTGAATTAGCTGTATTTTGTATGGTTTCATACTTAGGTCTTTAAATGTAAAATTTTCCATTATTATAGCTATTTGAAAAATGGACCTTTGTAAATAAAGTTATTAACTTTTTCTTAAAATTTTAAGAAAAATAGTTTCTCTATATTTTTTCTATAAAAATTCTTAAAGCTTATATGAAATCAGAAAAAATATTGTAATTTTTGGTTTTGTTTTTTTTGACAAACAATAGTGAAGTTCACGATCTTGTGCAAATTGTCTTGCACTACATAAACAAAATAATCACCTTTGCACTTGCTACAAATTTGGCGATATTTCGTTTAATGATCTCTTAATTATAGCTCCGCTACAACACATAAAACGATAGTAATTGATATACCGTTGGAACATTCCATATTTTCTCTAAAATACAAAATTTAATTTTTTATCTTATGGTGTGTTGTTTAGATTCTGGATTAACAAAACTAGACAAGTATAAAAAGTGTAAAACACCCTGTATCTTGAAATTCCTAACACAACGGTAAAAATTGAGTACAGATTTGGAATCAGCGTTAAAAGCTCATATAGAAAAATAAAGATAAAGCATTTGTTTTAGTATTTTAATATATATTTAGATATTAAAGGCGGTTTAGGGTAGTCCATAGTTGGGCTTGACCGAATTTAGACTTTCTTTATTTGTTTATTCTATTTCGAGTACGAGACCGAAGTTTTTCGAGTACGAGACCGCATTAAAAGTAAAAAATTTGTAATGATATTTTGTTAGTAAACAAGCCTTTTATTATATGTTATTCTAAAAAATGTTCAGAATAATTTTTTGGGAGATTTGAAATCCAATCTAGATGGTAAATGGTGAGAGGCATCATCTGGCAACAGTGCTTAAACTGCATCCGTTGTCAGAATTAAAAGATGATGTTATTTTTTATCGAAGGGTTGCCACCTAATTTTTTTTTAAATTTCACGAATTCTCAGATGAAAAAAACCAAAAACTCAAAAATTATTCTCAATTTAAAAACAAAAACACTTTTGTTGCAGTTTACATAGACATATTTAAATTAGCTTTTTTTAATACAGTTTCATCCACATATACTGATACTATGTCTACAGTGATTGTTAAGTTTGAGTTTCTAGTACAAAGATGAGTTTTACCCTTGCACTCAATATAAAATATAAATATACGTATACTCAATATTCATATACATTTCTTATAACATATAATCGTCTGGGGACTATGATGACGTAGGTGCGCACATGAGTGCGCAGTAGGCAGCTTTTGTCTGCGCTATCTTTGTAGTAGGGGAGCCCAAGCGGGGGACTTTGCGCGTTACAAGAGCACGTCAGAAAATCATATGGGGAGAAACCTTGCAACCTGTAATGTACTTTTACTAAATATGAACCCTTAATAAAGGGGCGTGCGTTGAGGGCAGCCCGTCAGATTAGTAAAAAAAAGTCGATCCTCCGAAATACTCGAGCGCGTCAGATTAAGAACAGGTAAATTAAGTACATTCATAAATGTTTATATTTCAATAATCTGACAATTTGAGCGTGGCATTCACAAAGTTTTAAAAAAACTCGCGTGTAGCAACGTACACGTGGCAGAAGTGAAACTTCTTTAACAGTAAGAAATAAGAGAGATTTTAGTGTGAAATAGCTAGAGAGAGAAAGTATCTGAAAAGAAATTCAATCAATACGAAATGGAATAATAATTTGTTGATTCAATATTTGCATCCAGGGACCGTACCGGCTATTGTTTTTATCGAAAGTGTCACATATTTACTGTTATTTTTTAATATTAATTTTTTTCCGACAAAAATAAAAGTTGTTTTGTGCCTTTTAGTTTTTTGGGCAAAAATAACAGTTATTTTCTGCCGTTTATTTTTCGGTCAAAAATATCAGGTAATTTATATTTGTTCAAGTCATTTTACCGATAAAAAAAGACATTTTACGCATGGTGGCAACAGTTCAATCTGTCAAGAGGCCTTTAAGAAAACACACATTGCTTGATATTTTTGACCGAAAAAATTAAAGTCACAAAATAACTGCTATTTTTGACCAATAAAATAAAAGTCAAAAGTAACCTTTATTTTTCCTCGAAATATACTAGGCAAGAAATTAACTTTTAAAGAATCAGTTTCAAATTTAAAAGCGACTTAATATTCGTGAGACTGAGGACATTTGTAACATAATGGTATATTTGAAAAAGTCTTTCAACAATTTTTTTCATTTGAAAATTGTAAAATAACAGTTATTTTCGGTACTTGTTTTAGTTCAGTTGGTGTTTTAGTTGCTTTCGAATGTCTTCTCAACATTGTTACTTTTTGAATGCTGGATTGCATTTGCATAGTACTCTTTGAAGGAGCCTCCGAAAGCAGAGGCAAATCTTGTTCATTATTACCTCCTGCTTCCTGATCATAATAATTGCTATGTTGATAGAGGGCCTCATAAAGCAGCGAACGTTGATTGTTGAGTGCATCAACTTGGTTGGCTTTAAAATTTTGTTGAGATGCATCAGTGTGTTTTTTGGGGATTGGTTCTTTGTAGATTCACCAAAATACATTGATGTTTCGTAAAAATGCATTTTGAAACTCAGCCGTTGTTGCAATCACCTTACCTTCATCATTAGTTGCAGACCCAGCTGCGGCTGTATTCTTAAGAGCTCTAATTCGCTCTCTATATTCACGAACGCGTTCTGCTCCTGTTTTAGCTATTTTTCTATTTTTTTTCCGTGCATACTTGTAGGATGAAAATTAATGTTACGGTTATGTTAATAATGTAATGTTAATGTTAATCTAAAGTTAATGTTAATTATGTTATTTTCATTATGTTACGCGTTTAGTTTTAATTACATTTTGTTTAACAATTTTTCATGTGCCTACGTGGCGTAAAGGAATAGGTTCCGCCTGATAAGCAGCAATGTTCGGGGTTCAATTCTCGGCAGCGGCAGAAATTTTTTTTTAATTTTCATATGAATTGAAAACGTTAGCCTAGCGTCACGAAAAATGACCTTGAAATTTCACTCGCCGCCAAAGAAGTTTCACTTCAAAAAAAAAACCGTAACCTCGAAATACTCGAGCGCAATTAAATATTTTTTTATTTTAAAGGGAATTCAATCAGAATTACGAAAAACATATAATCTCACGGTTTTCATGGGGCGATGTAGCTAAAACAGGTTAAACATTCCATTACACAGTACATTTTCGATTTTGTGTTTTTTCAGGCTCGATTTTGTGTGGAGAAAATAAGTCTGCCGGACACCGACTCAAAAGTTAGAGGGACTCTTAAAAACTATTTCTGCATCATTTTGTTTTTGGATTCGAAAAGTCCCCATGGAGCGGTATTGGTTCTCCTGAACCCCTTTTTTGCCAAAAGATCAAGTTTTTGCATAAAATTTTTTTTCCTTCAGAATGCATACCCAAAATAAGCAAAAAAGTGAAAATTTTATGGTGAACAAATAGTGTATAAAAAAATTTAGAAATTTATTGCCTTCACAAACTCTTTGGAACCCCCAAAAAGTCAATATTTCGTCAATTTAAAATATATGTTTTTTTTAAACACCTATAAAATATGACTTTTTCATTATATTAACAAGCATTTATGCTTATTTGAAAAGTATTGAGATCTTCTTTCCATTGGTATATCGTATGGTGTGGTTAAACCGAAACTAATTGCCACAATTATACAAAACGTAAGAAATTGTTATTCAAATGGCTGTTTTTCAGCACAATTATTGTTTTATTTTCATAATTACCGTTCAATTTTGACAACTCTTAATAGAAATGAGTTCTAAAGTTCGCAAAATCAAATTCTGGCAACCAATTTTTAGTAAAGTATACGCTAAGCGTTCCAGTGCAAACCCAAGTAACAATTTTCCTCCTATAAAACACCTAAGAACATTCTCAACAACATATTAAAACACATCATTTACGGATATAATCATTGTATAATAATCGTATAAGACAAAAAAGGCGCACTTTTTTTGTTTGTATTAAACCCTACATCAGTAAAATTTTATCCTGTTGAACATGTTCTTATCATTACTTTATAGGAGTTTTATACCATGTTTTCCTATAGCAGTGTTTGTTTCTAAAGAGAGCATGAGAGAATATAAATATTTATGTCAAAATAAATGTTCGAAAAAATATAAATTTATTCGAAAAAAAAATTTTGAATTGTTTCAGTTTTTTTTTGTTTTGGTTCCGAAAGAAACTTCAAAACTTATTTGTTTTATGATTCTTTATTTATTAATTTTATTTTATTTCATTTATTGCTAAACTTATTAAATTTATAAACGTGTAGCGGCGGGATTCGAACCAAGTACCTTTATGTTGCAAGTCCGACGCATCAACTTCTCGCCCATTTTTACATACCCAATATATTGAAAAAATGTTCAATAAATAAGAACTGCGCTGTCGACAGGTAGCATGAATATTTATATCAGACATTTTTTCGAAAAGTCTATCATAATTGAATGTCGTTATTAGGTGATGCTTCTTTTATTTTGCTTATAAAAAAAGAGAGAGAAATTTTTCTTTGATTTTTCGCTATTAATTAATTAACACTTAATTTTTTATAACTAAAGTGTTATTTTTTCAATTTAATTGTTTTATACGAAGATGTTTTGTAAGTAAAGCAATTTTTTTTAGCACAAAAACTTTATGCATAAAACTTTAAAAAAAAATAGGTAGTTATTACTTTCACATGGCCGAAGTTAAATTTCCCTCACTCTGCATTAAAATGTGTGCAAAGGTATATTAGTTTTATTATTTTGATGACTTTTCTTTGTATTTGAGATAGGCGATATTTGTACTAATGGTCCTCATGAAAGCTCTTATTTTCGCATATTCGTATTTGCGCAAATTTGTATACGCCATTTAATGAAAATTAATTATCTTGAAACCCTACAAGTTGCGAGTATGTAAATCAGCTGTTGCCGTACAAAAAGCCAATTCGAGGTTTATTTATTTTATTTATTTATTTACACTTCGTAAACTGTTTTATAAGGAAAAAGAGAACAGCTGATATACGCAGTGAAAACTTGCGAGGTTTACGTCGCATTCGAGGCATTTACGAGCTGTCATGAAGACCACTTATATTTTTCAAGCTCTTCGTGTTAAATAATTTTTGTAAGTAAAACAAATTTTTTTAGCTCAATAATTTTTGTGGAATTTTCGAAAGTTTTGAAATTTTGAGGACGTCAGTTCTTATATGTGGTAACAAAAATTTCCATCGACTAATGCAAATTTTTACAGCTTATATGAAACACTTTCGAGTCTTGTATAAATTTGTTTATATATGGATTTTTTAGAAATTTCCGATTTAATGACCTGATTTTTTATAGAAACTGGACATGGTTTCATTCAATTGGCATAATTTTCGAGCTTGATGTGTATTTTAAAGCTTAAATATATGCTCTTTGTGGACAAAACACACCTCGTGATAAAGTTAATATAACCCTTAAGTAGCATAGGCTTATAAATATTCCAAATAGTAAAAAATCCCTACTTTTATTATTTGTGTTTACATTACTTGTGATTGACATACATATTTAAACTACAATTGACAATGAACTCGCTATCAATATTAGAAATTATATCGACTTTCGAAGTTTGTCAAATAGGTCGGGTGCTAATGTATTCAACTTGGAACATGAAAGTCCATGGTTCGAATTCAGCGGGCGCCTCGAGGATTTTATTTTTTTAATAAAAAATATATAACTAAAAATATAAGTTTTTGCAGTTTTATTTTAGATTTATTTGCTGAAATTATAAAATAATGGAATTATACATTATAGTGTGTGAAAAAAATTATAGCACATTTTGTTCAAGTATTTCAAGTATGTATTTTTTGGGCGACCTTTGACATGCATAAATAATCGCATTCACCCACCAGCCAATGTAAAAGGACAATAATATCTGCCGATTCTGGCAATCCGGCTGAAATGCATATAGTGATTCCTCGGATCTTGCACACTTGCCGAGGCAATTGTAAAACGTCTGCAGATATTCCTAAATGGCACCGATTTCCTAGCAAGACAAATAAAAATGTGCCCAATAATGTATGTATATTAATTTCATTAATTTTCTCACACACCTGCTCGAACTCCTGCTTTATTTGCATCAACTTTTCCAGACTCAGTTTCGCCAAATCAATCTGTTCCAGTGTATCGCCTGAGCCACCCGCTTACATGTTTGCTGTTTGGTTAAATGAACTATTTCAACAATTGTAGAAAAACTTTGGAACAAATTGTCTCTTAACTGGTAAAAATAATCAACTTACGTCGCTAAGCCGATGGTAAATGCAGTAGAAAAATTGGTTAAATTGCGTGTGCAGAATAACAACAATAAATTTAAAAATACTGATTGGAATTATTTGTTTATTTTTTTTTTATATGACAAGCTAAGTTCGAAAAAGAGAAAATTTGTGTCATGGCGATTTCTGTATTCGTTTCGAACAGTTTTCGAACTTCGAACTGAGAGGTACAAAGGCATAAACATTGTATAATTTTGTTATGCGATGTTTATAGGAAGAATCACTTCATAGTTATTTAATACAATGTATATAACATCATTATACAATATGAATGTAGTTTTTCTATAAACCCTGAATAAGTAGATTCAGAGAATGTTCTTGCAATGATTTATACCAGTAAACACTGCTATAACAGCAATTCTTCCAAATTGAAGCACTATACAACGTTTATAACATTAAATCATACTATAAGTTTAAAATCGGAAGGAAAATTGTTAGTTGGGAAATTCATGACTTCCAAAAACATAGTTTTTTAAAAGCCTTTAAAATACATATTTTTCATGGTAGTCATGGATTTCTCTGATCCAAGAAAAAAAAAATTATGCTGAAATAATATCCTAAAATAAATGAAAAACTGTAAAGTACCATTCTTGCTTACAGAAACACGAGATGACGAGGAAATTGCAGAAGCGGAAACCATTCTCGAATACGAATCCAGTGATGATGAAAATTTAATTATTTTTCTTTTAAAATACTTTTTATCTTCTATTATAAATGTATGTATGCATGCAAATTTTTTTTTTATTCCATTCAATAATAAACAGAATGTAAAATTTGTTTTATTCAAAAACTGTCACATTAAAAATTTTTCAAATTGTCAGATTAAGAATACGTCTCTATATAATTGTCAGATTATCATTTAGGAACAATCAGGCATCGAAATGAGCCCACAGTAGAAAAGTCTGACGCGCTCGAGTATTTCAAGTTTTTTTTTTAAATTTTCCAAAATCAGTCATGAGAGTAGGCCACGTCCAAATCGTTAGTAATTTAAATAGAACACTGTTTTGAGTTCACTAAACGTCCCCTTTATATATCTGACACGCTTAAATAACTTTTTTTAGATCCAACAATTTTCTTCAAAACTGTACTTAACATCTTTACTGAAAGAATTTTGAAGATATGAACGTAAATATGTAATTACAATTATATGAAAATTATGTATGAAAAATTTAAATGGTTAAAATAAAAATTATTTTTATTTTTATTTCTTCTCAAGTTCAAATTTTGAATAAATGTTGTAATTACATATTTACGCGTATATCTCTAAAACGGTTACTCTTTTGGTAAAAATGTTAAGGGCAGTTTTGAAGAAAATTGTTTTATCTATAATTTTCATCTGAATGATGTTACTCTAGGGCTTACATTAACGAAGTTACCATCTTTGGTAATTTTTGAATCCGAATATTTTTGGATGCGGACATGTAATTGTTGTGATGTTTTCAGAGGTGGGTTAATATATTTTACTTCAGGTGTGTGCAAAAATTCAGCAAAATCTGATTGTTTTTAAAGACAAATACAAAGTAACTGAACTTTTAAAAATTTTGTTTTGTATAAAAAAGCTCTGTTTTCGAAAAAATAATTAATCCCCTTACGTAACTCTTTGAGCAAAAAATTGCCCTAAATGTAAAGAACCATCCATTGCATCCATATTTAGATGCAGTTACTACATAAGATTTGAATTTAGTTTAAGAGTTATAAGAAAAAATGTTTGAGTTAAAGGTGTAATTTGACCTTAAATTTCTCTCTTATTTGACCTAATCCGATAAAACTGAGTATGAGGGCATAATATATAGACCATGCACTACTAAAGACCATTGAGATATTTGAAGTTTTTTTTCGTGTCGCACTGTGTTATTAAACAAATTTTCACTTCATTTGCACTCATTTTTAAAATAAACATATTTCAATTTTCAACAATTAATACAAAAAAACCGAAAATCTATGAGAACAAAAACAAACAAATGTCACAATCAACTCAATGCTGCCGACGCATCTCTGTGTGAACATTTTCGGTCGAACTTGCAAATCTTTGTGTAGATATGGTATAACACTACTTAACACACCGTATACCGTATACATTAAAAAATGTGCTTTAATTTTTGAATAAATATAATTTCATTTAAAACAAAATTTTAGAAAAAAATATCAAATGAAAAAAAAGATATAACATATATTATATTCGTATGTCGCGTATTATTCATATATTATCGTTCATAGAAGAAAATCTAATCGCGTTTTTCTCGAAACAAGTTTTTTCGAATTGGTTTCTAAGATATCTCGAGTTCTGCTTGATCGATTTCGATGAAACTTGATTTATTGTGATCTTCATAGACTTCTTCTGTTAAGCACTCTACCTATAAAAAGCAGAGAAACTTTTATATTTTGTTTTTTACGGCTAAGAATATCTGCCAAAAAGAGGGGTTTTTTGTAAATTTGTTTTTCAACGCATGCCATTTTTTTTGTTTGCCTTATTTTTTTATTTGCGTAGGTAGAGTGCTCAACTACAACCCTTTACTGAAGAATGCACTGTAATTTTTTACTTTCCGACGCCTTGGAAATGCTGGAGACGAGAAACCAACTTACAACCTTTTTTTAAACACGCCAACTTCAACGACCTCTAGAAAATAAACAACAAATACAAAAACAAAAAAAAACATTTTTTTTATATCTTCAACTTTAACTGTTCATAATGTAAATAAATTTGAATTGAATAATTTAATAATACTACGTAAAAAAAATTAATAAAAAAGGTGTTGTTTTTAATAGCTTCACACTGTAATAGTACCTTAATCAAAAGAATAACTGATTTGTAGCGTATTGCTAAACAAAGCACAAGACTATAAGAATCCTGCTTAGGTAACCATTAAAAAATTACCAACAGGTGTCATGAACTATGGTAATTTTTTACTTTTCAATCACTTAATTTCATTGAGTGGTTACTATATAAATAAAATATACTAGCAAATAGACAAACAAATCATGTCATTCCCTTTAAGCTGGCAGAGGGAGAGATATTCTTAACTTAAAAAAAAAACTCTCCATACAATGTAAACCTCAACACAGACAACCAACAGCTAAATTATGAAGCCCACACTGCAGCGAAAAGCCTGCCATCATTCGCCCCTAATCACAGTAAATTAATGTCAAAATAATGCGTGCACCATCAGTCATTTAGAACACGTTTTGGAGAGCATTTCGTAGCTATATCCTTGAAGCGTGATCAACTCTCTGCTGCTTAATGTATAGCTGGCGTGCGTGCTAACGGTACTTTAGTGCTTTATTAAACGTGATTTAAATGTCAGTTTGTACTAAAATTAAGTTACTTTTCATTAAAGCTTTAGCTGGTAGTAAAACCAAAAATTTGCTATTCAAACTCAGCTGGGGCTTAAGCCAAAGTAGCCAATATTGTTGTTGGTTATGTTGTTTTACTTTCTTAAAACTAATTTTGAATAATTTATGCCATTAGCATTTATTAACAATACAATTTTGATCACGGTCTGATATCTCACTTAAGGGAATAGTTTTCTGGCAGCTAAGCTCCATAAATGAGCTTAATTTAACTTAATCCTCAGAATAACTTGAAAGTATAGAAACAAATAAATAACATTAGAATATAGTATAAAAGTTCAACCCAGCATATTTTTTGAGTTGAAGGTTTTTAAAGCGTTAAAAATTTCATGTTGTCGTATAATTTAATCAACACCTCAAAAAAAGGAGAAAAACACAACAGAAACAGAAAGAAAAATTGCACCTTTATAAAATATAAAAAGTGTAATGCGTCAGCGAGTTGCACAGCAACCCGCTTTTATTAATTTAATTGCACACTCATTAAAGCCCTTTGTGACCACTTTAATTAGACGACAAAGTGACCGTGTTTCATAACAAGCAGAAAAATGAATTAAAACCAACAACAATAACAAGATAACAACATGAGCAAATCAGTGTCCCTTTGCAATTAAGCCCAATTTTAGGCTAAAAAACAAAAAAAAAAACAATGAAAAAAAAAATCAAGCTTAAGTGAAACTAACAGCACAAAAAATGTTGCTACTTTTACGCATGACAGCTCAGCACACCCAAAAATGCTTGTCATAAAGTCACACCAACAAACTTACATACACACATACAAACACAATTACAGCTTGCTAAAATGCCCAAAGTAGAGCATGATAAAAATAGGCCACAACATGGTTATTTAAAACAATAAAATTACGATTTTGTCTCATTTGTGCACGGTTTCCATTTCATTGCATAAAGTTTGAACTAGAAAATATAAAAATATGGCAACTTGAGAACTAAATATGAAGTACTTAAGTCTTAAATTAAGGAACTAAAATGGCGTCTGTTTGAGAACTTAAAAGGTTTTGTTAAAAATTTACAAAAATTTAACTTTCATGGCTCTGTTATGTAAATGCGTTTTTTAATAAAACTTGTGGCATACTTTTTGGCTGAACTGGTTACAAAGGTTTACGATAAAAAGGTTCAACTTTGAACGGCTTTTAGTGTTTTTAAATTAAATTGTGGACTTTCGCATGAGTAACACACGCATACACACGCACGAACAGACTCACACACATACATAATATACACAAGTTCATAATATATAAACGTGTATAAGTGAATATTTGTATCTCATGCTGCATAACCATAATTGAAGTGAGAAACTGGGGACTGTCTGACTGGAGAAGTTAACAAAGTTTACAAATAATTTTTTGTATTTATTTTATGTTTGTCTATATATTTAAAAATTTTGTCTTTTTGTCTTTACCAAAGTACAACATAAAAGCAGCTGCAGGACTGTTAGCTAAAAGCCAGCGTTGTCAATAAAATCCAAACGAAATAGAGCGACAAAACGAGATGTCAAATTAGTTGTATTGATTTTGAAAGTTCTGACTCTGAGAGAGACAGGACTGATAGCCATAATAGAGTTAATATATTTCTTTAAAAAAAAAAAACTTCTAAATATATGGCGTTGAAATAGTTTTTGTATAATAGATTAGAGTAAAATTTGGTGCAAAATATTTTTCTTATATATTTAACACTATAGCGTAATTAGTAAGGAATCTTTTTGACCCATTTTCTAAAGTCGTAAGTCTTTTAAAAGATAAAGAAACTATAAATTTTACTACGAAGAGAAATCAAAATTAAATTAATTTCAATTGCGTTAATTTTAGTTGCTGTTTTAATTTAAATTTATTTAAATGCTGTTTTAACATTAACTGAAACTCGGGCAGCTGCCAAGATTGTTTGATACAACATCTTCACGAGGACCTTCGAAATAATGCATTTACTCCCACCCATAGCTGGGTATGTTTTGAATGACAAAAATAAGACAGGATGCCTTTGTTGAAACCGTAAAATCAAGAATTTGTGGTGTCAAACCTATTAAGTCAAGTCTTCCTTGGTTCGAAAATGGGGTGAAAAATAACAAGAAACTAAAAGGAAATCAAATGAAACCAGAATATAATGTGTTTTGTGTGACGGGATGCTATATGACCATGTAAATTTTAATCTGAGACAAATATATAGCTTTTACCTCACTCAATTCAAGCTATTAATCAATACTATCCTAAACTTTTCTAGAACCAACTACAACTACAACCAACTACAACTTTAAAGTAAGTAAAACTGAAATTTTTTTGGAATAAATGCTTTGTTTTTGCGCAATGTTCCCACATAGCGTACCAACTACAATTATTGGCACCCAAAAATTTGACCCCAACTATTGGCACCCTTTACTTGAATAGCATTTATGAAATAAAGTTAACCTCCCATTATTTATGAACTGTACTTTTCTAATTATGTACTTTATTTCCTCTCCTTGTTCTATATTTTACAATAAGATCAATTAACTTATTTGCTTGTAAACTTCGAAACTACAAAGGTCTTTCCGTCGTCGGAGAAAAAACGTTTTAAAGTGTTGATATCGATAGCGAACTGAAATTTTGGTGAGTACTTTTTATACCCTAAACCTGAAAGGTCAGGGTATATTAACTTTGTGTAAACGTTTGTAACGCATAGAACGAAGCGAGTCCGGTATAGAAAACTATATATATTCTTGATCAGCGTCACCACCTGAGTCGAGCTATCCATGTCCGTCCGTCCGTCCGTCCGTCCGTCCGTCCGTCCGTCCGTCCGTCCGTCTGTCCGTCTGTGTGTTGTCCGTATACACAGGATAAGAAGAAGGAGTAGAGATAATTGAATGAAACTTGGTACACATGGTCACATGCACCCAAGGATCTGCACTATTGAATATTTTTGGAATCCGCCCACGGACACGCCTACCTCCCATACAACGCAAAAATTGAAAACTGCATAACTCAGCTCATAATTAACCTACAACAATAAAATTTGGTGTGCATGTTTTTTATGTCAACACAAAGACGTCTTCGAAAAATGGACGTCATCCGTTTACGGACACGCACACCTCCTATACAACCCAAAAATTGAAAACGCAATAAATAAGCCTGTGTTTAACCTAAAGAGCTAAAATTTGGCACATATGTTTTTTATGACAAGACAAAGATGGTTTTGAAAAATGGACGTCATCCGCCTACGGACACGCCTACCTCCCATATAGCCCAAAAAGTTGAAAACTCAATAAATAAGGTTATGTTTGTCATAGAGAAATTAAATTTAGTATGTATGTATTTTATACCAAAACTAAGGTGTGTTAAAAAATTGGGAGTAGTCCGTCCAAAACTCGCCCACCTCCCATAGCGAAAGCACAATAAAGGCATTAACTGTGAGCTACGGGAATAAAACTTGGTATGTGTACATTTTTCATCAACATTTAAATTCACATAAATTATAGGCTTCATTATCCCACGGACACGCCCATTTACAATAAAAATTTTTTGTTTTTGAAAAGTGGGTTTAGGGTATTTCATAGTCGGCCTAGACCGACTTTAGACTTTCTTTACTTGTTCTTATTTATTAATAGATTTTTTGTGTAGGCCCGCTTTATTTTGAGATTATTTAAATATTGAATAGTTAAACTTAGTCTTTTTATCTTAATTTCAACCGCGATATTGTAAAAATAAGTGGGTGCCAACAATTGATTAAGACTTTTTTCAAATAATAAAATAAAATTTCGAACAGAAGATTCGCTTGAAAGCAGAATGAATGTTGAAGGTTGCATGGCAAAATTATGGGTGCCAATAATTGTAGTCAGTACGCTATGTAGTTTCCTTTCCAAAAGCTTTTTTGACAAATCACTAGATGAAATTAAATGATCGGCCATAATATTTTGCACGTTCAAACTTTCAGTCAAGTCCAAGACAACGCGTAGTCCTTGATTTTTCTCCGGGTTTTCAATTGCTGACTTTCCAAAGTGCCATCCGAGATATTTTCCAAACATAGCCAGATTTTAAGTCGATGAACAACCAAAATTGTAGGCCATATTTGTCAGACTTTGAGGGCATAAACCGTCTAAAAGAGCTTCTTCCTCTGAAACCTACAAGTTATTCATCTATACAGTAGTCACATTTTAAAAGCTTTTGAAAAATAAAGAAATAAACTCTTGCCAACAATTCCATAAACCTCGAATAAGGCCAAACTTATCGGTACTTCGTTTTCGTCCTCGGCTCGCAATATCATCAAAACTGAGCACGATTGCAATCATGTGAAAAGTATCTTCCGAAAAAATTACTCGCAAATTAGGTCGACCAAAAATTGCATGGTACAACCCATGCGACTTAATTTTTTCAACTGCCATAAAAAATTTTAAAATAAGACATTAATTTTATTCAAAATAAAAACAAAATTTTCAAAAATACCCATATAATCCTGCAAGAAGTAAAACCGCAATATACGTAAAAACACAAAAACGCTTCATTAATATTTTTCAATTTGTTGGCGGGAAAAATATCAGAAAGGCTGACTGTATATTACAACATCTGGATACTGCAAATCGAGTACCTAACACCCGGAATATTGTATTCCTTGCACAACCGTTAGAATAAGTTGGAGTAACGGAATTGAGCTTCATACCATTTTGTTTTTGGCAACATACGAAGAAATCTTGTTGCAGTGACATGTTGTACAAAGTCTTGTTCACTTTCTGACTCTGAGTCACTTCTCTCGGAATTTTTTGAATTGTAATCAATATCTGAAATATCTGTTTCACTTTCATTTTCAACACCATCATCAACACTCCCGGTAAAATAACGTAGATTTATCATTTTGTCAAGCAGTAAATATTTGAAGTGCAAATAAACACATGTAAGATGTACAAATACACATATGTAAGAATTGGAACATAAGAATTTTTTTTGTAATTATTACAATTAGGTTTTTTTTAAAACCAAACCACAAATCAAGTCGTAACCTACATTTCCATCGACTGTTAACTGTTTGTTTCTAATCTGATTAATCTGATTTAATTTTTAAGAAAGAATTTTGTACCCTACTTTTTTATGAAGTTGCTTTAATAACAAAATATTTTTTGGCTCTACTGAAAATTTTAAAATTTTGAGTACTGTCTTTTTTAAGGATGAAGTATGACATGTTACTCCTTTAAAAAATTATTACATCCCGAGGGTATACTTTTTCAATACACATTTATACATTACTTTATCTTCGTAGCTTTCTGACCAATTTTTATTAAGATCTACCAGCTTTTGTGTATACATACCTTTCGTTTAAAATCATGTAAAAAAATTATTTGCAATATTGGAAAAAATAACAGATACGTTAATTTTCTTCAAGAATTTGTTCAACAAGCATTTTGTTTTTATAAATTATTATAAATGAAGTATGTAGAAAAGTTATTTTCTCAAGTATTTCTAAAAATTAAAAAGATTTATGCACAAAAATTAGAATTTTAATTCAATTTGAATGATTTTATAAATTCATCCAGAAAAAATGAAAGGGATGTTCTAATGTAGAAAGAATGTTTTACTCCGGCAATATTTCTGTATATTTTCAAAAAATTTACTCTGAGATGAATTTTTCTGAGATGAAAAATAATGGAGAAAGTTTTTCACTGTTTGTTCTTTAGATTTAATAACTTATCTGAAGAAGAAAGCTCGGAAGAAAGGACCTCAGTAGTCGAGTGCTTAGTGTGCTTGACTGCCAACCCAGATGTTCTGGGTTTGAATCCCGGTGTAGCCATGGTCTTACTTTTTATTATTATTATTATTTATTATAAGCTAAGCCTTTAAGGCTTTAAAGCTTTTAAAATTTAGCCATTTACAAAACATTTTATTATAATTATATATAACAATTTAGAATAACTTAGAATAACTGAAATATAATGATATTTTAACATTGACATAATTTAAAACAAGTAAAGAAGTCTAAAGTCGGTCTAGGCCGACTATGAAATACCCTAAACCCACTTTTCAAAAACAAAAAAATTTTAATATGCATTATTGCATTACATGCATTTATGAAGCCTATATTTAATATGCATTTCAATGTTGATGAAATATTCACACATACCAAGTTTTATTCCTGTAGCTCACAGTTAATGGCTTTATTGTGCCTTCGCTATGGGAGGTGGGCGAGTTCATGGACGGATTACTCCCAATTTTTGAACACACATTAGTTTTGGTATAAAATACATACATACCAATTATAATTTCTCTATGACAAACATAACCTTATTTATTGGGTTTTAAACTTTTTGGGTTGTATGGGAGGTAGGCGTGTCCGTGGGTGGATGACGTCCATTTTTCAAAACCATCTTTGTCTTATCATAAAAAACATATGTGCCAAATTTTAGCTCTCTACGATAAATACAGGCTTATTTATTGCGTTTTAAATTTTTGGGTTGTATGGGAGGTGGGCGCGTCCGTGAGTGGATGACGTTCATTTTTCGAAGACATCTTTTTTTTAGTATAAAACATATACATATCAAATTTTATTGTTGTAGGTTAACTATGAGCTGAGCTATGCAGTTTTCAATTTTCGCGTTGTATGGGAGGTAGGCGTGTCCGTGGGCGGATGATGTCCATTTTTCAAAACCATCTTTGTGTTGTAACAAAAAACATATGTGCCAAACTTAAGCTCTTTAGGTTAAACACAGGCTTATTTATTGCGTTTTCAATTTTTGGGTTGTATGGGAGGTATGACGTCCATTTTTCGAAGACATCTTTGTGTTGGTATAAAACACATACACATAAAATTTTATTGTTGTAGGCTTATTATGAGCTGAGTTATGCAGTTTTAAATTTTTGCGTTGTATGTCCGTGGGCGGATTCCAAAAATATTCAATAGTGCAGATCCTTGGGTTCATGTGAGCATGTGTACCAAGTTTCATCCAATTATCTCTACTCCTTTTTCTTATCCTGTGTATACGGACAACACACAGACGGACGGACGGACTGACTGACGGACGGACGGACGGACGGACGGACGGACGGACGGACGGACATGAATAGCTCGACTCACGAGGTGACGCTAATCAAGAATATATATACTTTTCTATACCGGACTCGCTTCGTTCTATGCGTTACAAATGTTTGCACAAAGTTAATATACCCTGACCTTTCAGGTTTAGGGTATAATTATGTTTCAAAATTATACATATTAAGATTATGAAGCCAAGGCAAACATGGTTGTGCTTGTAAAGCATCATGATGTCGGCCTAGAACGGTGGGAGGTATCAAGACAAACAAGGCCAGTACGCCACACTGATAAGTATAACCACATACATAATACATATCGTTCACAGCAAGGTGGTATTTCGACAAACAAGGTCATATTTACCACACCAATTTTCTTAGAAACAAAGAAAAGGTTGCGAACGCTGGCACTAAGACAACTAGGTCTCATTGGCCTGTCGTATTATTATGTGTCATACAAACCGTTCTTGCTGGTTGTAGGACGTAGTCCAAAAGATACAACCAGCACAGCACAACCGAAAAAAATGCGTTTACATTCATTAAGCATGTTCGGTTATATTAATTTAGGAGGTCCAAAACAGGTTCAGGTCAGGTCCATTCAGATGTATATGTTGTATTATGTATATCCATAACCAGGTGAGAATTATGTGCCATTGGAAGATGATGATCAGAATCACTGTCGGTACTGCAGATAATCTTATATTTTATGTTTTATTGAGTACATGGATTCATTTAAAAATATAACATTTGAAACAGAATTAAAGTCTCCGCAAGCGCTTCTTAATGGTTCATTTTGCAAGTAAGTTGTTTTACAAAAGTTCATAAAAAGTAACTCATAAGATCTTCTAGGACGAAGTGGAATATTAAAGTAAATTTTACTCAATAAATATGGACTGTCTACATGTCCATGTAAAAGCTTAACAATCCAACTAACGTTAAGCATAACTCTCCTATTTCTCAAAGTAGGAAAATTTAATAGCTGTAGGCGATATTCATAAGGTGGTAGATTAAAGTTAATATTGCAATAAAGATAGTTCAGGCAGAACAAAAGAAATTTTTTCTGAACAGATTCAATGTCATCGATGTAACAACCATATCGTGGACACCATACAATCGAAGCATATTCTAAGATAGGCCAAACTAGAGAAGTGAATAAAGTTTTAGTAATAAAAGGATCATTAAACTCTTTTGCCCAACGTTTAATAAACCCTAGGGTACTATTTGCTCTATTTATTATTTTATTTATATGAATGTGGAATCGTAGCTTAGGATCCATGATAACTCCAAGATCATGGAAACTATCTAAGGATTCTAATGTGTAGTCACATATTTTCAAATTACACTTTAAGAATGGTTTTCGCGAGAAGGTCATGTGCTTACATTTTTTCATATTAAGATTCATTAGATTTATTCTGCACCAGCTATGAAGATTGTTGATGTCAATTTGTAAGAATAAACCATCATATTCATTCTTAAAAGTCAGGAATAGTTTGACGTCGTCAGCATACATCAAGATGTTAGAATACTTTATGACCGATGGCAAATCGTTTATATAAAGTAAAAACAAAAGTGGCCCAAGATGACTTCCTTGGGGTACTCCAGAGATAACAAGAAACTCGTATGATTTCACGAGTTTTAATAGAACAGACTGTGTTCTGTTACTTAAATACGATTCGATCCATCTCACCATTTTTGTGGGTAATCCAATCAAAGATAAATTTTGAAACAAGAGCTTGTGATTTACAACATCAAAAGCTTTGCTAAAGTCCGTGTAGATAACATCAGTATGTAAGCCTTTTCCAAAATTTTCTATTGTCATAGATGTAAATTCAAGGAGGTTAGTGACCATAGATTTTCCTGAGAGGAATCCATGTTGACATGGAGACATCAACGACTTAACACTGTGTGATAATTGTGAAGTAATAATTGCCTTTGGGCAAAGCACTTAATTTCGCAATTCCACGATAGTTGTCAATTAAAAATCTATTCCCAGATTTATGCAATGGGATAATGAATGACGCCTTCCAAATAGTTGGAAAACAGCAAGCCTTTAGAGAATAGGTAAAAAGCAAAGTGATTGGAGTTACTAATTCTTCACAGCAATATTTCAAAATGCAACTTTACCTTTCTTTAATTCTTTTCTCATTTCAAATAAGCTGAAATTAAAAATTTATCAATATATATTACTTTGGAAGTTGTAGTTGGTGGTACAGATGTTTGTGGAATGAGATTGTTAAATAACTCGAATTTACTGAGATAAAGGCATTACACTTGCCTCCGATTTAAATTCGCACATAGAACATTCTACACTTGTTTCACTTGATTTCACTTTCACTCCTACTTATTTATCTCCCCATTTCCGAAAGGCAGACTTGAAAGCATAGGCTGAAATCCTTGGTTCAAAGCGAAAAAAACAACATTGTCACAAGTAACCGCCATTATTAAGGAATACGACGATTTGTTGATTTTATGGAAAAAATTCATTTTTGTGTTTCTTTTTGACATACGCAATACAATTGAATGCTTTAGAACTTCTCACATGTCCTTTAAAAACTATCAAGAGACTGCGAATATCAATTTGTAACAATCATTTTACCTCTTCGAAACCAATTTTAAAGGAAAGTTTTGGATCATAATTCTATATTTACTTTCATCTTATAGTCATTTCCTGCTTGGCCTATGACAGCATTACTGTTTCAAATATTTGACATAGTCCACAGCACACATGGTATGTTCAGTCAAGCAAATAAAAAATTGAAGATAAGCAGCTCCATCATTGCATTTTCACCCCACATGTTCTCGATTTTCGGTGTTTTTTAGGGTCATATATTATATTTTTTTATTGTCTCACAAACATGGCTCTATCAGTTCTGAAGATAATAACCTTTTTTTCATCTGACCAAAGATTGTTTTGCCAATTTTCTAGAAAGACATGTTTGTTCGCAAAAACAAGTCTCTGATGTCCTTGGTGCTCAAATAGATAAATTTTCTCGAACTTCTACCCATTAACACTACTTCATTCAATCGATACCTTATTAAACGGTTCTTTGCTGGTACTCTTAAATCATTTTGGAGTTGTTCTGAGATGTAAAATCGGTTCTGTTTTGATTTCCGCAAGTTGCAGTTTAACGTCTTTTGATAATTGTTTCTTGTTAGAAAACAGAAATTATTGCTCTAAATACATACTTCGTTGAAATTTGAAACAATTCCGATATTTCTCGCTTTGGTTTTTTTCAGGTTTTTGATGATTTTCCTTTCAGAAGCAGTTTAATGATCATTTATATACAAATGTAAAGAAAAAAACTTTTTTAAGTAAAAAGTCTTGCAGTTATCAACTGTATCCGAAAATTGTTCAAGTTGCTGAAATACACGTGTATGCTAAGATTTATGCGTGTTGTTTCTATTTTTTCCACGATATTTTTCAAGATATTCATTCTTAAAATTAACATAATAGTGATATTTAAAAATATGCAAATAAGATAATAAATATAACGTTCCGTTAGTTAGCTACAGCATACAGCACAGATAGTTCTACTAAAGCTTGTTTCTCTCCTAATATTTCGATACAAAGCACTTCAATAGAAACTGTTTCTATTCTTTATTCAACCACTGTATTTTATATGAATCTACATTAATAGCCTAATTCACCGGCATGTTAAAAATGTCGTTTTATTCAACGAATTCCGATTTTGAAAGTTATTTTTAACAACTTTATGGCAAATATCAATAAATTCCATCGCATATTTTCAAAAGTTTAACATTTATAACACGACTCAACTTTAACGTCGAAAACTTCAATTTGAATTTACCGAGACTGAATAAAATTAAATTTTAACTTGAGAAATTAAATATAAAACTTCGCAAGTTATATAACAAAAAACCAGTCAGTTAACAAAAGTTATTGAAACTTCCGAAGAATTTAAAAAACTTTAGAACACTTTATAAATCAATTAATTTTCAGCTTATCAATATAAAGTATACCTAGTTGGGTTAAAAATAGATCAGACTTGTGTAGTCTTAACAAATTCATTCATAATCAAATCATTATTTGAATTATAACTTTACCCATGCAAATATATTGTGTATAAATATGTTAGTTACAAATTCTTTTGATTAGTTTGAATATTCAGCACAACACATTAAATGCAAAAAAAAAAAAAAATAAAAACCTGCTGTTATTTCTTTGCATAGTCTTGTGGTAAATTCTATGGCGACGCCTGTATTATTTATGCTAGCTGGAATGTGCAAATTCCAAGGCGATGCCACATTATTTTTCATTCAGCTAGCCAAAGGCATGAATGAACGAATGACTGAAAGAATGAATGGCTTGCATTAAGAACAACAAAAATGCATGCAGCTATGCAATGCGGTGCTAGAGTGTGTATGTGTGTGTGTGTTTAGATGTGAGCCAGCACAATTGCTTTAAATCCTTTAAATGCGAAAGGATTCTTTTGTAGATATTCGCATGCCTTGGCTCTAAGTCGCTCTTTCCTCACTAAAGCACAAAACATAACGTATCAAAGCATTTCGCAGCTTAAACAAACCTTCTCAACACACAAACATACAGACAGACTGACATCGAAGCAGTTGTAGCAGACAAACGGTGAGACACAATGACTGCCTATTGCACTGACTCTACTGCCGGATGTTCACTTAACGGTTCGTTGCGCCACATTCACGTATCTACTTACCGCTTCGACTTCTTTGAAGACTCTTATGAGATTCTTTCCAGCCAGTTTTGCGATATCCTCTTCTGACCATTTATCAGACTCAAGTAAAGCTGCAAATAGGTAAGGATACTTGGACACATCCTCGAGTCCTTTGGGCACGCTAACAAGATAGAAAAGTAAAATAAATATAAAAAACAAACATTTTTAAAAAAAAGAGCCAACTTTTTTATCAGACTTGCAAGTAAGCAAGCGAGCTGGTAGAAAAGAAAAAAATGAAAATAAAAAAGACGTGGCTAGCATGGTTAAAACCATGTGAGTAAAGTTTTAGTGTTGTAACACAAACAGTAAAAAGAAAATAAAAATAAAAACATATAAAAAAGTGCAAAAACTCATTCAAAAGCTGGTAAACAAATGTGCAACCCAAGCACAGAAGCACATAAATACGAAAAATAAAAAAGACTTACGAGAACGAAAAAAAGAAGACCCATAACATATGCAGTAGCCAGCTATGAGTTCTGAAAATGCTACTACGTAGGTGCACAAAACTGCTCTAAAGTGAGCAAACATGAATGTGTAAAAGAAGGCGTTGCCGCTTGAATGTATTATTGGACAGCTTTAGGTGGCAATTGCTTGTAAATGCTGTTGACATTTAGTAGGAGAGACACAAAAATAAGCTGCTGCAAAAATGCTGGGCAGCAAACTGTGCAAGTTTTTCTTTTTTCCATTAAATATTTACAATTTGATATGAAAACCAATTATTTAACAAAGCAGAGAAAACAAAATGGTTTAAAACTGAAACAACAAAGTTGTAAGAATACAGAAATTATTTTTAAATTGTAAAGTTAATTGTAAAAATAACGTCCTTTTTAACTTAAAAGGCATTAAAAAAAAGGCAAACAATTTGCAACAATTTTGATATAAGAAAATTTGAACTTACAGATTAACGCCATCATAGCCCGCACCAATGCCAACATGATCGATTCCGGCCACATCACGTATGTGGTTGATATGTGCTGCAAAGAGGAATAAAATATATGAGAATAAATTTTTAAAAATTTTCACTGCATAAAAAAGCTCAAGTTTTTATTGCCGCATAAGTTCAAACACAGCATAATAAATAATTGCTTGTCAACACCTTAAGTGTTGCAATGCATTCCTGGCAATTTGTATGTCAGACAGTCTAAGATGAGCAGTGAAAAGAAAGACAAGACAAGCCAAGCCAAGACAAAAAATGCCAAAGAACTAGAAAAAGACGAAGAAATAGACACAACAAAGTGTTGCCCAGAGCTGCAAACACAGCTATTCTAACAGAAGCAACACGATTACATATCTGGGCAAAATTTTTACATTTGTTATTGTGGTAGTGAGAACAGAAAGTTTATTTGTAGTTTAAGTAAAGCTGCTGCAGGCTATGCAAACAAGCACATTGTTTAATCTTACTCTGTGTGTTTCTTTGTAATATGTTTTAAGCGTCTATTTCTTGTTTTTTTTTTTTACTTGCATACTTTTTCTTCGTCAGAGATGTTAGTAGAATGCATATACATGTAGCAAGTAAGAACTAAAGACTTATTTCAGGCTAAATAACCCTGATCAGTATAATAAAAATACTGATAAATGTACTATTGTTAAAAAACAATTCTTTGTAGTAAATTTTTTAAACAAATTTTTTTATTATTTTTTCATTAATTTTTTTAATGTTTTAATTTTTTAATGTTTAACTTACCCACAACATCTTGCAGGTTCGCTTGACCGGAACAGCTCACAAAATGCGGATAAAATGCTACCATAACTAAACCGCCATTGATAGCCTGAAAATATACAATAAAAAATTGCAAAGTCTGTAAAATTCCACTTTAAAAATTATCAATTTAACGACATATGTAGTTAAAAACGCAATGCAGTGTTAAAATTTTTCATTATATATTGATTATTATTTTATCTAAATAAACAATGAATTTTCAATATACAGGGTATCCCGCAACTGAGTGCACCTATTTAAGGATGTAGAATGTAATGTCGAGTTGAGTAAAAATCGTATGGGAGGTAGGGGTCTATTTTCACATTCTTAGAAGCTATAGGGTTAGTTAGTAGTTCACGATTTTGATTCAAATTATTGTTTCTAGCTCAAAAACTTACTCAAAGAAAACTTATTTTAAAAACTTTATAAGGCAATAAATCGCCTTTCTAACGGCATATCAACAAACCCTACCGACCCAACCCTTCCTGAGCTGAGCTCGTCTGAAGATGAAATCAATTGGTGGAAACTACTAAATTTTAACTTTGAGACCAAATTTCTCAGAATTTCACGAAATAAATTAAATGTTTTATCTGAATAAACGAGAAATCTGAAAAATCAAACTGATAAAGTTTTTAGTGAATAACTCTTTCAATATCTTTTGGATTAGCTCCGTATAAATTTTAAAAAATACTTTATTGAATTTGGATTCAAAATAAGTCTTCTTCTTTCTTTTTGAATTACTCTACGTATTTTTTTTTTTTTTTTTTCTTAAATAAGCTATAAATTATTCAATTTTTTTAAAAAACCAGTAGTAGGTAGCTATTTAAAATTTTGTCATTTAAACAAACTTTTTTTTTTAAACTGAGTATTTAGGTTCATACTAAACCAGGTTCATACTCTAGTGATTCCTACAGGGACATTTCGAAGTTGTTCTTAAAAAAAATGCATACCCTTTTATAAAAAATTATATTTCCGTTATATTTTTTCAGTTTGTCATGATTTGAATGCTTTTTACTAATTTTTTTAACGATGGAGTTAGCCATTCGAAAATTGATTGTAAAAAAATTCGTTAAAAATCCGACTTGGTCCAGAAATAAGATAGCGAAAGTATTAAAAATTCCAAAGACAACAGTTTGTAGTGTCTTAAAACGGTATAAAGAAACTTTGAACATCGAAAGAAAGCAAAAAAAGAGTGAAAAAAAACCACATCTGACAATATATTAAAGGTAAGCATTAAGGCGTTTCACCAAAAATGAATATAAAAAGACACCCCCTAAAATGAAAGCTTTCATCGAAAAAGTTTCAGCACTGTACAAATTATTTTTTTTGGGTGTCCCAAAAAACAGCCAAAATGGTCTTTTAGTTATAACATTAGTAACTTAAGTCAGATCATAAAGTGTAGCATATCGTTGGATAATTTCATAAAAAATGAAAGTACTCTTGTGAAGGAATTAATTCATTTTGTTCACTACAAAAAAAGTTACAAAGGTTAGAAGTTTCAGTACAACTACTCTATTTCTATAAAGAAACATTCAGCAATTGAAATTTTCTTTTAGTAGTTATAATAAATTTTGACGTGATTTCAGTTGGCTAAAGTGTTCGCGGCTGTTGAGTTTTGCAACAGCAAATTCACTCCCAACGTGAATAAACCGCTCAGTGTTTTGTGAGTGGCAGAGGAAATCTGTAAAAACCAAATCATTGCAGAATATTTTTGAATAAAATCACATTAATATTTACCTGGAACTTTGAATTTACTTTTACCAAAATGTTTCACTTTTGCAAAATTTAATTTTTTTAAAAACTATGACACTCTCAAAAAGTGTAGCCAGCCTCCGATTTCGATTAAGTACTGAATATAACGGAACAAGTTTCTTAAAAGCAAATTGCAATCATTTTTGAAAGAAGAAGTACCAAAAGGTAAAGTATTTCTGAGATTAGCAGTTATTGCGACATCACGTTAAATAAGGAACTACTGAATATTTCAATTATAGAAATACAGTAGTTGTACTAAAACTTCTAACCTTTGTAACTTTTTTTGTAGTGAACAAAACCAATTAGATCCTTCACAATAGTACTTTGATTTTTTATGAAGTTTATACAAACAATAATTTTAAATCGAAGTTATGGGGTACCTAGAGCAAAAAAATAAAATTGTAAAATATTTACTTGAAGATGACTTCTGACACCATCGACACCAAAGAACACGATGTAGTATTCTTTCAGACCTATACAACGATATGCTGCACTTCATGATCGGACTTAAAATACTAATGTTATAACTAAAAGACCATTTTGGCTGTTTTTTGGGACACCCAAAAAAAAAATTTGTACAGTGCTGAAACACTTTCGATGTAAGCTTTCATTTTAGGGGGTGTCTTTTTATATTCATTTTTTCTCCCATATAAAGCGACCCCCTCTAGTAAGCATCCTTGCCTTAATAACCCAGGTCTTTCCGACAATGATCGCTCGAAAAAATTCAAAACCAGCAGGAGCACAGCTTGGCGAATACGAGTGGGAGCAGGCTATCAGTCTTATCGAGCTTTTAACTACCCGAACCGGTCCCATAAACAAAATTTGTCAGCCAAAAAGCGTACTCGATTACTAGACGATAAAGTCTTGACGAAATTCTAAGTTTGTTTAATTATAGACGATGAAACATTCATCAAACTTGATCTGAAAAAGCTTTCAGGACAAAAGTTTTGTGCTGCAAAAAAGCGTTTTTGTTTCTCCTCCAAATTTAAATATAATAATGTTGATAAATTCGTAAAGAAGGTAATGATCTGGCAAGCCATATGCAATTGTGGTTTTGTAGAGTCGGGCGTATGTAACATCCGCAATAATGAACTCTGAGATATACAGGAAGGAGTGTCTAGAGAAGCGTTTATTGCCATTTATACGTAGCCATCTATTTGCTGTAAAGTTTTGGCCAGATTTGCCGTCGATACATTATCCGAAGACAACCATAAATTGGTATCGAACTAATAATGTAGATTTCGTGCCAAATGAATTCAATCCTCCAAACTGTCCCCAGTTGCGCCCAATCGAAAAATATTGGGAAATTGTTAAATACAAACTCAGAAAAGGAGGAGTAAGGAGTGAAAAATCCCGAATCGGTGTTTCTCAAGTGGAACAAATTTGCTGATGAGGTCACCAGAGCGATTGTTTTGAATTCAATTTGAAGTTTGATAAAATCTATTGTTTTCTCTCAGAACAATATTGTCAAAATCTAATATTAAATTTTTTAAACCAAAATTTTCTATGTTTGTAAACTTGCCTCACCGAGTTAAACATAGATTTTTTGAGATAAGGTATCGCATGAAAATTTAAACTCAGGTAAAGGCATTCTACACTTTGCTTAAGATAACCTTTGTTTAAAATCAAGATGAGGTAACAGGCCTTAACTTAAACAATATTTGTCTCTGGCATAAACTTTTACAAATAAATTTTTTGGAATATTTTAGTTGTGATCAAGTATTCTTTTTATCATTTAATTATATTGAGTTTTAATTTATCATGGCAAATCAGTAATTCTCTATTTATGAACTTAAATGCAGTAGTTTGAACTTCTTTCCGCATGTCAATTAATAGCGCTTGCATTTACTTTAAAACGATTTATTTGTACTCAACTCGTTGCTTGCTGTACGGACATTCTGTAAAAATGCAACGCAAGTGGAATTTATGTTGAGCCATCAATCGTTGTCATTGGAAATTTATGAGCACAAGCGACACACTTTATATCTAATGCAATGAAAAAAGAAAACATTAACTAAAGTAGTATGTGACGCTTAGTCGTGTATTGTAAGTTGCAAGTATGGTGAGCTAACTGCCGGATGTGGCACTAAAATAGCATTGAAGTATATTTAAAGCTCAGTTTAAGACATAGAGCAATAACTTTTTCGCACAATTCTAATATTGCCAAATGTGGTGGCATAAAAATTATGATGAAATAAAAATTATGACACATAACTACATAAAGTACAGAAAAATGAAGTGCAAGATCTTTCACGCTATGGAAAAAAATAAAATAGTTTTTATGTCTCATACGCGTATGTTATGATGTTATATAGCTTTTAAAGTAATTCTCACACTTACAATTCGCTGCAGCACATGATCGGGTACATTGCGCGAACTATTGCATATTGCATGCGCAGATGAGTGGGAAAATATGACAGGAGCCTTTGAAGTGCCCAAAGCATCCAGCATCGTGGGCACCGATACATGCGACAAGTCAACAATCATTCCCAGGCGGTTCATTTCTTGCACTACAAGCTGTAAGCGGAAGAAATCATTTCAAAAATAAAAAATGTATTTATGTTATATTTATGTTTCTATAGAAATAAGCTCATACCTTGCCAAATTTTGATAAACCGCCTATGTGAGGATATTTACCAGGCTCATCAACTTTGCAGCAATCCGCCCTGTAAGTAGAGAAAATATCGAAAAAGTTATTATAAATTGTTTATACGTAAGCATTTTCACTTTTTTTTCATAAAAGTTTATTAAAGTTCTTTCAATGAAATTCAGTTTTTTGCTTGCGTTTTTCCAAATTACAAACTTCATTTGCAACGCTGCGGGATCAATCAACAATCAGTTGCTTCGTTCTGCAATCAAAGCAAGCAAGTCATTGAAGATTGAGTTGTTTATAGCGTAAAAAACAATGCTAAACAAAGGAAAGCTTAAGAAAAACAAAACGAAAAAAAAAATCTTAAAATCAATTCAATTGTAAAATAAGAAGCAAAAAAGAAGCAAAGTACAAACAAACGCAATCATTGGCATTGAAGTAAAAAAAGAGAAACTTCCATAAAATGACCAGCAAAAAAACAAATTGGTAAAGCTATGAAAAAAATGTGAAATACGCTATGAAAGACAACCAAACAAAGTTTGAAGAGCAGCAGAGAATCGTTACAATCAGAGATTGAAGATAAAATTGATTCTACGTGATATCCGTTTGCGGTACTTCAACTATAACAAGACATGTACTTCCGTTTAAAAATGTCTCAAATAAAAGCAAATGTTACTCAAGTTTCCTTAACAAACAGTCGAAAAAAATTTGTTGATATCTAAGAATGATATTAACTTTTTTATTTCATGTGAAATCGGTTTCAGTTAAACAAAATATTAATAAATTTTTGGTTTCTTATAAAACTCACCAAGGTGTATTGCAGGTGTGTGTCAGTGTCAAGTAACGTGCTCCTAGCTGATAAAACATGCGCAGCACACTCAAACTTGTGCCGATGGCGTGACCACCTTCGACGCCAATTAAACTTGCGATTTTGCCACTTTTGTGCGTTTCTTCGATACCTGCAAAAAACAAATTAAATTTTTAATTTTTAATTTTTAATTTTTAATTTTTAATTTTTAATTTTTAATTTTTAATTTTTAATTTTTAATTTTTAATTTTTAATTTTTAATTTTTAATTTTTAATTTTTAATTTTTAATTTTTAATTTTTAATTTTTAATTTTTAATTTTTAATTTTTAATTTTTAATTTTTAATTTTTAATTTTTAATTTTTAATTTTTAATTTTTAATTTTTAATTTTTAATTTTTAATTTTTAATTTTTAATTTTTAATTTTTAATTTTTAATTTTTAATTTTTAATTTTTAATTTTTAATTTTTAATTTTTAATTTTTAATTTTTAATTTTTAATTTTTAATTTTTAATTTTTAATTTTTAATTTTTAATTTTTAATTTTTAATTTTTAATTTTTAATTTTTAATTTTTAATTTTTAATTTTTAATTTTTAATTTTTAATTTTTAATTTTTAATTTTTAATTTTTAATTTTTAATTTTTAATTTTTAATTTTTAATTTTTAATTTTTAATTTTTAATTTTTAATTTTTAATTTTTAATTTTTAATTTTTAATTTTTAATTTTTAATTTTTAATTTTTAATTTTTAATTTTTAATTTTTAATTTTTAATTTTTAATTTTTAATTTTTAATTTTTAATTTTTAATTTTTAATTTTTAATTTTTAATTTTTAATTTTTAATTTTTAATTTTTAATTTTTAATTTTTAATTTTTAATTTTTAATTTTTAATTTTTAATTTTTAATTTTTAATTTTTAATTTTTAATTTTTAATTTTTAATTTTTAATTTTTAATTTTTAATTTTTAATTTTTAATTTTTAATTTTTAATTTTTTATTTTTAATTTTTAATTTTTAATTTTTAATTTTTAATATTTAATTTTTAATTTTTAATTTTTAATTTTTAATTTTTAATTTTTAATTTTTAATTTTTAATTTTTAAGTTTTTTGATTTTGATTTTAATTTTGATCTTGATTTTGATTCTGATTTTGATTTTGATTTTGATTTTGATTTTGATTTTGATTTTAATTTTGTGTTTGATTTTGATTTTGATTTTGATTTTGATTTTGATTTTGATTTTGATTTTGATTTTGATTTTGATTTTGATTTTGATTTTGATTTTGATTTTGATTTTGATTTTGATTTTTATTTTTATTTTGATTTTGATTTTGATTTTGATTTTGATTTTGATTTTGATTTTGATTTTGATTTTGATTTTGATTTTGATTATTAAAATTTTTTATTAAATAAATTTTTAATTTTTAATTTTTAATTTTTAATTTTTAATTTTTAATTTTTAATTTTTAATTTTTAATTTTTAATTTTTAATTTTTAATTTTTAATTTTTAATTTTTAATTTTTAATTTTTAATTTTTAATTTTTAATTTTTAATTTTTAATTTTTAATTTTTAATTTTTAATTTTTAATTTTTAATTTTTAATTTTTAATTTTTAATTTTTAATTTTTAATTTTTAATTTTTAATTTTTAATTTTTAATTTTTAATTTTTAATTTTTAATTTTTAATTTTTAATTTTTAATATTTAATTTTTAATTTTTAATTTTTAATTTTTAATTTTTAATTTTTAATTTTTAATTTTTAATTTTTAATTTTTAATTTTTAATTTTTAATTTTTAAGTTTTTTGATTTTGATTTTAATTTTGATCTTGATTTTGATTTTGATTTTGATTTTGATTTTGATTTTGATTTTAATTTTGAGTTTGATTTTGATTTTGATTTTGATTTTGATTTTGATTTTGATTTTGATTTTGATTTTGATTTTGATTTTGATTTTGATTTTGATTTTGATTTTGATTTTGATTTTGATTTTTATTTTTATTTTGATTTTGATTTTGATTTTGATTTTGATTTTGATTTTGATTTTGATTTTGATTTTGATTTTGATTTTGATTTTGATTTTGATTTTGATTTTGATTTTGATTTTGATTTTGATTTTGATTTTGATTTTGATTTTGATTTTGATTTTGATTTTGATTTTGATTTTGATTTTGATTTTGATTTTGATTTTGATTTTGATTTTGATTTTGATTTTGATTTTGATTTTGATTTTGATTTTGATTTTGATTTTGATTTTGATTTTGATTTTGATTTTGATTTTGATTTTGATTTTGATTTTGATTTTGATTTTGATTTTGATTTTGATTTTGATTTTGATTTTGATTTTGATTTTGATTTTGATTTTGATTTTGATTTTGATTTTGATTTTGATTTTGATTTTGATTTTGATTTTGATTTTGATTTTGATTTTGATTTTGATTTTGAATTTGATTTTGATTTTTTTTTTATTTTAATATCAGTGAAGCAATTTAAATCAGGTAATTGAGTGTTTGTAAGCTATTTTGTAAATGATTTTAGATGTTATTTGTTTCAAATATTTTTAAAAATATATTATTCGTAAAAAAGTTCTTGTCATAAGCTTAATTCTATCTTTTAGCCACATATCCTGCATTCACTCTTTATTCTCTACAGTATTATTAAAGCTTAAAATTGTGCTCATCAAGGATGTTCTGATTAACAATCATTCTTCCTTTCTACTTGTCGTCGTTGTTGGTTTAAGTCCTGTCGGCATAATAGTTTAGAGCTGAAAAAAATAATAAAACTTATATCCTTGATATACAACATAATCCTTAAGAGCACTGAAATTCAAGTATCATATCAACATATTGTTTGCTGCACTTCTATTACATGTCCTTGCAACTGAAATCTATTGTCTGTTTCTATCTTCATATATTATACATTGTTGCAAATTCATTAAAACCAAACACAACAACAAATATGCTCGTTAGCACCTCACAATGTCAGCTGCAGACATTTTTGTTATTGTTATGTAGTTCCTGTTGTTGTTGTTTTGCCAACATATGAAGGATTTGAAGCACTTAATATGCTTCAGTGTCATATCCCCTCGTTCAAGCGTTTCAACTTGACTTTTGTTATTGTAAAAAAATGCTCACGTTACTCTTGTTGTTGTTCTCGTTTCGTTGGTAAAAGCTACGCTATATGCTCCCGTTTTAGCAGCATAAAATTATCCTTCACTATATATCATACAGTTTATTGTGTGTATGTGTAGTTATTTTTTTTTTTTTTTTTTGGCATTCTAACAATGAATACTCTTCTTTGCTGCTTATCCTTGTTTTCTTAGTTGTCAGAGAAACGTCTTGTTTGCACTTCTTTTGTTTATTTTCACTTCTTTAGCTATTCTATTATGCTTGCTCTATTTTTCCTTTCTATTGTGTTATAATTTTGCATATTCACGCTATTTCACTCGCAAACACATACACTCAATCACTCACCTGAGGCAGTCGTCACAAGCTGCATATGATGTGGATAAATATTTACAAGACGTCGTATTAAATCTATTTGTTCTAGTGTTAATTGTACAGCATCGAGATGTTGTGAGGAGCACGGGGCGTATGCAGACCAAAACTAAAAGAAAAAAGAATAATAAAGGTGTTAAAAATTTTAATAAAAAACTCAAGACTTGATGTAAAAGACATTTTAATGATTCAATTTGCTTAAATGCTCTTTAATGGAATAGTTAATGAATGCTTAAATATTTATAGCAAATTAAATCTTTTATCCTTATTCAGAATTTGTTCTCACTAGTCAGTGCTAAAATCGCCTTAAATTATTGCATGAATTCATCTGCTTCAAACATCTGCTTCATACAGCGGTAATAATAATGATGATGATGATGTGTTTAATGGTCGCAGCGGGTTTTTTGTTAACGCATACTTTACGCATTTAACCACATATGGATACAGCATAAAAACCACATTAAAAACCTCTCGACTGCCAACACACAGATTGTGCGTCTTTGGGTTTTATTGTTTGATTGTTAACGGCATCATTTAAGCGCCTCCGCTTGAAGTCACTTATTGTTGTAATGATGTTGTTGATAAAGTGATTGGGTTTTTTTTTTAAATATATTGAAAATTATTTTAACATGAGCTTAATTTTTCATATGAAATGGTACATTTAAGGCAATTAAAGAAAAGGTGAATTTTTATGGTTTTCTGTTTTAAATCGCAGCTTGATTTCATTTATTTTGCATCTTAAAACACGCGTTAGTTTGTGGATATTTCAAACTTTAAATAGTGCGAAGAAAACTTTATACTCAAAAATATGTTTAAGGTGTTAAAAGAAATTGTTATTGCAAAAGTTTAAGGTAGCCGTAGCTGGGATGATAATGTCCTCGATAGTCGAGTGGTAAGCATGCAATCAAGCAAAAAAGTGCACAACAATGACTTTTTACATGAACTCGATGAATCACGGAGTTCAGATACTGGAATCAATCCAGTAACCTTTAATATGAGTTACATGAGCTATTCATGATATCAATGTAAAAAAAACACAAAAGAAAAAGCACGAGAACATGAAAATTTCATAAGTCCAGTGTTTAAAGTTTATAAAGTGAGTGAACAAGATATATGAACCATTAAAAAATTTCATAAAAGCCATAAAAAAATACAAGAGAAGCATTTATCTTTATGAAGTTAGTGACCGAAATTCATATAACCCATAACCCAAATTTAATAGCAACAAGAAACTCATGTACTTATACAATGGAAACGTGCACTCTATGACATATTCAAAATTTACATATCTCTATCTCTACTCTCTACTCTCTACTATTTTATAAAGGAGTAAACATTTGTTGGCATGTTGAGGGTAAACTCATAAATCACTGGTATTATGTCGATGAAAATAAAACTAATAGAACCTTTAACCTGCCTGGATGGACATAAGCTATATTTAATCGCGTTATCATATTAAAAATAATAAGATATAAGTGGAAGTTATTTCAAAATTAGTCCTATAAGCAATGGAAAAACATCAATAACTTAATTTTGGAATAGTTGAACTTAATTTGATGTTGATATATTTTAGGCAAGTATTGGTTGAACGCGGCAGTCTGTCATGAGATAAGCTTAAATTACTGTAAAATCAGGTCAGCGCTGGGATTCTGCAGATAAGATGTGGGTTTCTGTTCTTGAGAAGAATTATTTGTGCTCTTCGCCAATGCATCTTATGCAAAAGATGCGATAGAGGATGTTTTATCTTCGAGCGTGGTTTCTGATAAGGCAGTTTTAAGAGAAAGCTCATTTTTGAATATTTTGCATGTGGCTAGAGGTGTACCAATTATTTACCCATCTGTTGATAATTGAGTGGTGGGCATGGTATTAAATGCTAAGTGTGTGGCATGCGAACCAACGGATCACGAGTTCAAACCTTACCTAGGGCAAAAGTTTTTCTAGGCAAACATTTTTCTGTTCTGCCGTCAACTCTTTGAGACAATGGTAAACTTCAGAGGGTAAATAATGACATGTACAGCTTCTTGAGAACATGAACTTTAGCCGTTCGGAGTTGGCATAAAATATGTAGGTCTAATTCTCAGTCAATTGTGTGCAAACATTAACGAACACACACAACACAATTGATAAATTGGAAATTGCGTAGGAATAGCACCTTCAGCCAGTGTGCTTCCCGTTCTTAGAAATAGCAGTTTCATATTGCATTGATGACAACAATACCATAGCTTTCGTTTTGGGCAAATTGTAACTAAAAGTGACTTTGGGCCTGAAACCGAAAGTTGTAGATTTAGTTGGCGTCACAGTTGAAGTCACAGCTTCATTTCTGTTGAACAAAAAAATGCCTTAATTGTCTCAGTTCCAACAACAGTCAAATCCCATGATAGCCAATAATTTACTATGGGGGGACTTGTGAAAAACACCAGTCCATTAGTCCATACTAGCTCTAGCTTCGGCTTTTACTTTGGCCAAAACTGCAAGCCAAATGTTTTATAGCTCGTTTCCCTTCATTCATTTCTCGTCCCGTCATAGCTTTGCCAATATAAATTTTTCCATGCATAAGATATGAGTTTATCCTGTATTTAGCTAGTTTGGAAAGTACAATGTATTGATTAATAAGTACGAGTGCGTCAACGATACACGGAGAAAATTATTTTGCTTGAATCAAGCCATTACTTTGCTAAAACGCAAATCAGCAAAATTTTGCTCAATAGCGGTTTGATTTTCGAAAACGTTTGCTAAAATGAAATTACTTCTCATATAATTTGAAAAAAGCAAAATAAAGATAAATTTTAGCAATAATTTGCTTATTTATTATAAATTCAAATAGCAAATTTTGATTTGATTCCAGCCAAACTTTGCTAAGTTATTATAAGGTAATTGTGTTCAGGCAAAAGCAAAATTTGACTCAATGTAAGCAAAAATTTGCTCAGTTATTATAAATTGATATAGCAAATTTTGAATTGATTCAAGCAAAAAGTTGCTTGGTTATTGAAATATAAAACAAAATTCGAACTATAAATAAAAATACCGTGGCATGCAGGTTAAGAGTGTGGCTTATCATGCTCGGAGCCCGAGTTCGATTCCCAGTCGAAATGGCCAATTTGTTTTTTTTTTTATTTTTTATAAATAGAAATAGAAAATTTTGGTTTGATTCGAGCAAAAATTTGATCAGTTAATATGAATCGAAAAAGCAAATTTTGATTTAATTCAAGCGAAAAGTTATTATAAATTTAAATAGCAAAATTTACTTAATTTTTGCTGAAAATAAGCAATATTTTGAAGTGGCTGAGAATTATGCTCAAGTTTTGCTTAATCTCCATACAAATTTAGCAAACAGTTTTCTCCGTGTATGGAAACACGGTTCATTATTGTGCGATGTTTACTTGGTATGTAGTTGGTGGAAAAATGCAAGTTCATTGTAGCCCACAAGCCAGCGATGGTGGGGGGAGTACTTAAACTAATGATGAAGATATTTAAAAAATTTAAATTGTGTTATCAACATTTGTATTTTTTTCGAAAAGAAATTTTTATTTTTAAAATGAACTTTTAAAAATTTTAAGTGGCCATCCAAGGTAACTGGGCTATTTAAGAATGAAAAATTTTAAGTAGATGTAGATAAGTTGATCATAAATTGATGAGAGATTTTTAGTGTGAAAACAAATTTCCTCTCTTGTATTTTTTTTTTATAAAAAATAAAAAATAAATAAGGTTTTTCAAAAAGGATCGGTTACAAATTTGACCAAAAATTAAAAAGTTTTTTTTATATTTGAAACTAGCTTTATTAAACCAAATATGTGTCGTTTTGATGGATAACTTTTTTTCATTTTTGAGCCTATTTCATTATTCCATTTTTGTAGAAATTCTGAGTTTTTTAAACGGAAAACTGATCATAGTGCGTTTTCACAAAATTTAAATTTACACCATTATGAGCGTTTTGGAGATATTAAAACAAATGATAATCTGAATGTGCTAGATCAAGGCTATATAGTGGATGTATCAAATCTTCCCAGCCAAGCTTTCTCAGTTTCTACAGCATCATCAAAGATGTATGTGCTCGACGCGCTGCGGCGTTTTCATTATGATGGAACACAACACCTTTTCTGTTGATCAATTCTGGGAGTTATAATTGAACTGCTGGCTTAAATCTCATTAGTTATTGACAGTATAAACAGAATCAATCGTTTGATCAGTTTGTAGAAGCTCATAATTTAATACCTTTCACAATTCCTTTCCAATCCCTCAAGACGCACAGCATTATGTTTCTTAGTCTCAACCCTAGCTTTGTCTCAACCATTAGCGAAGCTTCAGCTTGGTTCGTTCATGACATTTTTCGCACATTATTGTCGATCGTGATACACTTTATATCACTCGTAATCATCGCACATAATGGATATTCGGTCATATAAATTTTTCGAGATATTCCATTTAAGACCCTTTACCGATAGATATGAGGGGCTTAATTTTTCAGAAAAAATGGAATAAATTATGTTTGGATCCTTAAACTAAAAATTTTGCACAATTTTTACTAACGACTAATAAGTATTATTACGAATGCAATATCTACTGCACGAATTTTGGATACATGAAACTCAAAAGTCTCACATTCTCAGTGCATATCAATTATCCGTTACAGCGTGTTAGCAACCAAAATATACAGTTACTTTCGCAGACTACGTGAAAGAACATAATTTTTCCATCAACAACAATCAGCAGAACATCAGCACAACAGCATTAAGAACAACAACAATAACAACAACAACAAAAATGCTGCATTGTACAAACTAAGAGGAAAACAGTCTCGTAACAAATCGTGCTTAGAACCCCAAAAACAGTGACCGCTGTGAACACATGGCTTAAAAAGGATTTCATCGAAAACTATCCAGCTTCAGGCGATAGCAGCATGTATAACAGCATGTAGCAGGAATTAAGAAAGTTACTGCTATATGAAGTATCCTGTTGCTATAAAACCAGGTCTGGCTATATAAAGACTTGTGTGCAGATACATTATATATGCTGCTTTGTGTGTATGTTTGTGCTCCAAATTGGAAATGGTGTAAAATGAAAATGCAATTTTTATCTATACATGTGGTTGTTGTTGTTACTATCAATGTTGTCAATGGCTTGGAAAATTTTCAGTAAGTTGTTCGTTTGTAGCTTTGCAGTTGTTATACATAATTCATAGTTAATCCAGCTGTGCTAATAGCTTAATAAAAAATAGCAGCAAACGTGGCAGGATTAACAGGAGTTTTGTTTAATTTTTTGTGTGCATAGTTTCAGAGTGTCTGTTTTTATTTTAAAATGTATGTTTTGTTGCAAACATATTATTTAAGCCACTTAAGCTTTGACTTGTAGCAAAACCAAAAAGCAGCTGTTGCTGATTTATGTTGCCAAATTGTTGCAATATTTTTGGCAAGCATCAAGGATTTTTAATATTGAACTGTTTACCTGTGCCGACACCATGCCCTCCTTCAGCCGCCTCAAATCCGTGTGACTCCAAGCGCTCGTTGACCAAGGTTGTATCTCCCGTAGATCTCCACCAAAGCGAAAGTCCTTTAATTGATTCTTCAGAAATTTTCTGATATTCCACGGAAGATCGTTGTGACTGCAAATGAGAAGAAGCACATTAAAAATATTAACGAAAGTTTAAGTTTCCATGAAGATAAAAACCATTACAAATAAAAATACGTTTGAAAAGCTCTTTATTTTTTAAGTTGAAGTCAAAGTTAAGTCAACTCTTCAAATCTTACTTATACGAAACACCCAAACTTCCCTTTAATGAAGAGTTCATGAAAGAAATAAAATACGATAACAATAGGAACATTAAAAAAAAGGAAAATAAATATGTAACTTAAATAAAAACACAATTTAATTTTGTTAACGAAAAAATTTAATTATATATCTATGTTTAAGCGCACAAAAGTGATAAGTGAAAAATTTTAAATGTTCAGAATCGTCGATTTTGTTTTTAAATTTCAATACATTTCTGTACAGAACACTAATTTCAACCGTATACCGAGCAACATCATTCGTTATGCATTTTCCTGAAATTTACACAAGGTAGATATTATGTTAATGATTTGGAAAAGGCAGTAAACCTATTTTTGTCAAAAGGTCACTTATCACTGTAGTGAGCTTAACCATCGATTTAACAAGAAGCAAGTCTACCATTTTGGAAAGCAAAAAATAAATATAATAAATATAAGTGTTGCCCAAAAGCTCCACTAGCTGAACACCATAGTCCTTAGATTCATGAACTTTCACCTAGAAATCTTGACCTTATCTTGCCTCTTAACCCTCGAGGACTATCGTCTGGGTGGAATCCACCCATAAGGCTGAATTTACTGGGGAAGTATATAATTTTTCATGAAAATCATCATTAAATTATAATGTAATCCTCATTTGAATGTTTATTGATGTTAAGAAGCATTATTTACTCGTTTAAACTAAGGTGATATTTACATAAAGCCAGTGTATTAAGAGGCTTGGGTGCTTTTCACCCACGATAGTAATAAGTAATGAAATATTGTATGTGATTGCTAATATAAAATCAAAAGAAATCACTAATATTTGCAAAAGTTTTACCTACCCTCTCTGTAGGTACTGCTATGAATCAACTTTGCCAGATACGAAATAATCTATGATGATATGTTTAGTAGATGTAATGAGTAACTAAAATTTGTAAGTTTTTAGCTCACTTTTGAAAAAAATTTTACTTTGTGCCGAAAAAAATATTATTAAATAACTTTTTCTTATATACATTTTCAGCTTTCCAAATCAGTTAACCAAAGGCCCCTGACATAAAAACTAAAAAAGTTACAACTGATTTTCCAGAATGCATTTTTTTTTATTTTTTTTTTTTTTCTCTAATTGCTTTGTTCCTAAGTAAACGATTATATAAAAAAAAACAAAATGAATTATATATAAAATATTCTTGTTTTTCAGTACTTGGGTATTCATTCTTAAAAATAAATTGCTTATTTTTATAGTTTCATTTGACAGATGAGAAACGCAGATACTAACTGAGTATGGGTGGATTACACCCAGCGATAGAACTGACGTTAGTGAAATAGGCGATAGTCCTCGAGGGTTAAAAATCTATTAAAGTTTTTTCTTGTTATACATGTTATTGAAACTTTCTTTAAACCTTTAACCCTTAAAGAGTCACTTAAACAATTTAAATATTTTTCAAAAAGTTCTCTTCACACTCTATCTTTTCACCTATGAAGCTGTCACCTATTTCATTATTGCGTTCAACTTCTTTGTGGTAGAAACTCTGCTCAATTAATGCTAAAAGCTGCTGTGCACAGGGCTTAAATTGAGCTCAATTGGCTCTTAAACGAAAGCGAACAGCGCTTCACTTCAACTGTCTGTTTTAATGGTGCATAGTTCCTTGTCGTTGTTTTGTTAGTGTGTTGTATGATTTTGCACGACTTTGCAACTGAAACCTTCCATCGATGAAGGTATCAATGCCGTTGGCGTTAGCAGTGTCTATGACTTTGTGTCATGTATCTAAGTGTTTGTGTGTGTGCACTTGTTAGTCGCTAGAGTATTGCTGTTAATGCTTACCCGTCGATTAAAGGCACTTCTTTTAAGACTTTCTTCACTCGCTGCATCCGATAATCGAAATCGTTTGCTGAACATTGTAAAATTGGCAACACTAAAGGGAAGTAGACGAACGTCAGGCAGTTTAAACCACAAAGCACGAAGCCTTTGTGGAACTTCCGCGATTTCATTGCCTTTTGAAGGTGACAACGTCACATTGAGATCTGCAATAGAGAGAGAGAAAAATACTGTGTTAATTGAATAATATAACTTTATGAAAAGAAATAACAAAATAAAACAAGCAAATTCTTCCGGTTTAAGCACTCAATAAACGAAAACGTTAGTTAATATTTTTTCAACTTTGGCACTTTTGATTTTTGATATAAAACAAGGATACAAATTTCAGAGTAGCACAATTACGAGCCATTTAAAGGTCATTTGCTGTTCTCTTAAAACCGAGCAGGCAGTTATACTTTGAGCACACGAAGTGACATCAAAATGGCGAGCCATTATAACGTTAAATCTAGCAGAAAACCAACACAGCTTACAACGTAAGCTCAGCCAGAGAAAATCCAGAAAATAGAACATCATCAGCTCAGCACAGAAATTGGCACAAAGACTAATGGAGAAAAAAAAATAACAAACTCTACCATGTCGAGCTTACGAGTTAAACTTAGTAGTTGTTGTCATCGTCGCATGATGCATGAGACGCAAAGGCAAAAAAAACAAAAACACATATAAAATGGAAAAAATTAAGTAGTGATAATAAAAAAAATAAATAGAAAGCAAAGCACCATTGTATGAGCGAACAATTGACAATATAAAAAGGAACAAGGATAATGCGCCTCAAGAACATTTATTACGAGATTATAAATTATTTTTGTGTATAAATGTCCGAAAATAGTCTTAATGCATTGTTGTCTGTGCATACATGTCGTACAACCACACACTAAATGCTCACTAACACAAGCAACATGCATGCTGCACTCACCCACAACATGCATTCCATAGAAGAATGCTGTAATTTTTTGCTTTTGTGAGAAGAAAAAAATTAATGTTTATTGCTGCAATTTTTGCATTAAGCAAATTAAGGACATGCATTGTGGCGGATGCTGAAGTTGAAAGAAAAGGATAAATAAAAAGCATTAAGACACATTATAGCAAGTGGAAAAGGACAAAAGTGGAAAAGAAAAGAGGAAAAACCATTTAAGGAAAAAAAAACAAAAATCATAAAACCTTAATTAAAAACACTAAATAAATAAGGTCGGAAGAGAGAAAACACATTATAAGTAAGAAAGTAAAGATATGTGTGCAAACAAAAAATTGCGATGATAGTTATAGAAGTTAGTCAAATGAAAAAAAGTAAACTAAGTTCAAAGTATGAACAACATTAAATTAGCATAATCTGATGATAATAACAAAATTAATAAAAATGAAAAAAATTAACAAAAAATTTAAATCAACTTTGAGAGAAAAAAATAAACGGAATTATGGATATGGCTGGAAAAAAATGTTTTAAGCCAAAAAAAAAACAAAACATATAATTTCTGATATCGAAAGTAGACTTAAAGAAAAATATATAAAATGAATTTTTTAATGATTTTTTTTATCAAATTTGGACCTTGGCCTTTCAAAATTTAATTCTTTTAAAGTAATTTTCGGTTACTTTGACATATTTTGTTCGTTATCAACTAAAGTGTTCCTTCAAAAAAATTTAAATAAATAAATTTTGCAAGGAAACTTATTCATTCTCGATTCATATTGAAGTCGTGGCTTACATGGTCCCAATAATGCAATCAAAGGTCCCAATAAAATCAATTGCACTTTAAAATAAAAAATAAACTGTTAAATGTATTTTTTTACAATTTAGGTCATTTAAACTTAACATGTGAAATAGTAGTTTAGCGAAAGAAGTTTTTGAATTTATAAAAACATAACCTCTTAAATGAAAACTTAATTTATATGCTTTTTTAATAAAACATATATTTTTTTATTCTTGAGAAAATGTAGTGAAGTAAAAAGTTGTGGCAAATAAAACAAATAGTGGCTGAAAATCAATTTATGTGTCTGCAGATATCCGCAGATAAAACTTACACTCTAATATCAGGAAATGATAAGTGGTTACAAGAAATTTAAATGCAGACTGAAGTAAGTAGGCTTTGATAACCAAACAATAAAAAAAAATTCTATATCATAGAAACCACACAAGCCAATTTAATAACTTAATGTGCAGAAATGTGAACTTACATTCTTCCGCTCACCATGAAAAATTACACTTCCAGCAAGAATATTCTGAGTACAGCAATTTTATAAAAACTACACTGATTTCTTATAAAAATTAATATATAAAATTTCTTCAAAATTTCAATCATTTTATAAAGCTATAGCAAGAAAACTACTAGCAGGAGACAATTGATATTTTTACCATGGTTTATCACGTTAGTCCAAAAAATAGTTAAGAGAAGTTCCTTAATTGTAATTTCTATCTGATATTTTTCGGTAAAATTTCTTCGAAAATGGCATTGGGCCCCGAATTAGACCGAAAAAATTTAAAAAAAAAAATTTCACCCAGCTGGTAAAAAGCTTTAAATGCTTTGATTTTGGAATGGGAAGTGTGAAATTAGGATTAATTTTTTTAAATTGCATAAAATTTTACCATTCTTCCATTTTTCGATGTAATTTAAAAAAGTTAAAGAGCATTTTTTTATAAAACTAACGGAAATTTCAGGATAAAATTAAATATATATCACTCAAATGCCCAAAAAAAATTGCCACAAATTTTGATTTATGTACATGAAAGTTAAGTTTGGACATTTATTTTTCTTAATTATGGTTCAAACACTTAGAAAATGTTTGTAATTGACCAACTTTTGCTGGAAATTTGAAAAATCTCCGAAATAACTGATTTTTAGTTAAAATCTGATAAGAATGACCTAAAGTCTCTTCAAAAAAAAAAAAAAAAAAAAAAATCTCAAAAAACCATACTCAACTGTGAAATTCGAAAAATTGTTTCTTTTTCTCATGTTCATATTAATATTTATAGTTAAACTGAAATAAGTTATTAATAGAATTTTTAAAGATATGAAAAAATTTAAAAAAAAAAATTTCACCCAGCTGGTAAAAAGCTTTAAATGCTTTGATTTTGGAATGGGAAGTGTGAAATTAGGATTAATTTTTTTAAATTGCATAAAATTTTACCATTTTTCCATTTTTCGATGTAATTTAAAAAAGTTAAAGAGCATTTTTTTATAAAACTAACGGAAATTTCAGGATAAAATTAAATATATATCACTCAAATGCCCAAAAAAAATTGCCACAAATTTTGATTTATGTACATGAAAGTTAAGTTTGGTTATTTATTTTTCTTAATTATGGTTCAAACACTTAGAAAATGTTTGAAATTGACCAACTTTTGCTGGAAATTTGAAAAATCTCCGAAATAACTGATTTTTAGTTAAAATCTGATAAGAATGACCTAAAGTCTCTTCAAAAAAAAAAAAAAAAAAAAAAAAATCTCAAAAAACCATACTCAACTGTGAAATTCGAAAAATTGTTTCTTTTTCTCATGTTCATATTAATATTTATAGTTAAACTGAAATAAGTTATTAATAGAATTTTTAAAGATATTTTATGGCAAAGAAAAATTTATTACATAATTCACAGATAGCTCAGTATAAAGTAACAAAGCCCTAATTAAAGGCTCATATATATAGCATAATGCTTTACATACAACCTTACAATCATAAAAAAAAATAATTTATAAAATCGGAGTTGGCTTCAAAATGTGTTTTCAATTCTTCGAGTCTGATATTGGCGTTAGCAAATTAAGGACTCCAGATAAAGGAAGCCATTCTACCCTCAACCTAGCAAACGCATTTTACATCTTTTTCATGGTACAAGTATCAGAAAACTATGTGCTGTTCCTGCAAATGAATGAACGATACCAAAATATCGATAACAATAATTTAAAAGGAGTGGCCTATTTGCTATATAATATGAATAAACAAGGCTACGTTAAGTGAGTTTGGAGAAATTTAACTACATGAACATAAATTTTAACTCTATGTATTCTCAATTGTCCCAATATAAGCAGATTATAAGCAAAGTGAACAGTTCAATAGATTATCAAGTAAGCAAAACCAAAGTGCATCAGAATTCATTGATTTGCCAATTGTCATTATAAAGAATTGTAAGAGTACGTATCGTACCCAAGAATGACAAATTCATGTTACGATATACTCAAGTGGCTTGAAATGATAATGTATTTTAAGCAAAAATACTGATATATAAAACTTTTGGCAATCAGTATGTCCATGTTTTTGTGCAAAAATCTACATATATATAAAATTGAATGTGTGTATTTTACAGTAGACCCCAAAACCGCTTAATCAATTGTTATGAAATTTACAGGAAAACTGTAGCAAATTTTTGAGAGTGTTCCTGTGAAGTTTAGTTCAAATGTTTAATATCGATTAGCTTTGGTATTAAATGTTGCATTACATTGAAACTCAGTATAAAGTTATTTATTGGCCTTGTCTTTTTGCCAGAAAATTGGCACAGCCATTGGAAAACGGAGTGTGTAGGCATAGCAGCACCATCTCTCAAAGTGTTTGTACCACATAAAAGAAGAAAAGAAAAAATGGCATCATTGCGACGACATTTGACAGCATAACGGTATCGATTTTAAAAACGTCAAACTACTTCTGGCTCATTCCATACAAACGAGTGTGACGTTTTGACTACTTTATCGTGCTGAAAATTGTATTAACCCGTTTTAGCAATTAATATAGGTTATTTTAGAAGATGCCCCACGGTTTCAAAATGCTAAAACATAATGCAATTATTTATACTAGCTTAATAGTTACATTCGCTTAAACACCTGGGACGGGTGTGACGAGCACAAGTTTAAAATCTAAAAATTCTGAGTTTAATATTGAAATTCAGTCCATCTGCCACAATGAGACCATTTTTGAATTGCATATATTCAAATTTAATATATTTTCTGTTGAATACCAGTGAAAAATATTTTGAAAAAATTGCGTTAACCATTCTTTTTTAAACTTTTAAATGGGACGGGTGAGACATAAGATTGCCCCGGGTGTGACGAGTGCGAATGATGTGGGAATTTTATATAAGAATTTAATGGTTATAATAACCATCACATATTTTTGACACTAAAATCAAAAAAACATGCATTTAATTAATGTATTAATTTAAAAAAAAAATTTTTTTTTGCAAAAATTTTTTTGCATGAATTTTTTATGAAATTAATACCTATAAAAATAATTTCGATTTTTTTAATATATATTAAAAAAAAAAAAATTATATTTTTGCAAACAGTTTTTCGCATGAAGTTTTGATCAAATTAAATCCTATACAAATGATTTCGCTATACATAAATTTACAAAACTTGTTTTAATCAAAGAATTTATTCATATACTTGCAAAAATTTCATTATTAGAAAAAAAATTTTGAACACCTTTCCGGGTGTGACCAACTTCTTGTAACGGAAATGAAGAAAAAAAAATAATTTATTGAATGAAAAAGTTAACAAATTTATGTTAAACATCAACATCCTTACTTTAGGAAAGTTTCATTCTTATCAGAAGCCCATGTTGCTTCTAAGGAAAACTATAGCATTTTTCTCGGACGGGTGTGACACTGAAAAATACTCAGTTTAAGTATTTTTTCTTTGTTAACGCAGTAATCAACCCTTGTTATTAACTGTTCTTGGATAACATTGTAATCTTTTTTAACATTGCAAACCTAATTTTTTTTTGGATGTGCATCAAGAGATGGCTGTTTTCAAGGATTTAAATCTAAACAAAATATTTTAAGTTTTTCTCAACTCGGAGTTTGTTAAGTTAAATTGTCAAAAAAACTGTTTAAATTCCCTGCAGATAAATTGACCAGATTCAGAATAGTTCTAAACTAGTTCCAAAAGGAGCCAGTACTGGTCCCACTTCAATACCCTTTTACATTGAACAAACTGACGCTTTTTACGGGTTGATGTCATAGGAAAAGACAATTGTCCCCATAAACATCCCTTTTTCCCTATATCTGTCCTAGTTCCATTATGAATAGTTTTAAACTGGTCCGTTTTGATATAGTCAAAAAATGGTCAGTTAGTAGCCCTATTATTAGCCTTATTTCGAATAAAGGTTTCGAAAGGGTTCGTACACTAGAACTAATTAAATTATGGTATATAGTTTTACCTGTATATTTACTACTTAATCATTTTCATCGAAAATGTTTGCAAAAGTTCAAAGAAGTGTGGAATCTAAATGAAGAAATGAGCCACAACACGTTTTGAACATGTATATTTTTTTAATTTTGTTTGTGACTGCTGACAAGAAAAACAAAGAATATAAAAATAAATTCGAACTGTTCTTTTCTGAGCGTCTTTTGTACTAGTTCAAAACTAACTCTAATTTCACTAGAAATAAACTAGTTGGTTTTTCCAATTGTCTCCAAAATAACTGCTGGGTTTTTATTATCAATTTGAAAGCCGAAGTGAAAAAAATGTCAAATATAATAAATTGAGAGAATAGCAAAAAATCAAAAGTTGTACATATACGGAGAGCAACATGTTATATAGAGACATTATAAGGCCTATAGAATGCAGTGAGTTATTCGTTTGTCATTTTTTGGCCTCCTCGTGTGACCAGGATAGAGGACGGACGGAAGTACTCTGGAAGACCTCCAGTATTAATTAGTCAAAATACGCTTAATTGAAACGGTTATGCGTCAAAAATGAGTTCACATCAGCCTCAATATTGAAGGAGCACCTAATGAGAAAATCAGGATAAAGCTGTTTCAACCCGCAAAATATCGCCAAGACTCAATGACATGGGCCTAGACCTCATGATTGGAATGAAGTCGTTTTTCCTATTAATCCAAAATAAATTTGATGGGAGCGGATAGTGACGCCAGAGCGGAGGCAGCTCATAGCCTATGACGAAAAATTAGCCATTTATTATGGTATGAGAAGCCATAATAAAATACGGAGTTGACACAATTTTCTTGCTTGAGAGATTAGTGAATTCAGCAGCGTATAAAGAAATAATGAACGAAGGTGTTTTACCCATAATTGAAAGCCTTGCATAACAAACGTAAAATATTATTTATCGAGTTTTTTTTTTTTGCTTGAATAGTTTTATTTAAAATCAAAACTTAAAATTATTGTAACATAGTTATATGCCGAGTGGTAATCTTAGAGAACCTTATCACAGCCAACGGATGACATATTTTCAAAATTAGTTAACAATACAAAAACATAAAATTATTGGCAATAATCAAATAAAAAACCAAAGTGCATTTAGTGCTTAGAACAAAGATAAGATATAAATTGAAAATTCTATTAATTTAGCTAGTATTGTATACTAGCCCAGGACGATTATCGTACCTTGTATTAAAGATTTTCAATTCATCATTAATAAGCAAATTTCCAGCATTATGCTGGTCTAAAAGGCTTGGCATGCAGCTGTAGATTTGATTGTTGCCAACAGTGTTGCCAGAAATTTTTGAGGAAAGAAGCTAGATGGTCTTTAAAAAAAGGCTAGAAAAGGCTAGACGGCTTAAAAAAAAAAGCAAAAAAAAGGCTAGATTTGGTTACGTTATATTTTTATTAAACATGATTCTGTGAAAATACAAACGTTTGTATATATTTGTATAATATATATTGAAAACTAAATATATTGAAATTGATTTAAGGACCCATTTAAATTTTGTAGCGACCAAAAGAAAATTTTATTTTTTATATATTTTTCGAATGCATAATTCAGGAGGGCTCAGGAAGACTTAAATCAAATGGATCTTGGACTTAAATCAAGGATTGCTACCAAATTTTTTTCACTTGTAAAGTAAATACCATACTACTTTTAATCTTCGATTTTTATTTTAGAGAAATAGTTTTAATTTCATAACCTAAAATCAATGAAGTTTTAAGATCCAAAAATCGGGTTTTCAAGTACCATTATCGTAAAAAAATATTATTATTTTTGTTTTTTGAATGAACAAGCTGCGAAAAGTGCTTTACTAAATGAATGATTCCGGGTATGTTAATTAATATTTTTTATTAAAAAACATTAAAAATGTTCCTAAAACATTATATAATTATTATGCAAAAACAAAAATTACATAAAATAAACAATCAGGTTACAATAAAACTTTAAATTTTACTTTTTTTTTTGTTAAAAAACTTTAATGGGGTCTTAAATTATATTTCACGTTTAAATATATAATAGCACAAAATTCTTACCGTTGAAAAATTGTACCAAAAAGCTTTTAAAATAAAAACTATTAATAACAACAAATTCATTATTTCAATTTTAAAAATATGTTTTATTCATTCAAGTGCTTGACTCGGTTATTAAAAAAACAGTGAACCTCTATAATTTTTTAAATCTACATCTCAAAAAATATTTTCTCCTCTTCTGAAAAATTACAATTTACATTTAAATTGCGACTATTTGTAAAACTTATAATATCATATGTGATTTCAAAATTATGGCAGCATGTGTTATTTCTTTTTAGAGCATATTGTATCGTTAGAAGAGAATTTAGAATGCCAGTTTGAATACGGTTTCTTTTAGTGTCCGACCGAATGTGAATTTTTGCCGAAGCCGAAGCCAATTCTTCGGCAAAATGTAATGATGATAACGAACTTTTTAAGGCCCGAATTAGTAGATATAAACGTGGACATTATGTGGTTTCAACAGGACGGTACACCTTGCCACACAGCTAATGAAACAATGACTCTTTTGCGCGACAAATTCAATGGCCGTGTTATCTCACGTGGTGGCGATGTCAATTGGCCGCCAAGATCATGTGATTTGACACCGTTGGACTTCTTTCTTTGGGGTTATTTGCAAGAAACGGTGTACGTTGATAAGACAGCAACAATTCAAGAGCAAAAGGATGAGATAATTCGGCAGATTAACGGCATAGAACCTCAATTATGCCTCAACGTCATAGAAATTTGGACCATCAGACACCTCCAGCCGCCGAGGTCGCGGAAGCCATTCGGCCGATATTGTGTTTCATACATAATTGAACCATACCAATATTATCATAACAAAAACAATTGACAGTAATTTTCTGAATAATTTGTGTTTTATTCAAAACAACATCAGCCCTTAAAATTTAACCATCCTTTATATTCATTTCAGTACAAAAAACTTACTGAAATCATTAAATTCGAGTTAAACGGAAGAGTTTTTCTGCAAGATTCGGATTTTTCTGTAATCGAATTATTGACGTCAGGATAAAGTAGAAAAAATTGAATATATTTTCGATCCAGTCGAGAAGAGCTACAGAAATGTACTCTTCTGATTTAATACTAACTGAAATCTGGCAGAAAATTTCTAGCGTTAACTCGGCTTTTATATTTCAGTTCATAACAAAAGCAAAAACGTAACAGTCGGACTCGCTGCATTTATCATTTGAATAAAATTTTCAAAGAATGAACACCAACTCATGAAAGAACAGAAAACGAGAGAAACACAAAACGAACAATGAAAATGTTAAAAATGTTTACTGAATAATTCAAAACAATTCAAAAAAACTTATAAAAAAAATGTTTAGTAAAGCAAAAACATTCGGCAAAAATAATCGGCTCTTTCGGCCGAAGCAGAAGCCGAAGCCGAAGATCAAAATATCGGCCGATTATGCCGATTACCGAAGCCGAATAATCGGTCGGACACTAGTTTCTTTGCTTTTTTACAAATTTCATTGTACTAAATATTCTTTCTTCCTCTGCGTTGTGGCAAAATAAGAAAACTTAAATCCGAACTGAAAGTTCTTGGAACGAATTCAGAGAATTTTTATACTCTCCAACTTCTGACTAGAATTCAGTTGTGGAACTTCAGTTATTCCACTTGTGATTTACAATTTATAATTTTTTGCCATTGTTTTTCAAGTATCAATATTTCTCATGTAGAGTAACAGGATTTTTCTTGTTCTATAACAGAAAATATTTTGGTTTTAACCATTTTAAAAGTATAATAAGAGCAATACAAGGCTAACACAAAATTGCATGCAAAAGTCAGAAAATTTGGATGAGGTAACGCGTTTTTAAGCAATATATTAAAAAAGGCTAGAAAAGGCTAGAACAAAACAAAATAAAGGCTAAAAAAAAGCTAGAGGCTAGATGATAATTTTCGAGGCTAGACGACAGAAAAAAAGGCTAGATCTAGCCTCAAAAAGGCTAGACTGGCAACACTGGTTGCCAAATCTACGCATGATTGAAAAGAATTTTGTATCATCCAAATCTGAACATTTGTTGTAGAAACCGATGTGCGAGAGAGCCGCAAACCGATCAATCCTCATGCACGAAGAGGTGTCGTAAATTTGAGAAACACGAATATGTTTGAAGGAACCTCGAGAACGTCTTATATTGGCAGTGAATCTGAGACATCCTCTCTCGAATATTCTTAATAATTCCATCTGGTGACTAGTTACTTGTGGTTGTCGACACCAGACCGGAGAAGCGTACATGAGAATTAGTCGAATATACATTTTATACATATTGGTTTTAATTTTGGTATCGATCATTGCGTTTTTAAAAATACGATTGAGATGAAATTTTGCTCTTTTGGCTTTATTTAGCCTGATTTTAATATGTTTAGTAAATCTGTTATTTGTTTGAATCTGCATGCCAAGTAGTCTTATATCATTTTTAACTGGTAATAAATGTCCATTTAGACTAATTTTCATGTTTCTAATTGCTTTTCTGAGGCTTGGATTTGTATCATGAACAAATCCCATGATATGTATTAGTTTTGTCTTATTTTTGTTCAAAGTCAATTTCCAATTTTTAAAATATTTGAAAATCTCAACCAGAAAAATATTTAATAAAATTTGTGTTTGACCAGGGTTTCTGTGAACAACGTGAAGCGTGGTATCATCTGCAAATTGTGTTATTTTTATAGTATGATGCAAAGGAATGTCATAAACGTATAAAATAAATAATAAATAATATTATTTATCGATTCAACACCTTGTAATCGTGCAGCTTGTCATCATGCAGACACACATAAATTATTTGCTATAATTTTCTAATTTTCTTATAATTTAATATCTTTTTCTTGACGAGTAAAACAAACAGAAGAATGAATTGGGGATAAATTAAATTCACTGGAATGTCCTGCAAACAGTTGTGACCTTTACACAATTGGAAACGTTTGCTCAGTAATGAAGAGAAAAATTGGAAAGAAAGAGCCGAACACCATTTCAGATCTTATGAAAATCATCGAATAAGTCTGGTTTAATAATAATGATGAAAATTATTTACAGTCGCTTTACAATTCCATGTCAAATGGACTAAATGAAGTCATAAAGGCAAAAACAAAGGCCATTTAAACAAATAACCGCAAAGTTATACCTCTTCCGCAAAGAATTAAGATAATCAAAGCTTAAAAACATAAAAAAATATTATATTAGTGTTAAATGCAACCATGTATAATAAAAATTTTGTTACCGACATTAATTTTGTGAATTTTATTTTGATTGTTCAAGGAGCATGAAGCATTATTTGGCAAACTTGCGATTTCTCTTTCTGCCTATAAAATTCATCCAAGAAAGATTCTGTTTCTGTAAAAATATTTTTAATACCTGTCATACGATTAATGCGGAGGACCTGCAATTTAAAGTTCTGAAGTTTCAGTGTTCCAAGAATGTGTAATTTAGAGTAACCTGGATGAAAAGTCAATTGTGTTTGGAAAATTCAAATAGCAGACCGTACTTAGATTAATATGCTTTAAGTTTTTTTTCCAATTTATTTTACCGGAGCTTGTCTTAGAATACAAGCTTTTAAGTTTTTATGCTTTTAAGTAAAAAACTTTATGTAGTTTAAGAAAAAATTAACTATAAAAGACAATGATACTAACAAGTATGATGGAAACAACTATATATTAGACCGGGTCATTCTTATATGGATACAAAAAATTTCAACCGGTTGGTGTCTCAAAAGTTAGAGGAACTCATTAAAATGATTTCTGCATACTTTTTTTTCAAATCGGAGAAAAACCGCCGAAGCAATTTTGATTCTCCTGAAGGTCCTTTTTAGTAAAAAAAACAAGTTTTTTGCTTATAACTTTTTATTTTGCACAGAACGCATACCCAAATCTTCTTAAATGTTAAACTTCTTACTCATACTAATATTTTGACATAAAAAAAATTGTTCAAATTTTGTTTCATTTTAACTCTTATTGACCATCAAAAATTGAATTTGTTGCTATTTTTAAAAAGGCATTTTTCTAAAACCGCTGTAAAAGACACATTTTTTATTAGATTTACGTGGAATTGTTATTGTTGGAAAGGTATTAATTTCTTCTTTCTTTTTGTGTATCGCTTTAATCAAAGCTGTGTGCGAAAACTGACAGAATGTGAGAAATCGACTTTAGAAATCTGATAAAATGAAGCATTTCTTATTCATACAAACAATATATTTAATTTGTTCACTGCTTTATCGTCCAGTTTTTGATAAATTTTTTTTTTTAATCACATAGCTTTGATGAAAACGATACACAGAACGAAAGAAAAACTTAATACCTTTCCAACAATAACAATTCCACGTAAATCTAATAAAAAATGTGTCTTTTACAGCGGTTTTAAAAAAATGCCTTTTTAAAAATAGCAACAAATTCAATTTTTGATGGTCAATAAGAGTTATAATGAAACAAAATTTTAACAATTTTTTTATGTCAAAATGTTAGTATGAGTAAGAAATTTAACATTTAAGAAGATTTAGGTATGCGTTCTGTGCAAAATAAAAAGTTATAAGCAAAAAACATGTTTTTTTACTAAAAAGGACCTGCAGGAGAATCAAAATTGCTTCGGCGGTTTTTCTCCGATTTGAAAAAAAAGTATGCAGAAATCATTTTCATGAGTTCCTCTAACTTTTGAGACCCCGACCGGCGAAATCTAAATTTCGATCCGGTCTACTATATATTCACAAAAGGATATTTATTTCTTGGAAATATATTTATCAAAGTCCACGTTTTGCAACTGAGATTAGTTGCATTTACATTTAGTTATTCCTTTAACTATTTTTGCATCTAAAGTACTTATCAGATACTTATAATCTTACAAATATAAATAGCATGTAACGATAAGAGTGTGTGTGTTTTTTAGCTTGTAGTCTCTACTACCTCGTGTAAACTATTTATTTAATTTGGTGATATCAGGTAAATGTTTACGTGATACTATAAAAGCTAAATATTTATCCGCAGGAATGAGCTATTTATTCTGAATATGTTAAGGTAATTTTATTTTTACGTAGAATTACGTCTAACACCGCGGTTTGTATGGGATCGTTTTAACAGATTTTTTTCAAGGTCATTAGGCAACGTTTTTGGCGAATACTTTAGGGCATACCTACAGCCTTTAATAATCTTCGTTCAAAGATAATATATATACTAAAATATCAGATATATCCTGCGCTGAATGAATATCTTACTTTGGATTTTGTCACTATTATATTAAAGTCACAATATAGTAAAATATAAGAAGATGAATGCATGTTTTTATATAAGAAAATCAATTATCAGCTGCTTATGTGCCTGGTGCTTTCTTTGTTTTTCTTTCGTTGTTTATGCTTGTATGCTTTGGTTTTGCACGAACTGATTGGTTCGCTTTGGCAGCATTGTAAGCATTGGGTTTATGTATGCACTACTGTTCTAGTATACTATTTTGAAACCAGAGTTTATGAACCTCTTTTCAACTCAGTCAATGAACTCAATCTGTCAAATTTAACGAAATGGGTCTGTGATCCGGTTAGATTTAACTCTTATGAAAAAAAGTAGTTGGATCATATTTCTTTTTATGCTTCTACCCAATAGATGGTGTAAAATTTTAATTTTTGTTTTTAATGCGAATTAATTTGGATTCCACATCCCACTAGCACTAGCGAGTGTAGTTTGCAAACTATACATCGAACAAAAAGTGTAGCTAGCAAACTAAATATCAGACAGAGACGAGAGGAAAGGACATGTGCTCAGCGTGAAATATAGCAACCATGCGATTTTTAAAAATCGGGGTCTAAATTTTAATTTGAAATTAGTTGTTAAACTGACTGTAGCTCGCAAACTATATATCGGGCAGAGACGAAAGTGGTACCAATGGAAAGTGCATTTGCACTTGAACTCAATGAACTCAACCTGTCAAACTTAACAAAATGACAACAAAGAAATGCCAAAAAAAACTTTTTCTTTGTTTTGGCATCGATAAGTAGTCCATAATTGAGTGTTATTAATTTATTTTTTAATTTTTGGAAGATCAATAAAAATACGTGCAAAATGAACAAAACAATCGGACCAAAGAGACAAAGTAAAGGAGGTTACAACTTAAACGGAATTCTACGTCTACACTTACGATACTATCGAAACTGTTTTTTTTTTTTTTTTGTTTTCTTTTTCCACCTTAAATAGGTTAATATTATAATGTTCATAAAATTGTTCTCTTCTTTTATTTCGCACTTCATTAATAAAAGCGCTTTTTGAAGTCTACACTATCGTTTGTTCTGGTGGCATTTTAAACTTCACTTAATTTTTTATGGTATTTGTTTTATTATTTTCACTGAACCTTATGTTGCTGGGCTGTGTTGAACTTTTACCGCTATGCAGTTTTAATGAGCGTAATTTATATGCTCTCGCCTCTGGCTTGAGGGTTAATTACATAATGTTTTTGGTGCAGGAATTACTGCTGCTGCTGCTGATGTTTCTTCTTCATCGTCTTTTTCTTTTTATTTCTTAATTTTTTTTTTTTTTGCTTTTTACAGTGCAAAATGAGCAAGTCAGGCTCATCATTTCGAAGATGCGCAAAGTTTTTTCAAAGCTGAAAATTTTAAGTGAAAATTAATTATATCAAATGTTCCTTTATGTTCTTTTATTGCTTTTTGAGTAGCTTTATATGCATTTTGGAAATTTGTTTTTTAGTTTTATTCTTCATCAATGCTGCAGGAATCGACAGAAGGTTGGTTGAGGTTATTAAATGTTACTTACTGAAACTTACAAAGAAAAAAACTAAAACAAAACAATTCAAACTAATTCAAAATCATCAAGGAATTATCTTCGACTTGGTTGAAGTCAAAGTCCACACGGTTGAAGTATATTTGAAGTTATGCAAGTGTACCTTTTAACCAATATTTCTAAAACTCAAACTGCGTTTTAAATATAGAAGCTTATGTGTGCAATATTCAGTCAAAATATTATTTTTTTTGTAAAATTGATGATGGTTTTTGTATGTTAATATCATCACTTTGTATATGAGGTAGGAGAATTTTTAATTCGATTTTGGTGACTTTCAAATTTAATGTACATATTACAAATTAAAGCTTATGTGATATGTATCAAGTGAATAGATTGATTTATAATGAATTTGTCAGAGATTTTCCGCGTAAATGACATCACTTTTTATGGGGGTAAGGCGTTCTTTTCATTCGATTTTTCACAATACAAAGAATTCAAACAACAATTCAAACAATTGATCATAAGACTCTCGGTCAAAGTTCTTTCAAGGATATACATGGCCAACTTGTTGTGTTTTTTATTTCTAAAAGTATCAAGCTGGAGCTTAAAGTAAAAATAAGCCACATTAAATATTAGAAAACATAAATTTAAACCACTCTTTAGTGCAAAATGTGTCGTTGAAGAAAAAGTGTCAATGATTTATAAAAAAACTTGCTGCTTTAGAAAAACTGAAAAATAAAAATTGCAGGAATTAAAAACTTGCTCAATGTTTCTGACAGCGTTCGTGCAGGCAAGAGGAAGAAAAATCGTACATGATTAATTTATAAATTACTAGCTGGTACCCGGCGCGTTGCTGCCGTTCATGCCCCATGCCTTATTCAATAGATAAGATTGTCAATAGAAAGCTATCAACAAATAGTAACTCCACTCCGAGTTTCAATATTCTTTGACCATCATTTCCAAAGGTATTAAATATATAAAATTGTATTTTATGAGTGGAGCCACACACCTTGTCCAATACCCAAAAAGAATTCAATTTAAAAAAATGTGTCTTATATGGGTAGAGCCACACCCCTTGTGAAATGCCCATTCTAGTCTTCCAGTAGCAGGACAACACCAAATAGTAACTTCATTTTGAGTTAAAATGTTATGTGAGTTTTACTTCCATAGCTATTCTTTATCGAAAACTCGAGTTGTATGAGCGTAGCAATGCCCTGTTTTTCAATGGCCGTGTCTTTTTCATAATTAAAAGACCTGACCAATCAGTTATTTTATACTGAGCTTCATTGTTAAACGACATCTAGTTCCAAATCTATTCGATATCAAAAAGTTTTATTATATGAGCGATGCCATGCCCCCTTTCCAAAGATCGTTCAATCTTTACAGAAGGGCGCGTGTCAACAGTAAGTTTATACCGGGGTTTCATTTATGTGCCATTTATCAACGAAAGTAAAACGGAACATATATTTTGTTGAAAAATTGCCACGCCCCCCGTGGGTAGGAAGATGAAAAATACTTTACGACCTATTCTCATACCTACTAAATATACAAAAAAACTTTCATTAAAATCGGTCCAGCCGTTTCGGAGAAGTTCAAACACTAACACCGTGACACGAGATTTTTATATATAAGATTTTAAACCTAAACTAATGGGCAGATACAAAATAGTTTTATAAAAAAAGAAAGTGTAACAATCTGTACCTAATATCAGTTCAGCTATTACAGTGCTCTTATGAAACGCAAAAATGTTCGGCCAGAAGGTATGCACACAAAATTTATTTGATATTTATCAGTAACGAAACATTGACGACGAGTGCAACATTTGAACATTCAAAATTAATATAAACATGTTGTCATATCGTCGACTACTTAAATATTTTGAAAACGACCTATTGTAGGGCGGTATGCTAGTTGTTCATAAAAGTGCGAGCTCACAAATACAAAAAAAAAAATATTAAAAAAATGTATATTTTAGTGTAATTTTTAATATTGTTAAAAAAATCCATTTAAAATTTTCAATAGGTTACAGTATTAACTATCATATCTCAGCCAATATGCTGACTGAGGTTTTATTGTCATTTTGCTTTCAAAAATACCATTTAATAAGTATCATTTCATATAATATGGGCTCCACATTATGGTTCGTCATAATGATTGTTTTATGCCTTTTTTGGGACTTGCAAAAAATATGGTTTTAAGACTAAAATTTAATATTCTGATAAAGGACCCTTTATAGATTCGTCTCTTTTTTAACTCATATAAATTATTCCTTTAAAATCACACATAAAGCTCTTCGAAGACTCATAACGCTGATCGACAATTTCGCAATTTTTTTCTTGCCACACGAGTTTTGATTTTGTGATTTTACGACTTTGATCCTGTTTTTATGCTCTGGAACGCGATCATCCGACTTAAAATTTCAAATAGAAAATTAAACAAACTTTTAAATGTTAATATTTTATTTTTCATTTTCATTTATTTGTCATTTTAAGTCCGTGAGATATTCATGTTTAAAGTAAAATTTTTGAATTTTTTTGCTAAAAAGCTTTTTTTAAGAAGAATAAAAAGTAACTCTGAAATATATTATCTTAATTTCTCAAAACTATGACACTGTTTAAGTCATAATCATGAGCACTTAAAAACTCATCATAAAAAATTAAACAGTTTCGATAGTATCGTAAATGCAGACGTAGAATTCTGTTAAAGTTATAACCTCTTATACTTTGTCTCTTTGGTCCGATTGTTTTGTCCATTTTGCACGCATTTTTTATTGATTTTCCAAAACACTCAATTATGGACATCCGATTGAGACTAAAACAAAGAAAACGTTAAAAGTAAGCATGATAAAATGATCAAGTAAAAATAAACAAGCAAAATGTCAAATTTATTCGATCATTTCGTGAAGTTTGACAGATTAAGTTTAATTTTGTTTTCATTGAGTTGAAAAGAAGACGAAGCAAATGCGCTTTTCATTGGTGCCAATTTCGTCTCCGCCCGATATATAGTTTGTGAGCTAAAGTCAGTTTAACTACTAATTTCAAAATAAAATTAAGGTTCCGATTTTTAAAAAGTCGTATGGTGACAATATTTTACGCTGAGCACATGTCTTGTCCATTAGTGTCGCTTTTGTCTCTGTCCGATGTTTAGTTTGCGAGCTACACTTGCGTCTCTGTCCGATGTATACTTTGCGAGCTACACTCGCTAGCGCTAGTGGGATGTGGGTTCCAAATTAATTTGCATTAAAAACAAAAATTATAATTTAACGCCATCTATTGGGTACAAGCACAAAACAAAATATCATTCAACTCGTTTTTTCATAAGAGTTAAATCTAACCGGATCACAGAGCAATTTCGTTAAGTTTGACAGTTTGAGTTCATTGAATGAGTTAAAAAGAGGTTGTGATTGACATCTTGTATGAAAATAGAGCACTCGTTTCTAAGTAGTACATACAAGAGCCCAATAAAGAAGTAGTTCATACATGAACCCAATGAAAAAGCCTGCAAATCAGTTCGTATAAAACAATACAATACAAGCAAAAAAAAACGAAACAAAAACAAAGAAAGCAGCAGGCGCAGCATAAGCAGCTGACGATTGATTATCTTATAAAAAACATGCATTTTTTCTTATAATAGTTGACTACTCTGTGACTTTAATATAATAGTGAATTTAGATATTCATTCAGTGCAGGATATATTTGATATTTTAATATATATATTATCTTTGAACGATGAGTATTAAGGACTGTAAGTTTACCCTAAAGTATTCGTCAAAAAAGTTTCATGGCCTTGAAAAAATCTGTTAAAACGACCCCATACAAACCGCGCTGTAAGACGTGTTTTGACATCAAAAAAGACTCAGTATTTTCTGAGTCATAATAATGTGCGCTAAAATAATTATGATAAGAGTATTTTCGAAGTCAAAATTATATGCGCTCAAAAAAACTTCATAAATTAGTCTTTTCGGAGTCATTACTACGAGCGCTCATAATATCAACAGAAGCACTCTTAATAATGTTTATTAGGATATTTCAATAAAAAAATATATCTATATAATAATAAGATGATTTCTTTCGTACAAAATGTTAATCACTGAAAAACATATTTTTATAAAAAAAGATTTAGTATTGCCAGTTGGGTCAGTTGAGTTAATTGAGCTCTTAAAACACAAGGAAATAAGTGAATGTGCCAAAAAAGTGACAGAAATATATATACTTATGAGCTAGATGAACTAATTTAGACAAGGCAGGCAAATAGCTCGTGGAGCTAATTTATTCAATGAACATGCTTCAAGCACAAAACATTTATGCTGTGCCATTTAGTTCACAAGAGTTTGGGAAGGATCATAAAAATCACAAAAAATATATTTATTTGTAAAATCAAGCTAATTGAGCCAGATGACTTAATTAAGGAATTAGTATAAGGACTGCAGTTGAGCACAAGAAGAAGAAGAAGAAGAAAAATAGTAAAAAATAAAACAAAGAAGAATGCAATTGCAAATGCTGTTCAAAACGCTAATGTAAATGTTATTGTTGGCGACTGCACGAGCGCTGATCTCGATGTTGTTGAAGATATGAAATTTGTTCACGTGTCTTCTTTTAAACCGACTCACAGTGTGTCCAAATCGCGAAAAACTGCTATTAAATAAACCCTTCTTTGGATTTATGCCAAATTTGGTCGCGACTGTGTCTGCTGATAACATTATTGACTATGTTGTTCGGCATGGAAATATTCCAAAACATTGTTTGTCTTGCTCCGTTTTGGTTTAAAGAGGAAAAGACGTACAAAATTTGAGAAATATTTCTTTCAAGCTAGGTGTATCGGCATCGTTATATGAGCAACTGCTTAAACCCTCTCTCTGGCAAACCAACATAAAGGTTTGCCCTTTTGTGTTTTTACAAAAACCAGGAGAAAAATCAACCGAAGCTTAGTACTGTCTCAAGCTAAATCGATTCTCACCGCTAGTAAAACGGATGCATCTTTAATGATTTATTTTCAAAACATATCTGGAATGAGGTCTAAAGCTAATCTGATTTGGGCAAAAACATCTCAATTGCAATATGACGTCATTGTTCTTGTTGAAACATGGCTGAATAGTGATTTCATAGATGCTGAGTTTTTTGATCCAAAACTATACATTGTTTATCGCAAGGATAGGGATGTTGTTAAGACTGGATGCTTGCGTGGTGGTGGAGTTTTAATCGCAGTAAAGTGTGGTTTTCGATCATCATTTTTTTCACTATTTAATAAGAATTCGCTGTTGGATCAGTTGTGCGTTAAGATCTCTGGTCTTTCTGGCGAGCTTTATATATGTGTGTCGTACATTCCTACTAATAGTGAGGATGGGCTGTATAATGCACATGTGAACAATGTAGTACATCTTTTATCATCAACGACTCCAGAAAATCAGTTTTGTATATTAGACGATTTCAATCTGAGTAAGATTGCTTGGTCATTTCTTGGGAATGAAAAAGTCTTTTATCCATTAAATGTAAATCATTCCAATGAAATTAATTTGATCGATAATTTCTTTAGCTTAAATTTAAACCAAATAAATACATTGGCTTATAAACTCGGTAGATTTTTGGATCTTGTGTTCGAAAGTTCTGAAATAAAATTTGATATTGATGAGTGCATGTTTTCCTTGTCGTCAACCGACATGCACCATGTGCCTTTGATTTTAAAAATTGAATTTTTTAACTATATAAAACTTTTCAATGACCGGGCTGTTTTAAATATGAATTATAGTTTATGTGATTTTGAGCGTCTAAATGTTCACATAGACTGTATTGACTGGCAGAGTCGTTTAAACTGCAATAATGTCGCTGAATCTTTTACAGTTTTTACTAGGGATTTGACGGATATTTTAAGCTGTCATATTCCGAGATTCCGTAAAAAGGACTTCAAAAAACCGTGGCATACTAAAGGCCTAATGAAGTTGAGAAATTTGCGCAATAAATTTTTAAAAAAATTTAAGTTAACTAAGAATAAGATTTTTGAGGCAAAATATAGACACTATATGAGAGAATTGACTTTCTACATAAATTTCTGTATAAACAATTTGTGATCGGGTTTGAAAACAATATAAAGTCTAACCCAAAAGCTTTTTGGAGTTTTATTGAGTCGAAAAGAGGATGAGTAGGTATAATACAGGCATTCTGGCGCACGGAGCCGCGGAGCGGTGAGTCATCGTCTGTCCGTCCGTCCGTCCGTCCCCCGTCCCCCGACCCCCCGTCCAGCGTTTGCGGTTGTTAGATAAGCAGTTGCATAATGCAATGTATAAAAACTTTTTTCCATAAGTAGTTGTCCAGCGTTTGCGGTTGTTAGATAAGCAGTTGCATAATGCAATGTACGCCAAGGTTAGCAGGCGTTTTGCGGTTGTTAGATAAGCAGTTGCATAATGCAATGTATAAAAACTTTTTTCCATAAGTAGTTGTCCAGCGTTTGCGGTTGTAAGATAAGCAGTTGCATAATGCAATGTACGCCAAGGTTAGCAGGCGTTTTGCGGTTGTTAGATAAGCAGTTGCATAATGCAATGTATAAAAACTTTTTTCCATAAGTAGTTGCATAAAAAGTTTCTGTTTTATCAATGCTTGAGAAAATAAAAATAAAAAAGGAAAAAACAGTTGTGAAATATTTTTTACAATAAATTTTATTACACAATAAAAAAAGTTGTGAAATATTTTTTACAATAAATGTTATTATACATTTAGAATACATATATGTATGTATATGTTAATAGCTTATCATTAATAGGAAGTCCATCGTGGTTCTTTGAAGATAGCTGCATATAAATTATAGACTTTTCTTATAGTTTGATATCGTGACCACAAAGTTGTGCAATTACAAATGTTATACATTTCCTTTTTTTAATTTTCTTGTGGTTTTGATAAGCAGTTGATATATAGTATATAATTTTTAACAATTTCATATAAAATGGGGGGAATTAACGCAAGTGCAATCAGTGCTCTATAAATCAAACACAGAATAAACAACTAATAAAAATGGATTCATTTAAATGTGATCAGTGCGAGTTAACCTTTAACAAAAAGTTTAATTTAAACCGTCACGTGAGAGTTAAACATCAAAGTGAATATTCACAACGTTTTCAATGTGATATTTGTAAAAAAACATATTCGCGCAATGATGATTTGAGAACACATCAAAGAAATAAGCATGGACTATCTTCTTCAACACCAAATGCAACATCAACATCAACATCAACTACATCTTCAGCAACATCAAAAAATGTTCCAAATCTTCAGACGATTGTGGCAAATACAATTCCAAATGTCTATTGCAACGCATGCAAGAAAGATATAATTTTAAAGAATTGGTCTTATCATATCAGGACTAACGCTCATAAAAAGAATAGCGGTGAAATAGTAAACGAGCATTTAACTAGAATTTCATCTGTATTTAATGAACGTATAGAATCATTTATATACAAAAATATCAATGAGGGTTTATTGAATGCTGAAGTGTTTCTAGATAACGCTAAAGAAATTGTTATACAAACTCTTCAAGATATGTTGCAGAAACACACCAACATTAAATTCAATATAGAATTGTTTTGTGAATATGTGAAAATGTGTGAAAATGAGATGACAATTGATGTAAAATCTCATCAAACAAAAATGGTGATGATTCAACAATCAACAGACTTGAATAACATTTTTGATGAAAAACGAAACAGTTTGATAACAAAAATGTCAGAGTTTCAAGAACGTGACAGCGGTTGGAGTCTCATCAGAATTTTACACTTGGAGATTAATATTAATCAATACAAGCCAATAAAAGGTTCTCAATATATTCGATTGCCGAAAAATTTATTGGAAAAACATGCTTGTATAAATGTTCAGAATGCTGATGAATATTGTTTTAAATGGGCAATGATATCAGCTTTTTCTCCTGTCAACAAAGACTCTAACAGATGTTCGAGTTATAACATAGAAAATATAGAATCCTCTATAATACATTTAGAGAATGGTAAAAGTCTCAACTTTGAAGGGCTTATTTTTCCGTTGAGAGTCAAAGATGTTAAAATTTTCGAGGAAAATAATCAGGAAATAAGCATCAATGTCTTTGGATATGATGAAGAGCTCAAGAGTATAGTTGGACCATACTATTTCACGAGTAAGGAAAAGAGTACACACATAAATCTACTTCTGCTCCAGGAAATTGATAAATTTCATTATGTTTGGATCAAGAACATTTCAAGGTAAATATTTTATTAATATCATGTATATAATATTGAGAGTATTGTTAATAAATTGTTTTGTTTTTTATTTTCAGACTTTTGCGAAATCAAGTGACAAAGGAGCACGCTCAAATGTTTTTATGCAATACTTGTCTACAGAATTTTAGATCCAGCTACAAATTACAACGACACAAACAAGAATGTAGCAGAATCGTAACAAAAGTTCCGGACGAAGAAAATAGTAAGGTTTCATTCAAAAATTTTAAACATAAGTTAGACATTCCTTTTGTAGTATATGCAGATTTTGAATGTTTTCTAACACCAGAAAACACTCAAAACTCAGGTTCAATAAGAACAGTTCAAAATCACATTCCACATGCATATAGTTATTATATTAAGTGTAGTTTTAATAATTCTTTAGATAAGTTTAGAATGTATACAGGTGAAGATGCACCTATTAATTTTATTACAAGTTTAGTTAACGATGCTAAGGAAGTTTATAATAATTACTTAAGTAAAGTTAAACCAATGAATTTCCTCACACCATTAGAGTTAGATATTCAAAATAAGAGCACTAACTGCCATATTTGTGAAAAACCTTTTGAAGACGATGAGTATAGAGTAGCAGATCATTGTCATTTAACCGGAAAATATCGCGGACCGGCTCATAATGATTGTAATTTAAATTTTAAAATTCCTAAATTCATTCCAATCTTGTTCCACAATCTTTCTTCATATGATTGTCACTTATTTGTTAAAGAACTTTCAACGATTCCTGGTAGAATAAACGTAGTACCAATTAATAAGGAAATATATGTTTCCATTTCTAAACATATACATTTCGATGATGGTGATAGTGTTGAACTAAGGTTTTTAGATTCCTTTAGATTTATGGCTTCCAGTCTATCAAACTTAGTCAATAATTTATCAAACAGAGATTTTTATATTTTACGGTCTACGTTTAACGATGATGTCGAATTCAATCTCTTGAAGCAAAAAGGTATATTTCCTTATGATTATTTTGATTCAAAGGAACGACTTCAAGAGGAATGTTTACCGCCAAGGGAAAAGTTCTTTAATAAATTAACCAATGAAGAATGTAGTGTTGCTGACTATGAACATGCACAAAAAGTATGGACAACTTTTAATTGTACAACACTACATGATTACTTAGAACTTTACCTTAAAACAGATGTTCTACTGCTTACTGATGTTTTCGAAAATTTTAGAAAAGTTTGTAAATCAATTTACAATCTTGATCCTTGTCAATATTATACAGCTCCCGGACTATCTTGGGGAGCAATGTTAAAGTACACTAAAATTGAATTAGATCTGCTAACAGACATTGATATGATTAAATTCATTCAAAAAGGAATAAGGGGAGGTATTGTACAATGTTCCAATAGATATGTTAAGGCAAATAATAAATATATGAATGATTTTGATGTTACAAAACCCTCAAATTATCTCATGTATTTAGATGCCAATAATTTGTATGGTTGGGCAATGTCTCAATATTTACCTGAAGGAAAATTTGAATGGCTTGATGACGTATCAACATTTCAGTTACATGAGCATGCTAATGATTCTGATGAAGGATATATTTTAGAAGTTGATTTAGAGATTTCTTGTGCAAAGCATGATAAATATAATGACTTACCGTTTTGTTCAGAAAATAAAAAAAGTCCGATTGGTAAACATCAAAAACTTATAATCGATTTGAATAATAAATCAAATTATATCATTCATTATGTAAACTTACAACAATGCTTACAAAATGGAATACAACTTAAAAAAATTCATAGAATATTAAAATTTAAACAATCACCATGGTTAAAAAAATATATTGATTTAAATACTTTACATAGAACGCAAGCTAAAAATGATTTTGAAAAGAACTTTTTCAAGTTATTAAATAATGCTGTCTATGGTAAGACCATGGAGAATGTAGATAAGAGGAAAGATGTTAAAATTGTTTGCGAGTGGGAAAGTAGAGGAAAAAGATTGGGAGCTAGAAGCTTAATTGCTAAACCAAATTTTCATAGCTCTACAAGATTTTCTGAAAATATGGTAGCAATACAACTTAATAGAATACATACCCTATATGATAAACCAATTTATATAGGGTTTGTAGTTCTTGAACTCTCTAAATGGAAAATGTATGATTTTCATTATGATTACATGCTTCCAAAATTTAGAGAGAACTTAAGTTTATGCTATATGGATACTGACTCTTTCATCTATTCAATTAAGACTGAAGACTTCTATAATGATATTAAACCTGACATTAATTTAAAATTTGACACATCCGACTACAAACCTAACAATCCTTTTGGGATAGAACGACAAAATAAAAAGGTGTTAGGTTTCATGAAAGATGAAAATAATGGAAAAATAATGAGGGAATTCATTGGTTTAAGGTCAAAAATGTATTCTATTAGTGTTGAGGGCGATAATGATATCAAAAAAGCTAAAGGGGTAAAAAAATCAGCTTTGATGTCTCTCAGCATTGATGACTATAGAAAATGTTTATTTGATAAGAAAATTTATTATGATAAAATGTTAACTTTTAGATCTAAGATTCACAAGATTTATACACAAGAAATTGAAAAAATTGTATTAAGTTATTTTGATGATAAGCGTTATATATTAGAAAATGGTGTTAATACCCTTGCATGGGGACACCATCGATTATTAAATAAAAATGTATTAAGAGGTTGAAAACTAAAAATAAATAGCAAAAAAATAACAATTAATTGAAATAAAAAATTTTATGTAAAAATTAAGATAAATCTTTTATTATTTTGTATTAGCATAAAGTGAACATACTATGTAATATTATATTTTTGAAATAAAAATTTTAAACACAATTGACCACAAATAACTGTATTGTATTTTTGTTTTTGTTTATAGTTGTAATATATTGGTGGTTTTAAGTAATTGATGACCTCTTTCGGTGGTTGCAAGTTTCCAAAGCTATCAAAATATTCCTTATAGTTTTTATTTTTATAGTAAGCTACCCAATGAGTACCGGGACCGTTAACATCATCCAAGTTAAGTATACCACATTCTTGAGCATAAGGTTTTTTCGGTAAAGAATCTCTCATAAAAATCCCTCTAAAATGTTCAAGACATTTACAATATTTTATTAAATCGACATCGGTTAATGGTCTTTTGGGTAGCTTTTTCAAAAATTTTTTGGATGAGGACGTAAAAACAAACCATAACCTTGTTTATATGGTTTGAGATATAGACCTTTACCCATAGCTATCGACTCCATATATCTATTGTGGCGAGTAGCTTCAGATAATTGTTCCCTCCCATTTTTTATATCATTTAAGACTTTTGCAACGGCTGATCCTCCAGAAGCTATACCACCAAGAGCACCCAGTGCTGTTAAAATTGGTATAAGTGGTAAGACTCCACCTATTTTTGGAACTGGGATTACTCGCGGTATGTTGACTTGAGATTTTTTCCGTTTAAAACTTGATTGTACAGCTTTATGGGCTATTTTATATGCATCATTGAATGAATTTGGTTTCTTCTTTATCAACATTTTGACACCCTTTTTAACAGCTAACGAAAAGAGCTTATTTCCATTCACTCTAGGTTTTTTATACTTTTTGCGCTTAGATTGCCTTCTTTTCGGTTTACGTTTTTCCTTGTTTCTCTTCATACCCATTCCAAATTTAATTTTTGCTTTCATTGCATTTGTTACGAACCAAGCGTTGGCACGTTCTTTCAAATCACTATCTTTGGATGTAACTCTTTGCCAAGCTTTTTCAGATAAAATTTTATCAGCCTGATGTCGTGTGTTTATATCTTTTGATTGTGAATATGCAATATCGTGTTCTCTACAAGCAGCATCCAATGGATTAATGCCTTTATCACCTCTTTCCAAACGTTTTTGAAGTTTTGTTCCTGGTCCACAAAATTGATATCCTGGTAAATGAAGTTCAACTGGTAATGAATTTATTAAGTTGTTTATGAAACCATATCCTCTTTTCAACTGTTTCTGATGTGCACTATCCTTGTATATTATACCCATTTTCTAAATAAAATTAACATTTTGGTTGTGAGTTTAAAAGGAGAATGATGATTTTAGTATATAAATGATTGATTTATATACCAATTAATATAGTATTCAAAATGAGATTAATTAAACAACGTATTCAGCTTAATGTTAAAAATGTTGACTTATTTAATGATAAAATAAGCAAAATTGTTCACAGTCCTCTTTTACCAAATTCAATACGTGCTTTATTGGTTGGACCATCAAATTGCGGTAAAACTAACGTTATGATTAGTCTAATTGTAAATCCAAATGGTTTAAAGTTTAAAAACATATACATATATTCAAAATCTTTATATCAACCAAAATATGAATATTTGAAGAAATTGATTACACCGATAAAAGGAATAAATCTCTACACTTTCTCAGAAAACGAAGATGTTATTAGTCCAGATAAAGCTAAATCAAATTCAATTTTCATTTTTGATGATGTTATTTGCGACAAACAAAGCACTATACGAGAGTATTTTTGTATGGGTCGGCATAAACAAATTGATTGTTTTTATTTGTGTCAAACCTATACAAAAATTCCTAAGCATTTAATACGTGATAATGCAAACATGATTATTATATTCAAACAAGATGAAATGAATTTAAAACATATTTTTAATGATCATATTATTGGAGACATGGATTTTAAAATGTTTATAAAGATTTGTAATGAATGTTGGAAAGATAAGTATGGTTTTGTTGTGATAAGTAAAGATGATCCTATAAACAAGGGTCGGTATCGAAAAGGTTTTGACAATTTCATACATCTATAAAAATCACATCGCCATCTGTTACACCTCAGATCAGTATCAGATATAGATCAGATAAGTATCAGATTTTAAACACCTCACAGAAACAATAATCATGATAAATACAAACCTTAATGTGTTAACAAACCTTGCTAACACTCGGAAAATCTTAAAGGAAAAACTAAAGGAAATAAAATTAGGTGAAATAGATCGAGTTAATTTGCTTGAAAATACACTTCAACCCATTTCAAAGCCATTGAATGAAATTATTGGAAAGCTTAATAAAGATGAACGCAATGAATATAACAAAGAAACAAAATACGCCAACGAACTTGTTAAAACTAAAAAAGAAAATATTGATGAATACAACAAAGAAAAAAAATACGTCAACGAACTTGTTAAAAACAAAACAGAAAATAATGATGAAATGTTTTGGGATGCTATTGATGATGACCTATCACAAAAATCCACTCAAAATATGCACTTAAATGTTGATCCACAATATCTATCAACACTTGACACAGCAATGAATGATAAAACAATTTTAAAAAAGCGTAGTTCATTGAACAAAAATAAACTAAAACATATCAAGCCATACCAGCATACAAAGAAGATAAAACCAAACATTGAAAATGAATTAACAAAGTCATTAAAATATTATCAACGTTTTAACACCAAACAACCTAACATTCAAACAGTAGAATTTGATAAAGGTTTAAACAATGAGAATTATGTTGATGAAGAAAACAAAGACGATGTTACTTATAATGTGAAGTCAGAATCTGACTTTGATAATGATGCTGAATACAAAAACACAATAAATTATAGTACAGAATCTGAATCTGACTTTGAAAATGAAACAAAACAAAGAGTTAAAAAACAAATTATTATAAAACAAAAAAACAAAGGGTTGCAACAAAATTTTAAACAGCGATTAAGAGATCTCCGCAATAAGAATAAACGTTCGTTGCGGCAAGAGAAATATGCTAATGAAATCTCAAGTAATAAAGTTAAAATTCATAACATTGATAATGATTTAGTACCTGTTAGGTATGAAAAAACAAAAAATATTGATAACACGAATAAAAAAGAAAAAACAGATAAGAAATTAAAAATAAGAAAAAAGTTAAAATTTAAAAAACAATTAAAAACTAAAATTAAAAAAATTTATCATCCTGTTATATCAAATGAAATTCTCAACTCAAAAAATAATAACACTAGTAATAATGAGGAAATTAACAATTTGATAGAAAATGAAGTACAAAAAGAAAACAGAGTAAAAAGAGATATTGAAAATGATGGAGAACTATGGACAAAATATAAACATTTTAAGCGTAAGGCTAAGGATCAATTAAACACAGATTACAAACACCTTAAACAATCACATAATACCCGAAAACAAAAAAATTCTTTACAACAAAACATACAAATACTTAAGGATAGTAAAAAATTGGATAAAGTATATGGATTCAATATAGATTCATTGGGCAGATGGAGATATGGAAAAGAACTTTTAAAAATCCCTAATGAAAATAAAATTTCTGTTGGAAAATATAAATGGCAGATGACACCTGGTCTATTTGAATTAGTTTTTCACACAAATCCCATTCATTTCACTAAACGGGATTTGCAAAATTATAAAGATATTCTTTTATCTACAAATGCTCACAAGCGTAATTATAACTCAACTGATCAAATTAAGGGAACCAAATCTTATAAATATCAACGTATAATAAGAAAGATATTCAATTTACCAAACGCATTGATACGTGGACAAGGTCATAAAGTTGTAAAATCTATTAATAATAAATCGAATTATGTGTATTGGGATGATCCTAATGAATTAGTTGAAAGATTACGATTACTTATATCATCATCAACTGCTGGACATAATAACCATAATAACGAAATAATATCCATCATTGAAGAGTTGAAAGAAGCTAATATAATTATATAGCTAAAAATGTATTAAAATATTGATAAATTTGGTCATTCTTCATCGAGAGATAACAATAGTAAAGCAAATATCAAAGCCAATATCAAAGCAATTTTACAAAATACAATCGGTTGGAGTTTAGATGGAAATAAAAACCTAAATTTACAGATGAAAAGAGTTATCAACTTAGGTTTACCAAATGATGATAATGATGCTATTTCACGTATATTTTTCTTTGAGAATCTAAATAAGATAACAAGCATTTATGAAAAGAAAATTACAGATATAAATACTACCATAGAGAATCTTAACAGTACAACAAATAGATTAGAAAATAAAATAAGAGATTTAAACGTTGCACTGAAGGATGACATAAGAAATGATGTAGATTTAATTGAGAAAGCAATTGATAATCGAATTAAATCTGTATATAAGGAAAGCTTTGAAGAAGTTAATAATTATTTAAAGACAATTGAAGACTACTTGTTTAAATATGTAGTTGGAAAAAGTCAACCTGATGCAGATGATGTTAAAAAATTAAAAATAAAATATCCACAAATAAAAGGTTTACAATAACGAGATATATGACAATGAATAATAAACGAGATATAGTTGAAGAACTGCATAAGCAAGCACGGAAGAATTTTAAAAGAAGACATGTAATTATAAAAGGAATTGATGACTTATGGCAAGCAGATTTAGTGGAAATGATTCCATATAGTAATGTCAATATGAATTATCGTTACCTTCTGACTGTTATTGACACATTTTCAAAGAAGGCATGGGTGGAGTCTATTAAAAATAAAACTGGAGAAAGCGTTACAACCGCAATGAAAAATATTTTCAACACAAGTAACCGTATACCAAAAAATCTCCAAACGGATGATGGAAAAGAGTTTTACAATCTACATTTTAAAAGATTAATGACATTGAAAGGTATCAATCATTATTCAACATTTTCAACTTTAAAAGCATCGATAGTGGAACGCTTCAATAGAACTTTAAAGGGAATGATGTGGAAGGAGTTTAGCTTTAATGGGACCTACAAATGGATTGATAACTATAAAAATCTAGTCAATCAATATAATAACACATTTCATAGAACTATTAAGATGACACCCAATCAAGTAAATTCTTTAAATGAAAAATTTATACTTAAAACTGTTTATAACAATCCAAAAATTTTTCATAAACCAAAATTTAAGTTAAATGATAATGTTAGAATAAGTAAATACAAACATACATTTGAAAAAGGTTATACACCAAATTGGACAACTGAAATATTTAAAATCAAAACTATTCAAAATACAAACCCTACTACATACATACTTGAAGATTATCAAGGAAATGAAATCAAAGGAGGTTTCTATGAATATGAATTAATAAAAACCAAATTTCCACAAACATATTTAGTTGAAAAAATTTTAAGACGACGTAATAATAGAGCTTTTGTTAAATGGTTAGGTTTCTCTTCAGACCATAATTCTTGGATTGATGTAAATGATTTAATATAAATGTTATAATGTATAAAAACATATTTTAGTTAACTTCTTAATGATTGAGCAACAACATGTCGTTTACTTTAACAATAAATGGAAATTCATCACAACTTGTTGCAAATTATTTTCCACCTATAGAACTTAAGCAAGATTATGTTTGTGGTTTGATTAGCTTCGACTCTTATCATTCTATTCCAAATGTGGATGAAGAAAACAATTTGTTTCATATTGGTGATAAGACTATTACGATACCAATAGGAACGTATGAATTCACGGATTTATCTGAGAAAATTATTGATGAATATGAAACATATAATATTGGATTACTAGATATAAAAGCAAACTATAACACATTGCAAACAGAAATTTATAGTTCCAAGGATCCAGTTTTCTTCGATAGAAGTTGTTCAATTGGATCATTACTAGGGTTCAGTAAAAGAATATTGAAACCTGATGTTAAAAATTATTCTGATAATCCGATAGATATTTCTAAAATAAATACAATATCAATTGAGTGTAATATTATCAATGGATCATATATAAATGGAGTAAATGTGCATACAATTCATCAGTTCTCCCTTCGAGTTAGTCCAGGATACAAAATTACAGAAATACCAGTTAATGTTATATATTTACCAGTTAACACAAAACAAATCAGCACTCTTGTTCTTAAAGTCGTAGATCAAGGTGGTAACCTAATTAATTTTCGCGGTGAAAAAATGTCAATAAGATTACATTTAAAACCTATATAAAGAATGATAGTTTTTAATAAAAAGCAATTACATAACAACCACTTCACTAGTCCACTAACAACAACAACAACAACAACAAAAACAACAAAAGAAGAATCAAATCTAAATAAAAAACCAACTATTAAAAGGCCAAGGCATAGAATTTATTTAACTAAATCAAACAAAGAATTTTTAGAAAGCATTGGATTACAATTAAAAAACCAATATGAGTGACGTCATAAATGTTCTATACAAGCCATTTTTCGACGAGAGTATAGTGAAAAAAGAATATCACAGCTATACATCATATTTACAATCATTTAAAAATGATGATGAAATACGTATACCAATACAAAACCAGGACTTGTATGTATTACCAAGTGAGAGTCTCTTGTATATTGAGGGATTTGTATCCAACAGCGATAATTCTATTTCAAAAACTGTTAAACTCTTAAACAACTGTATAGCATATTTATTTGATGAAATTCGATATGAGATGAATGGGGTAGAAATTGATCGTACAAGACAATTGGGAATTGCGTCAGATATGAAAAATTATGTATCACTTAATGCATTTGAAAGTGTAAATCTTCAAAACGCTGGATGGTGTCCATTTGAAAAAGATAATACTCTACTTAAAACGGGACATTTTAATTTTTGTGTTCCGTTAAAGAATTTACTTGGATTTGCAGAAGATTTTGACAAATTAATTGTGAATTGTAAACATGAATTGATTTTGATACGATCTAAAGATGATAAGACCATTATGAGTTCAACTACTAAAACAGACAATCTTATATTAAAGCTCTTGAATATCACATGGAAAGTACCACACATTCATCTTTCAGATGATTACCGATTAAAAATGTTAAAAACAATAAATAGTAAACTACCACTTAATATATCGTTTAGAAGTTGGGATGTTTATTATAATCCTTCTCTTGTTGAAAGTACAAATATTTTATGGAATGTGAAACTGGCAGGTGAAAATGAAAGACCTCGATATATACTTTTAGGATTTAAAAACAACAATAAGTTCATACATTGTAACTTATCAGATGTAAAAGTTCATCTTAACTCTGATGTATATCCCTATGACGACCTCAACATTAGATTTGATCATAATCGTTACGCTTTACTCTATGATATGTATCAAAAATTTCAACAAGGATACTATGGACGTTCTCCACAACCACTTTTATCGCCAGAAAATTTTGCTAGCATTGCACCAATAATAGTTCTAGATGTCTCTCATCAAAATGAGAGTGTAAAAGGAGGACCAATAGATATTAGAATTGAATTAAAATTTCGAACAAACGTCCCTCCAAGTACATCAGCTTATTGTATGCTCATTCACGATAAAGTCTTTGAATACACACCACTCACAAATGTTATTAAAAAAATAATTTAATAAAAATATACACATGCATTCAAACATTCTATATAAATAAGAGTTCTGACAACTGCTGCTATTTATTTAACACAATGTATACAACTGTTGATGTTCAAGGTTTTAAAATCTACGATAATCGTTTTGTTTTTAAGGAGATAGCAGTTGTATTAAGTAAAGATGAATTCCATTGTTTCCACATAAAAGCTCCATTCAAATTCGAGGATTTATGTGAAGATGATCAACGTCAATCCAATTGGTTAAAATTAAATCATCATAATCTGAAAATATTTAGATAATACTCTAGTTAATAAAATGAAAAACAAAATTTTTCAGTGTAAAACATTGTAACTTTATTAAATATCTATTAATAAAATATTTTTCATTACACAATTTTTATACATTTTTATTTTTTCATTACACACTTCTATATAGTATACACATTTTGGAATAAATGAGACTTCTCTTCTTAATGCTAAATTTCCAGTTTCTTCCAATTCTTGAACTGGTACCACACATTTGAATAAATGTAAGTTATGGTCAGTCACCCGCTTCACTAACACTAGTTTTATTACTAGCGAGTGGCTCTGATCAATGCTCAACTCTTCCTTAATATAGTACTCCATCACTTTTTTCAGTATCTGTATTATTGAATACACGTCTCGATCATTACTCCATACGTCCCTCCAAAATTGGTACTCGTTTGTGTTCACAGTTTCAAAAGCCGACTTTGGTATTACCAAACAATCATCAATTTGTGGCTCAGTCATTGAATCCACTAAATCGCGAAGAACACTACTGGCCATTGCTACTTCGTCGTGTATGAAAGACATTTCTAATTTTTCATAATGTCGACAACCGTTTTTATAACTCAATTTTATCGTTGTAAAATTGTTTTTTTTTCATAAACAAATAAATATGTAGATAAAAACAAAACTAACCGCAAACTGAACGATTATTTACTTATAAATAGTTTCAACACTTTGAAAAATTTATTAGTTTCAATTAAAAATTCAACTAACGTTAAACAAAAAATGAATAAGGATATATTTTGTGGTGCTGACAAGGACATCGATTTTTTGAGTGATCTTCAGACATATTATGAAAACTTGGATAAAGTGTTGGAGGAAACTCATAATGATGATGTTAATAAGAATGAAGAAGACCAACAACCACAACAAAACCATGACGAGAGTGAATTTTTGAAATGTCATGAAGACTTCAACGAAGTGTTTGAGAAAACTCATGATGACAGCAAGGAACCAGCATTAAAAAAACGAAGAAAATCAGCAAATCCTAATAAAAACCTTAAAATACAACAACACCAACAACAAGACGTCCAACATGCTAGTTGCAATAATTCTATTAAGCATGAAGATATAAATGTTATGAATTTATTTAAAAGTACCAAATTTATGATAACTGCACAAAGTTATAAGGAAAAACCAACTTTTGAAATAAATTTTAAAAATAATGTAGAAGTGTCTAAATTGAAAAGCATAATTCAACAATGGTGTAATGATGAAATGTTGAATGATGAAACTGGTGACTTGCTGCACGTAGCTCCCTCTAAAATGGCTATTGAAAGCGATATTGAATGGTTTTTTGAAGATAAATTCCTAAAGCAACTAATGGGAATTATCTATAAATATAAAAAAGTAGGCACTGTAAAAAATGTAATATGTAATAAAAAATCAATGTTTGGATTTGTTCGTTTTATTGATAATCAATTTCATATATATAAGTGTACAAATATTTTACATTTAAAATAAAAACAACTGTTTGCTTTATTTATGATTTTTTTATTTAAAGGGTAAAAGGTTGACACATAAGTACTTTTTTTAATTTTATTTATTCTTACAAGAAAATTTGAATTCAAAATACATTGGATTTTTTGAATTTGAAGGTATTCTCTCTATATAGAAATCTCCAGAGTTTAAGCTCTCCAGTGCTTCATCACTCATTTCATTGTAAAAAACAGGTAGAAACATAACATTGTTCTCCAACTCCACCATGATCTTCCATCCAAATTTAGTATTTGTCCTCTTCGCTTTCAAAATAATCAATTTAGTGTTGAGTGGAATATTACTCAACGGAATGATGCTCTTCCTTTTGTTTGTAAGCTCATTCAAAGCTTTCAATGTATTTTTCCTGCTCTCCATTTTGAAAGTTTAATTTATTATTACTCGTACTTAGTTAAAAAACCAACGATCAACAACGACCAACAACTATGAAGAAAATGTAATACGCTTGAACTTTTATACAAAATTTTTATATTACAACTCTGAGAAAACATTTATATCTGGACCTTATCATGGGTTTGTTTTTTTAATAAAGAATAATTAAAAAAAACAAAACAGATTAGTTTAAATTATACCTCCCACTTGAAATAATCAAATATGATTTCATCACTGGAATTAGAACATTTCTTAATCAAATATGAAAAATTAATAGACCCCGATCATGTTAAATTTTTTAAGGAAATGATAACTGAAATGAGATCATCTCTTTGTTTTTCATATTCAATACATGGTTTACATAGGGAAGACTGTTGTTTTGCTGAAAATTCAGATAAGGAAACGTTTGATATTTGTAATTGTATAATTTTGTGGTCCCGATATCAAAGTATTAGAAAACTCTACAATTTATATGCAGTTATATTCAAAGAACCACGGTGGACTTCCTATTAGTGATAATATACAACACATATATATGTATTCTAAATGTATAATAACATTTATTGTAAAAAATATTTCACAACTTTTTTTATTGTGTAATAAAATTTATTGTAAAAAATATTTCACAACTGTTTTTTCCTTTTTTATTTTTATTTTCTCAAGCATTGATAAAACAGAAACTTTTTATGCAACTACTTATGGAAAAAAGTTTTTATACATTGCATTATGCAACTGCTTATCTAACAACCGCAAAACGCCTGCTAACCTTGGCGTACATTGCATTATGCAACTGCTTATCTTACAACCGCAAACGCTGGACAACTACTTATGGAAAAAAGTTTTTATACATTGCATTATGCAACTGCTTATCTAACAACCGCAAAACGCCTGCTAACCTTGGCGTACATTGCATTATGCAACTGCTTATCTAACAACCGCAAACGCTGGACAACTACTTATGGAAAAAAGTTTTTATACATTGCATTATGCAACTGCTTATCTAACAACCGCAAAACGCCTGCTAACCTTGGCGTACATTGCATTATGCAACTGCTTATCTAACAACCGCAAACGCTGGACAACTACTTATGGAAAAAAGTTTTTATACATTGCATTATGCAACTGCTTATCTAACAACCGCAAACGCTGGACGGGGGGACGGGGGACAGGGGACGGGGGACGGGGCGGGGGACTGCCGTCAACCTTGGCGGACGCCTGCTTATCAAAAACTAACCTTGGCGTACATTGCATTATGCAACTGCTTATCTAACAACCGCAAACGCTGGACTGGGGACGGGGCGGGGGACTGCCGTCAACCTTGGCGGACGCCTGCTTATCAAAAACTAACCTTGGCGTACATTGCATTATGCAACTGCTTATCTAACAACCGCAAACGCTGGACGGGGGGTCGGGGGACGGGGGACGGACGGACGGACGGACAGACGATGACTCACCGCTCCGCGGCTCCGTGCGCCAGAATGCCTGTATTATACCTACTAGGATGCTCATCTATTCCATCCTCAATGATCTTCAATGGTAGGACATCTAATGCTTCATCAGATATTGTTAATTTATTTGCTGACTTTTTTAGTTCGGTGTATGAGTCTTTAAAAAGTTGGTCGCAAACAGATATTTTAAGTAATATTTTACCGTTTACTAATTTTGGTACTCTTGCTATAAAGCCACTTGATGTTTTTAATGGGATTATGGCCTTAAAAAATTCATCAAAACCTGATATAGATGGGTTCTCACCGTTTCTGTTTAAAAAATGTGTGTCTTCTTTGATGAATTCGCTATCCGTTATCTTTAATAAATCTCTAAATGCTGGTATCTTCATTGATGAATGGAAATTTGCTTTTGTTTCACCTGTTTTCAAATCTGGTTCAAAAAATGATGTCGGAAATTATAGAGCAATTTCTAAGCTTTCAACATTTTCAAAACTTTTTGAATCAATAGTTAAAGAAAAACTTTACTTTGTAGTGAAGAATGCAATCAGCCCATTCCAGTACGGATTTGTTACTGGTCGTTCCACCGTCACAAATTTAGCTGTATTTTCTGAATATTGTATCTCGTCTTTCGAAGCTGGCTGCCAAGTTGATGTTATTTATACATACTTCGCCAAAGCTTTTGACAAGGTATGCCATAATGCCTTAATTGCTAAATTAAATAAGATGGGTTTTCACACTACTTTCCTGAGTTGGTTAAATTCATATCTTTCAAACCGTCGTTGTGTGGTTTCTATTGGAAATATTGATTCGTACGCTTTTCTTGCTACCTCAGGAGTACCCCAAGGTAGTATTCTTGGACCACTGTTATTTCTTTTATTTATTAATGATATTGGAAGCTATTTTAAAAATTGCAATTACTTGCTTTTTGCTGATGATCTAAAACTATTTAGGTCGATACGTTCCTTTATGGATATTAACAGTCTTCAGGCTGATCTATCGAATCTTGTTTTTTGGTGTGAAAATAACCTTTTTGCACTTAATTTTAAAAAATGTCTGCATGTTACTTTTTCTAAACGATTAAATAACACTGCTTCTTCCTATACTATTCAAAATAATAATATAAAGCTTAAAGATCAAATCTGTGATTTAGGTGTCTTATTTGACTCTTAATTCCTTTTCACTAAGCATTTGGACTATATCATTCCAAAGGCTTTTTCAATGTAAGCTTTTATAAAACGCAATAGTTCTGATTTTAATGATCCGTATACGCGTTTATATTTGTTCTCTGCCTTTGTAAGGTCTAGGCTGGAATATTGCTCCTTTATTTGGAGTCCTTTCTATGATGTTCACATTAATAGACATGAGTCTATTCAGAAAAGATTTTTGAAATTTGCACTTAGACCTTTCAATCTTACCGAGCCTTTATCATATAGTATACGCTGTAAATTATTGCATTTAAACTCACTGAAAGATAGAAGAACAATTCAGTCTTAAGAGTTTATTCGTGGTTTAATAAGTGGTAATATTGATTGCGCATCGCTTCTTGAACGTATAAATTTTAATATTCTTTCAAGAACCTTGCGTTGTTGTGTTCCATTTTATCTCAGAACTTACAAGTCAAACTATGCGGGATGTGAACCCATCACTAGAGCACTTAAAACATTTAATAACTTGTTTTCAATCACTCTATTGGATTTTTCAATGCCCAAGGAATTATTTAAGAAAACTTTGCAAAATTTTTTTGTTAACTTAAGTTAAAATTTACCTTTGTAATTTATAGTACCTTGTATCTTTAGTCTATACTTAGTTCTGACTAATATGATTCTCTATCATCTGTCATTAAATATAAAAAAAAAAAAAAAAAAAAAAAAAAACACTAAATGAGACTTCTGAGCCAATGGATTCAATTCACATGTTGAAGATACAAATCATATTTTTTGCAATACATGTTTGTTTAGAAATTTAGACATGCCCAGTTGAGTCAGTTGATCCACTTTTATCAATTGATTTAATTTTTCATTGACATATTCAATAAACATTTCATTTCAACATTGACAAATATGAGTCAATGAGATACAACTGTGGATTGAATTAAGCCATTTGTAGCAAAATAGCTTGTAGTGCCTACAAAATTGAGTTTATTATGCTTAAAGGTTAAAGAAAATATTTTTCTTCAAAAGTAAGCCAATTGAGCCGGATGACTCAATTAAGTTAATTGAGACAACTGATCCAACTGCGGCATTTGAGTCAGTTGAACCGTTTGAGTAAATTGAGCCATTTGAATGAATTCAGCCAATTGAATCATAGAGACATTTGCATCACGAGAGCCGATTGTTTTAATAATTATATTTGCAATGCAGAACAAGTTTTGTTGTTTTAAGAATATTTTCAGTTTTGTTCAAGACATATTTATTGAATAATGAAATTATTACCAATTCTTTCCAGCTGCTAAAATTGAACCATTTATGCACACAAATATGGGCTCAAGCTTGATAGAAAATATATTCAGTTTTAGAATTTATGATATAAAACCAAAATGAGTCAATGGATTCAATTGAGCCAACTGAGACAATATAGTAAATTGAGACAATATAGTCAATTGAGCCAATTTTGTCAATTGAGCCAATTCAGCAAATTGAATTACTGCTCAAGCGTCTTTGATTAAAGCAAATTCTAGCATATAAATACATATTCCTAACTCACTTAAAAAGAGTTAAAGAGAAACTACTTTAAAAAAATTAAGAAATATTTAACATTCTTTACAATAAAAGCTCTAGAAATTTTATTTAAACCAATATTTTTAACAACTACGAGTAGACTCTGTTTTATGCTTAAAACTCATATCTATAACAAATATTTTAAACATTTTGTAAAGTTATATTTTATTTGTGTGAGTGGTTATTGTGCTATTGTAGAAGTTGTTGTGAAAATTTTTGTTGTTGTTATCATCTTGAGTTGTTGTCATAACTGCCACTGACAATTTGTTGTTATGTTTGTTTGTTATTTTTTTTATACTTTTATTCAAACACTTCTTTGCAGCCTAGGCACGAGGCAGCTTTTTTGCATAACAATGGCCAACACTGGTTGAGAAGTTGTCGGCTAGCCTGACTGCCTGGCTAGCTGGTTGTAAGTATTTGTCTGCAGGAAACAGTTAGGTGTCTGCTTGTTGTCGTTGTTTTATTTATTTTATTGTTGTTGTTGTTGTTGTTGTCGTTGTTTTATTTATTTTATTGTTGTTGTTGTTGTTGTTGTTGTTGTTTCAGGGCTTGTTCTTCTCTAGGTGCTCAACATTTATGTTCAACGTTTCAAATTATTTGTTGTCATTATTTTGTTGTCACAACAAAAAGTTGTTAGCTTTTAGCAAATTGTTTGAAATTTATTTTTTCTTGTTATTTCAAGAACATTTTCCACAAATTTTAAACTAAATTTAGTTTTGATTTAATTTTTAGATTTTCAGTAAAATTTAATATTGAGTTTGTTAAAAGTTGCTAAGATATATAAATATATATCATTAAAAGCAAATGCAAGCAAGCCAAAAAACAACATTCTGAATTATACTAATAAAAAAATAAGCAAATAAAAATTAATATTAAAATATTCGCACTTTATATGTCAGTGTTATAAATTCATTGCAGTCACTCAAGCATACAAACACACAGAGTACAACAACACAAGCTTGATGTCTGACGCCGGAAGTGTTTGTACTTTTATTTCCGTCATGTTGAGTTTTCTGAAATACTCGTAAATAAAATAAAATTAACATTTAAATTAAAAGCAAGAAAGTCGTGAATAAATTAGCACGTGTAGCCAGAAAAAAAAAATTAAACTCATATTTAAATAACAAACGAGCAAGAATGAAGTCCGTTAGTGTAGCATTTATTTGTGAGGGAAATAAAATAAACATTAGTTAGCTCTGCTTGTGCAGAACATGAATAAACATGCACAGTTTTATTTAAGACTTTCAGCAATATGCCACACACATACAGTTATGGGCAAAAAAAAAATTAATTTCACTCGTCATCATGTCATAAGTTTCAGTTTTTATTAAAAAACTGGCTAAAATTTGTAAACTATATTTTTGAGAACATACAAAATCGATAACAAAAAAATTATTTTTAAAATTTCTTCGCTTATCTTTAACTTTTCCATGTAATATAAATCAGTTTTTATGTGGATTAGTTATTAGTTATAAGTTATTCCCCCTTCTTTGGCTAATTGTGGTTGACAACATCCTTTCCAAACCAAAAGCTGGTGCAACAAAAGTGGTAGCATATGCCAACGACGTTACCATCCTTGTATGCGGAAAATTCCCGCAAGTAGCAAACTGATGTCAGGAGCACAAAAAGAGCTATAAATTTGGGCAGGAACAAATGGCCTGGGTGTGAGTCAAATCAAGACCAAACTTGTTATGTTCACAGAAAGTAAAGTAGACAGCTTCGTACTGCCGAAACTCAAAATAGTGACTCTCAAGCTCTCCACTGTAGCTAAATATCATGAAACTATCTTTAATAACAAGCTTAGTTGAAAACGCAAAACAGAGGAAAGCAAGAAAAAAGCACGTCAAATGCATGCCAAAAGACATTTGGTAAGAAATGGGCTGCACATTCTCTACTGGATGCTTACAGCGATCGTCAGACCTATTCTCACCTACGGCTCTATAGTTTGGTTTACAATTAAACACAATAGGAGCTTTCTTGACTCTCTAAGAGTAGTGCAACTTCTTCACATAGAAAAGTTCCTTAAGTGTTCTGCAGCCTATAGCGAAATTCAACTTGTGAGTTACAAGCCTTAAAAACAACACTTTTGAACATGCATCCATTTTGAATCTCTATGAAACTGAGGAATCAAAAACAACAACCAACTACATCATACCTCTTATGAAATTCGAACAAAAAATAATACACCACATGCATTCCCAGCAAACAAAAATTAGAAGGAACGACGATAGAACCTTATGGTAATCTGTAATTCTACAATGATGGGTCCAAAATGGAGAACGGTAAAGGGCACAGGGAATGAGCACAGGGCGCACTTGTCGCTAGGTCGATGAACAATTTTTTATAAGTAAAATTTGTATGTTAATATGAAGAGCATACAAAAATATTTTTAAGCTAAATTTCGAGCCACCATGCTTTGCCGATTTTCCAAATTCAATCGTGGCTGAACTTTGCTACAGGACGAATTTCATGAAGGTTGTCCAAAATTGGTTGTGGGTTCAATAAATATCAATGCAATGGGTGATCTAATATTGCAAGATCATCTAGAGACTCAACCGTGAGATAGAGGTATATTTGGGTACTAGTGGGACCAGCATTAATTCAAAATTTCATAAATTGTTGGCAGCTTTGTTCGCGTTGGACTCCGCATAATTTGACAATCGCTAAAAAAAGGCTCTCGTTAATTGGTCGAAACTAATTATAGAATACTACAATCACGGTGTTTCAAACCATGTCTATGACATCGTAATGGGTGACGAATCATGGATTTATGCATATGAAACCGAAACTAAACAATAATCGTCTGTATGAGTCTTTCATGACAAGTCAAATCCAACAAAAGTTGTACGAGCATTTCGAAGAAAATAGTCACCTGTTTTTTTCGGAGTAATTGGACTGCCGCACAGTGCATCGATCCCATACAAAATTGATACAAAAATAGGAGTACTCCTATGATAATGAAATATTGTGTTCTTACAATTAGTAAGTTTAAGCTAATTAAGAAACATAGTAAAAATGGTTGAAATCGGTCAGTTTCTAGGGGTACCTACCTTGGACCTATATTAATTTTTTGCATCATTTTGTATGGGAGGTACATACAAAAGTTGGCTGATCTTAACAAAATTTGGTAAAAAGGCAAGACAATTAGAGAAATAGATATGCACTGAAAATGGTAGAAATAAATAAGATCTTAGGAATACTTCCCTTGGACCTTTATTAAACTTCTACATCATTTTATATGGGAGGTACATTTTTTAGTCATAAATATCCTCATTTGTGTTAATTAAAAAAAATCCTCTTATAGGCACATTTTGCTTTATTTACAATAGAAAAATAAAATTGGAAACATTTTTTATTAATTATATGTAAAATAAAAAAGTAACAAATCAATGTGTGCATGTACACAAAAAAAAGAAACTGCCACTAACTTCCCAATAAACCTCATAGCGTACTCGGTTTAGTTTCGAATTAGTAATGAAACCAAGAACTCGGATAAGATATCTAGTATTCAATTCGAATTCAAAACGAGTCCGCAATCTCGTAAAATAAAATACATTTTTATATATCTGCAATTAATCATCGCAACATTGATTTTTTTGTTTTTAAATTCTTGATGCCTTCAGATTTTTTAAAAAATAAAGAAAGAACAGCAAAAGTAAAAAAAAACAATGATCAATTTTTTTGCCTGAGCTAGGAGTCGAACCCACTTCCTCAAACGGTTGTTTTTGTAAAGAAGCAAGTTACGCGGATTCAAAACAATAACTGCGATAGGCTAGTGGATATCGTAGTAGACTGGCATCCAGGGAACGAGGGTACGAAACCTGAACATGTATATTTTTTTTCTTCTTCATAGCAATAATAATCTTATAATCCGTTATCATAATCATCGATTTGCGTAAGACACGAAGATATTAAAAAAAGAATTTTTTTCATTTAGAAAAAAAATTGCTAAAATTATTCGAAAACACTTTACTAATGTTGAAATTCTCGCCTCGGTAGTGATTTGATTATGATAAAAAATCTCGTTTCGAGAATGAAATGTGCATTTCTTCCGACCACGGGTTCATTAGAAAACTTCGTTTTCGAAAAAAATATCCAAGATCTCGAATTCACAACAAATTCGAGGCAAATTAGTTTGGTTTATTAGGTTCTTTATCAGAATCACTACAAACAATATAAGAATCATCAACTAATATAATAAACTGCTCAATTTCTTCACCAATAATTACATTTTATTTTGATTTGATCGTTCTTTAGGATGCTAAGATAGGATCAGATCAGAACAACAATACTTTCATTAAATCTTTTGTCTAATGAAAATGTAAGTCTATCTAATATTAGACTTAATCCTCGAGCATTTACGGGTATGGTTAAGTCCTTTTTTTTCTAAACTCCTTGGGCCTTGCTTCCAATACCTCTTCAGACAATGTTGAGATTGGTAAAGAAAAAGCATATTTTTTCGCAATTTCATTTTGATCTTTGCTAAATTTTGAATATTTTTTCATACAAAATTGACAATTTTTCTTAAGAAGTCACTTTTTTCAACTTCTTCAATTTTAGTATTAATGAAAAGGGACAGATAACATTTTGGAAGTAAAAAGTAATTACTTCAAAATATTAACTCAATTTTAAATTACTTCATTATCTTCAAATAAAGATGTGCAGTATAAATGGATAGCATTTCTTTAATATTAAATATATTTGAAAAAATATTTTATATGTTATATAACGTAATGATATGGTTCAATATTGTATAGTTTTAAAAAAAAACAACTTTTTTTTCTCTTTTTGTACCATTTCGATGCATTGTGTGTCGCCGCCATTTCATTAAAGAAACGAATAAAGGTCAATTCTGAATGGTACACACCATTTGTTTGCCAGAAGTGTTCGAAAAAATCAGGGAGATCAATTGCAAAAGAAGAATCATTAATCAATCTATCTTTTTGATCAATATAAAATTTGGTTGGTGTAGAGAGCTTTTCCGTTGGTCGAATTTGAGTTTTTCTCAAAACTAAAAATGTTCTCAAAAGAATGTATTTTTATGCGTACATTAAATATCAAATTTGTAAAAAAAGGTGTCTTGATTTAAAAAATTTTGACTTTCCATGCCAATATCTTAGTCTAGTCTTAACGATTGTTCAAAGTTTCTAATTATTTCTAAAAGCAAGTTTATTTTCTTCAAAATGTGATATCAACCACTGTGAATATGTAACAAAAAGTAGTATTGTTGAATTTTCTTAAAAGTGCCGTTAGGTTTTTAGCGTATATTTCAACCAAATACCAATAGAGATAAAAAATCTGTCTCAAATTGAATGATCTCAATTGGGAAGCCAATATCTCTGCCATGTTCGACAGGATTTAGTTTATATCTTTTTTGTATTTTAGCCTTTTTTAACTTAAAAAAAAAATACAAAAATTTGTACTTTCGTTTTTTTTATAAATAAATTATTCCTTTTAAAGATAAGCACAAAATTTAATCTTTTCTCTTAAATATGTGATAAAAATGTTTTTTGTGGTAAGAAAAAAAAAAAACACAAATATGCATTTTTCATTTTCTTTCAACTTGTAAAGCGCATTTAAAAATAATTTATTTTGTCTTGACACTTAATTTATAAACTTTTGGTGCCACCAAAAAATCAAGGCTATCCATTTTAATTTTTTTGACAAAATTGCATTTATTTTAAATGTTGTTTTCCTAGTTTTTAAAAATTAAAAAACAGTTTTTTTGAAGAAAATATCTTTATGGCTCAAATCATTTAAAAACAATAACCTCGAATGTATTAAGCCATCTCTCTTATTCTGCATATAATTATAAATAGATAGACAAAAAAATTGGTCGAATTTCAAACCCCAGGAAAAACTGTCTTATTTAAAAACACACAAAATTTCATTCTAACTTAATGACTTAAAATCAAAAAAGTTTAAAACTTGCTACATTTTCAAATTTAACAGCAAGTCTGAAAATGTGGTTTTGCTGTTTAAGGTCTAACTAGCAATTTTTGACTGCCTCAAAAGATTCATTTAATTTGTTGTGTTCCTACCAGCAATTCAATAGCCTTTATTAAAAAGAAAACAATCTGTTCAGTTCTGCTGAGCAGCTTTACACTATCAACAACTTTTACTCGAGTTATTTCTGCTGGCTGTTTTTCAGAATCAGACAACTATGTTAACTATGCTGTTGTGCCTGTTGTACATAACTATTCAAACGATAGCAACAACAACAGCAAAGACTCTGCAGCAAAAACAACCTTGTATTGCAGATACATTTCATCAGACGTGTTGGACATGCTGCAATGCTGTGTAATCAAAAGCATCGACAAGCTATACACCACCTAGCAATGGTTTGTTCTTTCTTAAAAAAAAAACAAAACAAAAAAAAAAAGAAAATCAACTATGTAGACTCTCAAATACAGTTGTTAACACTTTCAAGCTTTGTCTTGAAAAAAAAAAAATCAAAAATCTGAAAACAACTTCAGCAAATGAAAACTTATTGAAAAAAGTGGTTTGGTAATTACTATAACATTCTTTTCTATTTATTTGATCTTGACACGGCAAGAAATGATAAACAGATATTAATTAAAAGCAAAATTTTATTTCTTAATTATTATTAATTAAGCAGCTTAATATAAGAAACGCCAGCGAAATTATGTTGAAAAACTTGAAATAATTCACAATAAAAACTCATTTTTATACATTTTATGCTGCTCATTGCTACTGCTGCAATGATCCTTTGATATTCAAAGCAAAATATAAAACAATGAGCGGAAAAAAGTTGTTTTTTGCCTTAATTACCTTTGCGACTTTTGTTGACTTAAAACAACTGCAAAAACAACAACAAAAAAGCCAAAAAGACTTCACAAAAGTACAGCAAAAAATACCTGCATTATAAATATTTTTGTCGCAGCAAAAATTCCGGTGCTGCTAACACGGCTTCCGCAAAGTATGAACGCAAGCATAATTAAATTATTAGTTACACTTGCACACCTGTCGGTGTGTGTGTGTGTGTGTTTGTGCTTTTAAGTACAAGTGCAGCTGTTCTGTCACAAACACAGTTGCACAACAATGAAACCGAGTGCAATGCACCTTAAAGATATACACGTCACTAACGAGCTTCAAAGCTCTCTGCAGCAGTTAAACGCAAGACAGGACATACAGCAAAAAAAGCAAAAATGAACAATGCATAAACTGCTTGTTTTAACGCAAAACTGTAATTAAGTGTGTGCTAAGAAGAACATTATGAATGGCTTCAAGAGTTTTGTGGTTGCAAAACACTTTGAAGTTTGTATAACTTTTGTAGAAAAGCATAAAATTTAGTCATTAACAGCACAAAAAAAATAAGAGTAAAATATGTGTTTATTTTTCTGGGCAACATAGGGAGTGTTTCTATATTTAGCAAAATTTATCATTGCATTAAAAAGCGGCCACACATAAAAGCCGCATTCGTGCATCAAGCCATCATATATAAAATGTCATATAATGTGTCTAACCTAAAACTGCAAAATTACAGTGGCTCACAGCTTATTTCGTGCAGACGATGTGTTAAACTTTGAAATGCTATAACTTGGTAACTAGTACTGGTAATGAAAAAATTTAAACGACATTTGTTTGCTAGTAATTATATATTTATATATGTATATACATTCATTTCTTTATATAATGGTCTACTAAAAAAATAATAATAAAAAAACTGAAAAAGCAGCAAAATTCAACGCCACAGCTTATTTCGTGCATTCCACTGAATCTTAAGAAAATGTAATATGTTTGTCTTTTTTAATTTTTTGTGTGGCCGCCATTTTGTTAAATTACATCTTTAATCCATTTATTGGCTATCCATTTACTCTACTAATTTTTTGTAATATCTGGGGGTATTTGTTGCCATTCCTCCATCAATGCATTTTTTAATTAATTTTTATTGGAAATATTCCGCTTGCGAACGCCACTCTCCAAAATTGCCCACAAAATTTCTATTACATTTAAGTCGGGTGACTGTGCAGGCGGATTCATAAGATGCGGGCAATTCCAAATCAACCATGACTGGACGATTCTCGTTTTATGTTTTGGGTCGTTGTCCTGGTAGAACCAAAATGTCTCTCGTACGCCCAAGGTGTCGATACTTTGAAGCAAATTTTCTTTTATAAAATCTAGGTACATTGTCTTGTCCATAATGCCTCCAATAAAAAATAATTTTCCAACGCCCGATGCAGCCATACAGGCCCAAACAATTACGCTGCCGCCACCATGTTTTACTGTAGGCTTGAGATGGTTATTGTTCAGCTCGGTATAAGCCTTACGCCATACATATTGCATTCCTTCGGAGCCAAAAATATTGAACTTAAACTCGTCCGAGAAAATGACGTCATTCCAGAATGTCCTAGAATATAAAACGTGTTATTTGACGAAGTTCAGTCGACATAGCTGATTTTTTTTTTAATATAAGATTTGTTGCGTGTAACTCGACCATTAAACTCGTTGGCCCACAGCAGATGACGAATTGTTTCGGCACAGCATTTCTTGCCCAACTCCTTCTCAACCTCCTTGGCCAATTTGGTACCCTAAAGCCTCAGATTTTCTACGATTTTTCGCAGAATAAGTCGCTCGTCCGCTTCTGTACATATTTTATTTGGAGCATTTCTGGCATTATCAGCCACACGATTTTCTTGCAAAAAGCGCTGGATGATGTACTGCACTGTAGAGGGTCTCAATTTTACTATTTCAGCTATTTGCGGTTGGATTTTTTCTTTTTTAAAGTGAAATAAAACTATTTCGTGCTCTTATATTGTTGTGCGACGGCCCATTTTTTAAACAAATCAATTAGTGCACTTAAAGCTTTAAGTCCAGACTAAAAACAACTGTTAACTCCGATCAGAAGAATCAGGACATCAGTCAAGATAAAAACAGCGAACGAGAAAAAGAAAATAACGGCATCACGTTCAAAAGCTTACATGTAAAAACAGTGTGCACGATATAAGCTGTGGCGTTGAATTCTGCTGCTTTTTCGGTTTTTTGTTTATTATCTGTAGACCTTTATATAAAGAAATGAAAGTTTATATTTAAATGTATAATTACTAGCAAACAAATGTCGTTTAAATTTTTTCATTACCAGTACTAGTTACCAAGTTATAGCATTTCAAAGTTTAACACATCGTCTGCACGAAATAAGCTGTGAGCCACTGTATATAAAAAGCAACCCAACCCATACAAAATGATGGCTCTTGCCGTGCGTGTTAGCTTTAGTTATTTTTGTTACTTGTGCGCAAAAGTTTTTTTCTTAAAATAGAACTCATAGCAGACGTGTTTTTATGTGCCTAGACAGCCACGTTACGTTGCCACTAAGGCACGTAACTTTTTTTGACATGTATTGGCTGCTCAAGTGGGTTACAATTTTTCTGAATTGCAATAAATATATTAAGGTTAAACGGTACTAACAGGAGCAATAAAAAATCACAAAAATTGTCATGAATTGTCAAAATCGTTATTCAAATTACGCTGTAAAGGTAAAGGTAAAGGTAAAGGTAAAGGTAAAGGTAAAGGTAAAGGTAAAGGTAAAGGTAAAGGTAAAGGTAAAGGTAAAGGTAAAGGTAAAGGTAAAGGTAAAGGTAAAGGTAAAGGTAAAGGTAAAGGTAAAGGTAAAGGTAAAGGTAAAGGTAAAGGTAAAGGTAAAGGTAAAGGTAAAGGTAAAGGTAAAGGTAAAGGTAAAGGTAAAGGTAAAGGTAAAGGTAAAGGTAAAGGTAAAGGTAAAGGTAAAGGTAAAGGTAAAGGTAAAGGTAAAGGTAAAGGTAAAGGTAAAGGTAAAGGTAAAGGTAAAGGTAAAGGTAAAGGTAAAGGTAAAGGTAAAGGTAAAGGTAAAGGTAAAGGTAAAGGTAAAGGTAAAGGTAAAGGTAAAGGTAAAGGTAAAGGTAAAGGTAAAGGTAAAGGTAAAGGTAAAGGTAAAGGTAAAGGTAAAGGTAAAGGTAAAGGTAAAGGTAAAGGTAAAGGTAAAGGTAAAGGTAAAGGTAAAGGTAAAGGTAAAGGTAAAGTTATTTTTTGCCATACCACTTGTTTAACCTACTTACCGTGGCTATTCATAACTACTTTGAAGTTTGTTTTTCATCTTCTGCTTCTTATTGGTATATATTATATATACTTGTGCGGAAGTGCTGCACCAAGTCACCAACAACAAAACGAAATATAAAAATGTATGTGCTCAACTTGTTTCCTCTACTTATACTTATGTTTGTTGCATTTTTCTCTTGAACATTTTCTGCTAAGGAGCTACTCCCGAGACACTAAGCTTAAGTTGCTGCAACAAACGGTAGCCCAAAGCATTGCAATGATATTGTCTTTTATTATTTTTATAAAACAGTGATTTATTTATAGCAATGCAATAATTTTAAGTAAATTGGGAAAGTTTTTGTCCCATGCATGAATCAGAAAAAAAAAACAAAATTTTATTTTAAATGTTTACAAAGTGAATTTTAAACTCAATACAGAGAAGTTATTTTTATTAGATAATGAAATGTTATATTTGATTTTGAAAGGACAAGAATAAGATAAATAAATATATAATTTAGTATCTAACCCATAATTTTAAAATGAACATTTTAAAAATTGTTTGTAATTCTTCTTGTTCTTCGAAAACGTTAATTTGAAAATATCAAACGAACGTATGATAAGCTCAGTTTAAAGTATTTATTTTAGAAAATCAAAAACGTTTTAAAATGTCCGTAAAAGTAGCACGTTTCCTGCTTTCCGTGCTTTGAAACGTTTTCACAGTTTTCTCTGTGTTCATCATGATATGGGTCCCGTTTTAGCTATTGTAAAAGGATTAAAAACAAGCTTGTTCTTTTTTTTTTGTTAAGCAAACAGTATAGTTTGGTGCTCAAAACTTTGTACACCTATAATATTATATAACAGGAGGCTCACGGAGTATTTGATGACGAGTGTTCTCAATAACCGCTGAATCGTATTTTATTATTTGTTCACAATTCAATTGCTATAATAAGCGAAATTACTATAGGTTACTACGTTTTTTACAATACTTTTTCTTACATTATTTAAGAATTCATGTATTGTAATCCATGCTTATGCTAGTTTTAAGCAATGCTGTGAAAAAGTTATCAGTTAGGAATAAATATTAAAACTTAAGCTAATAAAAAAAAAAAAAAAATATTAAAAACAAAACGAAATAATATCTTTTGTACATAAACCATAAAATTTTGGCAGCACTTTAAGTCACTTGAGGCATTAAATAAACGTGTTCAAGGACTTCAATTGTTCAGTTAGCCAAAAGATAGCATATTAAAATACATTTGCATACACTAGCAAATGTAATAATTAAGCATCAACCTTGCTGGCAACTGTATCCTGCCATTATAAACAGTGTGCAACAGACTGTGTCGAAGTCATTAATTCAAGATATTTGCCAAACTCAGACAGCATTTAGTGCTTAACACGCCAAAAATTCGCTGTATTTTGTTTAAAATATGCTGCCAAAAACTTAATGGAGCATTCATGCTAGAGAGACATTAAAGCAGAAATGTTAAACAAGAGAGATAAAGAGAGAGGGGCAAGTTAAAATGCGATGCTATGAAGAGGATTAAAAGCAGTTGACACCAAAGTAGTAAAAAAAATATTAAAAAAAATGTATTTTAACTAAGAGTTTTAAGATGCACAAAGACTTTTGGTTCCTTTTTGTTAAAAACTAAAAACATTTTTCAAGTATCGCTTTACTTTAAATATTCCTGCTTAGCAATTGAAGCGTTAAGCTAACTTTTTACTATTATAAGTAAACATAAAACTGATCTGCGACAGAAACAATCTGGTCGCGCTTATATAAATACCATGAATGGCAGACAGTTAAATTAGCATTAATCCTTTCTTTCCAAACGCATGACAGCGTTTAGTTCTCTTTATAAAGTTCAACAAACTTTCATGCAAAATAGAAACAGACTTATCGCTATTTTAAAATAGCAAAAGAAAAAACTCAAGACAATTTTACTAGCTGTATTAGTCTGCTGCGTTTCTTAGTGTCGTTACAACGCTTCATTGGCAATAAAATTATCAAAACTTTTTTAATTTTTCATTCTCATTTTTTCTACCATTACTTTGCGTTTCTTGATTTTTTTTTCTTGTAATGGTATTTCCGGTTTTTATTTTCTACCATAATATTTGCCTTATAATTGCCTTGCTTTCTCTTGGTTTTGCTTTCCATTTGAAATTTCGTTTTACTTGCCCTCTTTTTGCTTTTTTGTCCTACAACTGGCAACTTATGATAATATGAGTGCAGCTAAGACAAGCTCTTCGTTAATTTCTGTCACTGTCTGGTTCATTTCTATTCACTTCATTCTATTTTCCGCTTTCGTTCCGCTTCAAATTTTTGCTATTTTCTTGTCAATTGTAAGAGCCATAAGTTAAGCATTAATTTGCATGCATATATGTAAGTGTTAACCAACACCTACTAACATTTAACCACAAGCACATAAACGTGCTTAAAATTCATTTAATTCTCATGCAAATTGATCGAATTTTTACTTGTATTATTTTTGTTTTTTTATGTTGAAATTCTATGACATTAAATAAATCAAAATGCAAATCAAGCCATTAACTCTTTCCATTTTATTTCCTTTGACTCATTTCCGTTTCCTTATCATGAGGATTTATTTGTTCACATGTGCTTCAACAATGTCTGGCTTGGAATAATTAAGCCAATTCTGTGCCAGGTCGCGTTAATAGTGCGGCACTGTCAACACATTCTATGTATGTGCTTGTGTGAATTTATGTTTTTTGCATGCCTTTATTTCTTTGTATGTGTGCATTTTAAATTGTATTAAACTAGCGTGCATGTAAACAATTACTTAGCTTTGCAGTTTTCACTATAGTTCAACATTTTTTCATACCAACTGCTTTGATTTTGCATTTTTATGAAAACGGTAGTAACGGTTCTCTTTTTTACTCTGCTTATTTATGCTTGTACTGCTCTATTTTTTTTTTTTTATTATTATAAACATCGCATGTCTAAGCATTGTAAGCTGCCTTAAATGGCGGCAATTTATTTGTATGCGGTTTGTTTTTGTTGGCAAACAAACACAGTACAACATTTTAAATGGCGGAAAAACTTCAATGGGGACATGTTTCTTTTATTTTTGTTTGTTTGCCATGTATCAGCATTTAACTGTATGGCACAAATAAAGTACCTTTATTTGAGTCAAATGGCCTCAATTTGTATGGAAATTTATGCTTCACTTGGTATGTGTGCAGGTAACGTGCGCTCGCTCGTATGCGACTATTTTGAAATATTTTATAGTGCATAACTTAAGAATATTGAACCAATTTGCATTGATATTAATGAACATATTATTCTACACGAAAACGTACAGAATGTCTTATTTCAATTTCAGTTAATATGATATTAAATATTTAGCCTATTAATGCAAATATGCTCATTATAGTCATGAAAGTATACATTAATAAAGTCATATACTGAGCGTTTGATTTAATATATAATGACATAATATACCAAAAATGAAATGAAATGAAAAGAAAAATAAACTTAAAGAAAACGAGTTCAAATCGATTATTCAGCTGGAGTTATGATGAAATGCAAAAGTGCCCAAAAAATACGAATATATTATTATATTAAAATCAAAGTTATTATTTTAAACTTAGTCTTAGTTATATATTAATAATTTTCATTGAAATCTTGTCTATATATTATCTATCGGTTCATTTTGCAAAAGTGTTTAAATTGTTACTTTGATGCACGTCAACTTTCTACAAACAAGTTCAAGCCTAAATAAACACAGAAATACCTTCAGACCAATCAAATTTGACCCCCTGACCTTTGCAAAAATCGCTTAAAAGTAGTTTTGAAAAGACACAGGACCTGAACAACTTTATAAAGTCCAAACCAAAAAAAATATTTAATTTCTTTCAATGGCATATTTTAGGGAATATTTTGGACTAAACAAATTTCACCAAAAATAATCAGAACGGTTTTTCAAAAATAAAAATACTAAAACAAGTCCAAAATATTCCTTAAAATATGCCTTTAAAAGAAATTGAATATTTATTTCGGTGAGGACACCATGTTTTACATCGTGGTTCAGGTCCTGTGTACTTTCAAAATTACCTTTAAACGATATTTGCAAGGGTCAGAGTGTCAAATTTTTTTTGTCTGACGATATTTCTGTGTTAAAAATTTTGAAATAGAAACATGACAAAAGCATATCCTAATCATCATAATTGCATTACCACACACCTTATTCACACATTATCCTGATCTTCTATGTTAACATTTAATTCCTCAAATGTTCCTCGAATGAATTTATTTTCATTGGAAAAGTGACCACTATCATCAAAGCCATGCTTTGTATTCAAAATCAACAGCAGCAAGTCGTTGTTTTAATCTCCTGCTATGCTTTTGTTTATGATTTTACCACAAACATCGTTTAATGCTTCACTTAAAAGATAAAACATGCAGTAAATATGTGTTTATAATAGCTGTTTAATTGTGAACTTCAATCCTTTAAACGACGGTAGCAACAAAAAATTAATTAATTCAAAAATATTTTCGCATGCCCCAAATATGCTCATGTCAGCTGAACAAATTTATGCGTTTTACGTAGTTTTAGTCGGTCTAAGCAACTTGTATTGACATTAAGTGACCGATCAAAAATAAAAAAACCTAGAATGAAAAAAAAATGCATTAGCAAATTTGAAAATATTGTATGTTCAAACACGAAATGTGGGCATTTTTCATTATTATTTACCTTAAAGCATGACACTGGTATGATGACAATGGAATATTAACATTTTTTCCAAAAGAAAATCAAAAATAATTTTAAAAACAGTCGCGTGTAGCAACGTACAACTGGTAGAAGTGAAACTTCTTAAAAAGTAAAGAATAAGAGAGTTTTTAGTGTAAAAAAGAGAGAGAAAGTATCTGAAATGAAATACAATATGAAATATTGATGAGTATATCAAAATACGTAGAGATATTTCTCGATTAATCATATAGTTGTCAATATATACTACACTATTTACAGAGCTGTAAAATCTACATTCATATTCAGAATTCTAAAAACAAGTGAAAGAAACTTTTGAAACTTTTTTGGCGAATACTTTAGGGTATATCTACAACCCTTAATACTCATCGTTCAAAGATAATGTATATACTAAAATATGAGATATATCTTGTGCTGAATGAATATTTAATTTTGGATTTTGTCACTTTTATATAAAAGTCACAAAATAGTAAAATATAAGCAGAAAAATGCATGTGTTTATATAAGAAAATCAATCATTAGCTGCTTATGCTGTGCCTGCTGCTTTCTTTGTTTGTGTCTTGTTGTTATTATATTATATATAATATATATATATATATATATAACTAGATAATATATATACTAAAATATGAGATATATCTTGCGCTGAATGAATATTTAATTTTGGATTTTGTTAATTTTTTTATAAAAGTCACAAAATAGTAAAATATATATTATATATATAAGCAGAAAAATGCATGTGTTTATATAAGAAAATCAATCATTAGCTGCTTATGCTGTGCCTGCTGCTTTCTTTGTTTGTGTCTTGTTGTTATTGCTTGTATTGTTTTTTTTTTATAAGAACTGATTCGCAGGCTTCTTCATTGCGTTCTTGTAATTACTACTTCTTTATTGGGTTCTTGTATGTACTACTTAGAAATTAATGCTCTATTCTATTTTAACACAAGATGTCATTCACTACCTCTTTTCAACTCAGTCAATGAACTCAAACTGTCAAACTTAATGAAATGGGTCTGTGAACCGGTTCGATTTAAATCTTATGAAGAAACGAGTTGGATCATATTTCGTTTTATGCATTTCGGCAGTCTTACTCATTACACTTTTTGCTTTTCGTTTTATATGGTATCAACTTTTTTGCATGTTGTCAATCATCAGTTTGTTGATAACAACCAACTTTATGATATGCTGTTTCATATTAAGATTTACGCTCAGTATGCAGCGAACAGGCAGTAGAATTTTTTCCGCTAGATGTATCTCTAGAGATTCTCTACACAAAAGTTCGCAAGTAGAATTATATGTCTTAATATTTTCGATCGAAGCTTAAAGATATAAATTTTCTGTGCATACTTTTAGGATGAAAATTAAATGCCTGAAAGACATGGTTTGTGTTTGTGATACACTAGATACGAACCAAAACGCGTTCAACATTAATTATATTTTGTTTGCCTGCTTATCTTATGCCTATGTGGCATAATGGTAGCGCTTTTGACTCTTATGCGATGCTCAGTTGCGACAGTCCGGGTTCAATTCCCGCTTGCTGCAATAATATTTGAAAAATTTTCATATTAATTGAAAACATTTAGCAAGCGTCACAAAGAAGAGACCTTGAAATTTGACTCGCCGCCAAAAAAGTTTCAATTCAAAAAAAATTATTGAAACCATTTGAATTGAGAAACATACATATAAGTATACTTTTCCATAACTTTTAGTTTTTTTTTTTTGTGTGTCATTAAAAAAAATTCTCTCAGGAAAGCGGATACCTAGGCACAGGGAATTCTATAGTTTTTATTAAATGCATATAATATAATAATATTAAATATATACCGCATAATAATTTTTTCAAAATGGCTCAAGACAATACCAGAGCAATATGTTATGTTTTTAAATTTTGCATTTATGTGGATTTTTTCATAACAGTACCTACCCAAACATCATATCGATGGTTAAACGCACTAAAGTGATAAGTGACCTTTTGACGAAAATATGCTTACTGCTTTTTTGAATCCATCAATTTAATATTGACCTTGTGTAAATTTGTTGAAAATGCATAACCAGTGAATTGCATAAGTCAGTTCACAGTTAAAATTAGTGTTTTGTATTGAGATGTATTGAAATTTAAAAACAAAACCGACGTTCCTGAACGTTTGAAAATTTTCGCTTATCACTTTAGTGAGCTTGACCATAGATATTTTCAAAAAAATGTAATTTACAGCCTTGGGCTTCAACGTCCTTGATTTTCATATTTTGGACTTTTTCAATCGTCTTTCAAATTGTCGGCTATGGTTTCGCTGCAATAAACGAATCGTGTTGCGTTTATAATTTTGGCATGACCAGATCAACCAAAGCACCAATCATAATCTCAAACCATACCTCTTCCCAATGTCTGTATTTTGCTTATGAGATTTTTCTTTATTATGTCACTTGCACTTGCACTTGATATTTTGGCATATATTTTATCTTTTTACGATGAATATTAAAAGGTAGGTATGGCCTAAATAGTGTACAAAAATGTTGCATTCACTTGAAAAATTTTGTAAAAACCCCATACATACCGCGCTTTAAGACGTAATTTTACGTCGAAACAAAAATTATGAACCATTCGAATCAGTTGCGTCCATGTTCTGAAAGTTTGGCTTTTTATTTTTTTTTTTTTTTTACTTTTTTAAACTATAACATGCATAATTTTTGGTGGAATTTTGGACATGCAATTAAAGTTTTGGCAAATATTATGATTTTTCAGCACGCATTTTATTTTTTTGTTCCAACAACTTTATGTTTTTAATTTTTGTAATTTTGTATTTCTGTGCAAAAGTTACACAAATGCACATAAGTGTTAATGAAACCTTAAAAAAAAAACACCCACGCCTACTAAGAAAAAAAAAACAAATTGGCCATTTCAGCCCTTGAAAGGACTTTGACCGAGCTTCTGTGTGATCAGTTGTTTTGTGTGTGTTATTAAATGTTTGCACACAATTGACTGAGAACTGGACCTACATGTTTTATGCCGACTCCGAACGACTAAAGTTCATGTTCTCAAGAAGTTTTACATGGCATTATTTACTCTCTGAGGTTTGCCATTGTCTGCAGAGAGGTGGTGACCGTTCAGAAAAATTTTTTATTGAAAAATGACTTTTCGCCGCTGCTGGGGATCGAACCCGGGCTCCGAGCATGCTAAGCCACACACTTAACCTGCATGCCACGGTCACCACTATATAGACACTAATAGACACTAATAGACTACTAAATAGAGTATATAAAAGCAATGTGTTACTACTAATATGTCTAAGTATTCTACATTTGATTTGATACGAGGAAATTAATATTATTTTATTACTCTCAAATAAGTTTTGCCGTTGAGTGACTGTTGAATTAGTTCTCTAGTTTTCCCTAAAAAATAGTTTTCCGCTCTCAAAAAATATTTGCAATTTTTGGGCTGGCGGTGGCAGAGTGGTCGAATTCTCGACCATTGCCGGGAAGTGGTATCAAAATATTAATTTTATTGAATTGGAAAAGAGGTTATTTTTAAAGAATTGTGTGCAACTTGTTGTTGTTATAATTGGTTTCAAAAAATACATTTTGAATAACTACAACTACTTATGTGGGCAGTATAAATTAAAGCATTTGCAATGCAAGTGCACGCTACGATATGTTGATGGTGTTCCTACTGCATTGCTTGCAGTGTCGATATTTTCTAATTGGTGAACGAATAATTAAATGGTTACGAACAGCAAGTCGTGGTAAACCAAACGGTTCTATCGGTTTGAGCATCGCTTTCTTCGAATACGGTGAGCAAATAGCGAGTTATTTTAAAAAAGAAAAGAAATTGCGTTGTAGATGTGGAGTTGTTTTTTTTTTTTTTTTTTGCAATAAAGCAGTCCAACTTCCTGTAACTGACTGTAACTGAAGAGAGGCCATCACCACTTTTCCCACGAATGCCAACTAGATAATTTGGTTTTGATCACATCTGGTTGTGGCACTGAATCCGTTTTCTTAGTTTTACGATCGTATCGGCGGCCACTTTTCATGGGCTCCAAATTTCGTTCTTTGTGGCCATGGTCACGTCTCTATTGTCGGCCCATCGAACTAACAATATTTCGTTCATTTTATCGAATCGACAATTGAAATTGCAGCGCTTCAATTTTTTTGTATTTCATAACGATACTGCTAAAACAAATTGTACAAACCGTGATACAAGCATGGAATTGCCGAATAGAGACAACCATCACTGGAACTCAAACACCAATACTTGAAACCAAAACGTATTGGTTTGCCACGACCAAACATTTTACATGAATGTTATGAAAGTGCGGCACCATTTGTTCATCGATCGAAAGGTGGATGCTGAAAAATTCAGGGAAAACATCGACCACTACTGCCACAACAGTTGACTACGCTGAATGAAGCCAAATCATATCTTTGTTGAATAAACAGCAGTTTTTGACACATGCCAGGCGGCTAAGGTAGCGAAGAGAACTGTCGCTCTTACCTTGTAATAGTTGTATCATGGACACATATAATATATTGTTTCCGGCCAATGGTCGATTTTTCGACCACTCACTTTGGCAGTCTCCTGGTATATGCAATATACAGTAAACGGCCAGACGATGAATAATTTGTAAAATTTTAACCTTTGGCATGAATTCTTCATCATTCCATACTTAATTTCATTACATTCAATATTAATTATAATTTAATTAAAAAATGTCCAAAAAAGGTGTTCATATAAATTTAGGCGTGTATCAGGTGCAAGCCAGCCAATCTTGGCGACTTAAAAATAGTTTGAAAGCCAATAAATCAAGTTTTATTCTTACATCTTGGCCGTTCCGATAATTTGGAAAGAAGATAAGATAGAATTATTTTAAACAAGGTGAAATTTCTTCGACGAAAAATCGACCAGTGACCGAAAATGGGTTAAAAAAACGATTCATGCACAAATTTTTGTTTTTAGTAATTCAGCTCAACTGATAAAGCATCGAGATTTTGTTCACGTAACACCTATTATAATATATGTTACACCCGTCACACATTTAAATATTTATTATATGTATTTATGTGAACATGATCTTAAGAGTTTATTAACCATAAAAGTCAATTCTGAAGACTGCAAAAACTTTAAATAAATTTGTGGTTGCTAACATAATCATGTTTAAAAGCTTGCAAATGTGACAGACACCTGCCACAATGAAATGTTTCATTTATAAAAGAAATTCTTAAATAGAAGTAGAATCTAATTTTTAAACATTTAACACACTGAAAGAATGATACATACATGTGTATGTGTATTTACTTTTACTTGTTAGTTAAAAAAACAAATTCTTAAGATATTTGCCTATACTTTTTTTTGTAACTGAAACTAAGATATAACAGCTTAGGTTACTTAATTTGAAATTGCAATAGAGGAAAAAAGGTTTTGAGTTTATCGTTGCAGTTGGGCTAGATCTATAATTATTATTACGAAGCATTTTCTTTGACATTATTTATTAAAGACTGTACTCGGTAACCAGTTATAGTTTTAGCAATAATTAGTGGTGACCGTGGCATGCAGGTTAAGTGTGTGGCTAAGCATGCTCGGAGCCCGAGTTCAAACCCCAGTCGCGGCGAAAAGTTTTTTCAATAAAAAATTTTTCTGATCGGTCGCCACCTCTCTGCAGACAATGACAAACCTCAGAGAGTTAATAATGTCATGTAAAGATTCTTGAGAATATGAACTTTAGGCTTTCGGAGTCAGCATAAAACTTGTAGGTCCAGTTCTCGGTCAATTGTGTGCAAACATTTAATAACGCACACAACACAATTGATCAGAAGAAGCTCGGTCAAAGTCCTTTCAAGGGCTGAAATGGCCAAATTGTTTTTTTTTTTTTTAGCAATAATTACTTCTCATTTTCACACAAGGCATTAAAAAAGGTTATAATTTAGCATATTTCAAAGATTTTTACACAAAATTTTTTTATAAAAACTCAATTATTTTCATCAAAAATGTATGCTTAATTAATAATATTTCAAACTAGCCATACATCTGAACATGATCTACCTTCTTTTGTAGCGTGCATCAATGAGTTGAACATACTTAATTAAAATATGTGCATCCATGCGTGTGCAATAAACTGCATGTTTTCAAAGCAAATTTGCAAAAACAATTTAACTGCAGTTACAACAACATTAAATAATAATTATAACAATGAAAATGGCAGCGATTATGGATCAACTACTAAGCAAACACATACTTAAAATATGCTTGTGTCACAAAAAGAGGCAAAATTAATAAAGAAAGGTGATGCTTACACATGTTAATATCAAAATGCTTATTAATTAAACGCTTACTTCATATGCCTAACCAAACCGATATGTAATTTAAATGTTAACGTTTGCATTTAACTTAAGGTTGTATAGTTTCAACTTATGCAACTAATGTCAACTTTGTATCCAAGACAACTGTTCGCATATGTTGACTTTTTGCACTGCCTTAAGCCTTAACTTGTTTGCATTACTTTGGAATCAATTTCAATTACATTCATAGTATTTAGCAAATATAAGGCTGTGTCTGTTTATTTACATAAATGTTTGTATTTTAAGTATAAGAGAGTATAGAAGAAAATATTATAAGAACTTTATTATATAAAATATAATACTTAACTCTGCTTAAGTGCCTCAAGGTTGTAAAATAAATTATTGCCTGAATTGAAAAATTAATATATATATTCTGATTCTCCAGCAGTTTAAAAATATATTATCATTTAATTTAAATTTTCTAATTTCTATTGCAAAATTTAAAAATATTAAACATGCAATTATTCTGTTATGAATTTTGTTATCTTACTGTGAATTCTGAAATCAATAAAAAAACATTCGATTTATTAAAATGCTGTGCATTGTGCACACGTATTGCTACAACTCTCAACTCTTTAGCAGCCCTGCAGCTGTGTATCTTTGCTTGTGAATTTAACAAACCATAAAATACTACAAGTTTTTCTCCTATATAGACGCATGTGTTGCGTTGCTGAATATACATATCTATTATCGACATGTTTGAGCATTTCTCTTTCCTCTTAAACAGCACAACAACTGCAATAAAAATGTTTCAATGTTTTCTGTATTGCTGCTGCTGCTGTTGTTTACATGTAGCATGCCTTTAGCAACGGTTATGCGAGAAAAATTGTAGCCTGATGCAAAAAGAATAGAATCTATGTGTACCGAGCAAAGGCGTTGAAATATGATATTTGCTTTACAAAAAAAGGAGTGAAAAAAAACAGCTACATATGTGGCACAAATATGAATATTTGTGCATTTGTTTTATATAAGTTTTTGTTTGAACTGTGCACACAGGCATTGCGTTTGTTTTTTTATGTTTTTAAGTTTTTAAGAGATGGCAACAATGCTGCACACATATTGATATATATATTTTTTGTTTTATTTTTTAAGTAAACATTAAATACGACAAAAAGTTTAACGTTCGTAAGAATATCTTGGTGGTTTGGTAAGACTGCCTTTACTTACTTTTTATTTAAATAAAAAATTCGGCAAAACTTTATGCATAACAATGTAAATACCTATCAAATAAGAATTGTTTCAATTTTTTTAATTGCATGTTAATCATACGTCATGGTGTACAATCTACAATAGTGACAAAGCTGTAAATATGCTTATATTTTAGCTACAGTCTTAAAACTTGCAACACAACTAAGGTGTGTTCAATATGATATCAGGTTTATCCATCCACGAACATGCTTAACAACCTTTAAAAGTGGAAACTCTATAAATAGGTTTATATTTAAGCTACAAGAATAAAACTTGATATGTCGGTATGTTATATAAAAACTAATATTTGTAAAATCTGTATATATTACGTCTATTGCATGGCAAAAAGACACTTGTTACTTGTCTATTTTTGTTTAAGTAAGTAATCGATAACTGTTTTCAATGATGGTATGTGATGGCAACTAAATTTCCCCATTTTTATACCCTAAACCTGAAAGGTGAGGGTATATTAACTTTGTGCAAACGTTTGTAACGCATAGAACGAAGCGAGTGCGGTAAAGAAAAGTATATATATTCTTGATCAGCGTCATCTCGTGAATCGAGCTATTAATGTCTGTTCGACCATTCGTCCATCCGTCCGTCCGTTTGTGTGTTGTCCGTAAACACAGGATAAGAAGAAGGAGTTGAGATAATGGATGAAACTCGGTACACATAGTCACATGGCTTCAAGGATCTGCACTATTGAATATTTTTGGAATCCGCCCACGGACACGCCTACCTCCCATACAACGCAAAAATTGAAAACTGCATAACTCAGCTCATAATTAGCCTACAACAACAAAATTTGATATGTACGTATTTTATTTCAATATAAGGATTTCTGCAAAAAATGGAGATCATCCGCTTGCGGACACGTCCACCTCTCATAGAACCAAAAAGTTGAAAACACAATTAATAAGCGGCTGCTTAAGTCACAGAGATAAAATTTAGCACGTATGTTTTAACAAAACATGTTATAACAAAACAATTATGATATTTAAATATGGAGATCATCCGCTCACGGACACACCTACCTCCCATACAACGCAAAAAGTGTAAACTGGATATAAAGCTAATAATTAAACAACAACCATAAAATTTGGTGGGTATGTGTTTTATATCAACACAAATATATCTTCGTGTCATTGGATGTCATCCGCTCACGGACACGCCCACCTCCGATACAACCCAAACATTGAAAACGGAATAAATAAGCCTCTGTTTAACCTTCAGAGATACAATTTGGCAGTTATGTTTTTTATGACAAACCAAATATGGTTTTGAAAAATGGACGTCATCCACCCACGGCCACGCTTACCATACCTCCCATACCTCCTATGTATGTATTTTATTCCAAAACTAAGGTGTGTTCAAAAATTGGGAGTTATCCGGCCATGAAAACGCCCACCTCACATAGCGAAAGCACAATAAAAGCATTAACTGTGAGCTACAGGAATACTATTTGGTAAGTGTTAATTTTTCATCAACATTTAAATGCAAGTAAACTATAGGCTTCATCCGCCCACGGACACACCCATTTTCAATAATATTATTTTTTTTGGAAAATTAGGTTTAGTGTATTTCATAGTCGGCCTAGACCGACTTTAGACTTTCTTTACTTGTTTTTTCTTAGAGAAAGCAACTTGAAGCGTTGTTACTAAAAGTGGTAAGCGGTTTTTGTCCTTAGCAAAGATTTTTTTTTTAAATATTTTAATAAATAATTTTATCATACTTTTAACCACTTATCTTACTTTTTCACCCTTTTTACTTTTTTGAAATATACTTCTTTTAAGCATATCTGTATTCTAAGAACCATTGATTTATGGTTTATCAAGTATTGGCAAAAACATCACTTCTATTTAAAAAATGGTCTTGGAACAACAAAATTATACTAGATTCACAAAATTCAAACAAAGCATCCTCTAATACGAAGTTATTTTTTTTAATACTTGAATACATACAATCTTTATTTCTGCAAAATTTTTTGGAAACTGGTATCCTAGGGACTGTATGGTTCTCCATAAAAAATATTCAATTTTATTTTGTGTAATGAAAATTTTTGCAGGATTTTTTTCACGTTTGATGCTTTATTGTGAAAAAATTGATACAAACTTATTTTGTAAAGTATTGGCCATTGACAGTCACTACTTTTTCCCATCTTTCCGGATTTTGGCGTATGGCTGGGTGGTCCGTGTGATTTATTGAAACGTTAAACGTCACATACTAAAAAAGAAAGCCTTATGATTTGACTTCAAAATGAAGATGGTTGCAAAATTGTTGCAATTCAGGAAAATAAGTATTCATTGATACCAAAAAAAAATATGAGAGCAAATAAGTATATTCATGATATTTTCTTAGAATCGAAGTTCATTATATTGTATCTATCATCTTGCATATATTAAGTCCGAGTAAATATTTGCAAGCAGTGACCAATAAAACTGTTTTAAGGAATAACTGTTTGACTTTATAAAGGGTGATTTTGTTAAAATTTGGTATTTGAAAATTGAAAATATGAAAAAATATATGCATAAGTGAATGAAATATTAATTTGGAGTGATACATGAATGCCTACAATTTACTTTTATAGATTATATCATGTAAATGTTGCCCCCAGCTACGCTTGAAGTGGTCTATTCGTTAGCTCCACTTTTGGCAGCTGTAATAATGTCTTTAATTGAAATAAATAATGTGAAAAAATATTTAATTTTAGAATGTGAAAAAGGAGTATGGAGTAGGAATTGCAAAATGACCATATCTCTTGCCCAAATTGCTAGTTTCTAGAATATAGAATATATTTGAAAATGCAAAACATACCCGGGTATGTTACTGTTGTTATAAAGGTTAAACATGTCAACCAGCCGTTCAATTTTGCAATTTTTGGGCAAAAAAAGCCGGTAATTATCACACGGTTATTTGCTTCATTGACTGTAACGATGCGATTTCATTATATTTAAAAAAAACGCACCAAGGAATGCATTTTTCATATTGCATTGGTATTTTTCTGAAACTGCCTCCTTTCTAGCGTTATGGTGAGTCACCCGGCTTCAGTACAAATACCAACTGTAGCTTACCGAGGTTCTTAAGTACAATGTACGAGGTTGTTGAATAACACAAGCTAAAATGTTGAGAACGGTGACGACTTAGCCGATACAGCAGCAATATTCTTCTCGGGACGAGCTCTCAACATATGGGTTGGTAGATTGATGTCCAATAAAGTGAAACTGAAGCATAAAGTGAAAGTTTTCACAACGCTTGAAATTTGATAATAAAATAATGATGAAAAAGCCAATCACCAATCTTACCAATCACTCGTAACTCGTCACGTCCAACTGACAAAAACGTGCAAAAAAATCAACCTTTATATTCTGTCTTGAAGCAGGCATGCGCGGCTTTCATGTCAAAACAGGCCAAGAAGTTTTCATACGTATCAAGAAAAAATATTCTTATCTGATCCACGTTATTTTTACCTGACCAACTTGGTAAGGAAAATTAAACAACATTTTATAAACCTGATATACTCTTCTTAACCACGCTGATCTGGCACACAGAAGCATGTGTAAAAATAACTTAATAGCATTATAGACAAAAATTTTGAATATTTTCAGACAATCAACAGGAAAGTGAAAAACATAAAAAAGTGCACTGAGCGACATACATTTTGGCGCCAGAGATTTTTCACTTCATTAAAGACAAACTTGGTTTCCTGATTTTAAATATGGATCCCGTTTTTCTTCATCAGCTCGACTTTTTGAGTTACAGGCACAAACATGATAATCAGTTATTTTCTAACAAATTTGCTATATCTATAACATTGATCTACCAATTTGTGTGACAATGACGAATTTAAAGAAGAAGTACTAGACCTTTCAATTTGGGCACATAAAATTACAAAAGCTTTAACAGTTTCAAAGATATCAACGTTCAAACTGGGAAAAATGTCACAACTGTACGTTGACTGCTCTTTTGAAACATTGTCTCTGAAATATTTTTCAATGAATTTGCAAAAACTTTGTTTTTCTTGATTAAAAATCTCTGTAATTTGAATAAACATTTTATTTTGTTTATTATCTTGAATTCTTTCAAAGATATTAAAAAACTTTTTAAATCAATTGTATTAAAATTCAAGTACAATTGATAAGGTTTTTACAGCTTACTTTAGAGAATGTTAAATCACTTGAAGCATCATTTACGACTTGAAAACCTTCTCTTCAGTCCTATATTAACTATTTTGTCCCTACAATTATAGAAAAAAAAGAGAAATAATTTAAAAACATCAAAAAATGTTTTTAACAATGGTTAAAGCGAAATGGTTCGCAACGGCCCAAACAAGTTTTCCAAACTTGCTACATATATAGAGCAACATCAAAAGAAATAAATAGTTTAGCTTTCGAAAAGAAAATTGACTTAACCACATTCCAGCTTGGTTTGTCTACTCTTCATGCCTGGATTCATTTCTTTGAGTGTCTGTTGCAAATTTCATATAAGCTTTCAATAAAAAAAAATTACAAGCTACACTCTAAGAAAGAAATTTCACTTTCACAGAATGCATTGATAAATAACAACGCTGCCTACTTGATCTTTTATTCATTGTTTATTAATAAGTTATCAACATTTAAACACATTCATTAGATTGTCTTTATCATAATTGATTGATTGATTGATTGTTTCATGTGATAACTAACGAAAAATAATGCAGGGGCGCAACCAGGAATTTTTTTTGGGGGGATTTTATCAAATGTAGAACTTATATATAAAAACAATTTTACGTAATTACATCGGCTGAGTTGTAGCGGTTAGTGCGTTAAATTTTTGCACTAATGGTTTCTTGTTCAAACTTCAGACATGACCAGCACCATATTTTTTTTTTTTTTAAATTAAAACGGTCACTGTCACGACATTCTACCCGTACAGAAGGTGAACAGCAGTAGTAGCAGTCGTTTGAAAATAAACTGGCTTCAACGTTGTTTAGGATCTGTTCGGCCAAAATATTTTGCAAGCACGAGTTGTAGGCCGTTTAATGGATTTTTTTCTTGTTTGGCAGTTGTACGAAGGTAATAAGGCTTGGGCTTAAATTTTTTCATTTTTACTCGGGTCCCAATAAGGTCAGCACAAATTCAATATTTTTCTCCAAACACATTCAGAAAAAAATACCTAACTTTTTCCGATAAAAAATTTCTACTTTTTCGATAATTCAATTAGAATAAATGTTCACATTTTCAAATAAATATTTCTTCACTTGAGGGAAATGGAAATATTTCAATGTCTCTAATAACGGTAAGTATTTTTCTCGCAAAAAAAATTCTCATTTATAGAGAAAAATTTAAGGAAAATGAAAAATTTTTACTAAATTTTCATAAAAAATTCATTGTGCGAAGTATTTTATTCAATAAAATTAAATCTTTTTTCAAAAATAAAAAAGTCTTATTCTTTTAAAATGATATATTTTTATATATTTCCCTTTTTCATGGAAGCTTTATATCATTTTTAGGGATTTTTTAGTACCACATTTAGAGAAAAGCATTCTCTGGAGCAAACTCTATAACATATTTGAGTGCAGTGAAAATTTTTCATCCATACATCACTTTGTTGTAAAAATACCCAATTGGCTGGCACTAGCTTTAAAATTCGTCCTTTAGTGAGCACTAATTATGTTCAATTTCGAAAGTAAAAACCGCTAAATTTCTGACACCTTGGGATGAAAAACAAAGAGTCTGAATTTGAAAAAACCGTTTGGTATTACTTGTCTAAAGCGCAAATGCTGATGAAATCGAAATAATATATTTTTAACGATAGGTCTTTCCTACACTTTTTTCCAAAATCGGTTAATGTTTGCGCAGTTTTGAGGGATTTTCATGAAACTGATTTTGAAAATCCAATGGAAGATTATGAATAAGGCATATGTCACTGGATGGGCGAATAGAAGAAAAATTAAACCAACATATTTTTACCTAATAAGCCATAATTCCTTAATATCGGATAATATTTAAAAGCTTAGAGAAATTTTATAAAACGGATTTTGGAAAAAACAATGGTAAATTAGAAATTGTAATTGAAAATTAGAAAATAGTGAAATTGACTTCACTATAAACTGAATTCTGTAGAGTTTGTGTTATCGATGTTTAAAAAATGACTTTAAAAAAGGACGAAAAATAACAATTTAACGGGAAATTGCTTTGATTTTTTCAGTGGCGAGTGATTCAACCGATTTTCCTCAAATTTTGGCTTTTTTACTATGTCTTACTTTTGAATTAATTTGTTACCAAATAGTTCAAGTTTCCTCCATGCTAGAAGTTGAAAAGATAACTCAAATCGAAGTATTGCCAATAACCCTTCAAGTGATCAGAATCTTTTTCATAATAAAATTTTTCTTAAGAATACATACCCAAGATAAGCAAAAAACTAAAGATTTTCATGGTACACTAAAAAAATTTTGGAAATTTTTTATGTTTACAAACTCTATTGAGACCCCAAAAATCCATATTTTGTCATTTTCGAAAAGAGATTGTTTTAACTACGTGTAAAATATGAATTTTTCATTACATTCACATGAATTTAAATATATTGGAAAACTATTGAGCTCTTCTTTCCATTGATATATCGTATGGTGCGGTCTAACCAAAACTAAATGCCACAATTATATAAAATGTGAGGAATCGATATTCAAAAGCTTCCTTCAGCTCAATTATTATTTAATTACCATAATTACTGTTTGATTTTGACAAATTTTGGGGGGTATATATATATTAGTGGGTACTAGGGATGATTTTTTGAGTGGAATAGTACTTTTTTGAGTACTATTGACTCTACAAAAGTACCCGAGTACCTTCTTGCCGAAAAAAGAAATTTTGTCAAGACTTAAAAAAAATCATTTTGCAAATGAAGTCATAAACTTATTGCCAAAATTCTCGCCCAGTCACGTATTATTTGCCGTTGATTTTAGAAATGTTCCCAGAACAAGAACTTTTAAAAGAAAAAGTAAAAACTTTTCATTAACATTCGCAATATCTTTGGTCAGGTGGCAAAGATTTGAAATTTTTTGGACCAGATAGTAAGATCTTCTTCAGTACTACTATTTTCAACCATTTCTTTATTTGTAACTGCTGCACCAGCTAATATTTTTAAAAAAAAACATGGTTTTTGGATGTTTTTCAAAATAGTTGAGCTCACTGGCGGCTATAGTTTAGCCAAAAAAAATGTTGTGCATACGTCTAAGAATCGATCAAGGTGACTTTTAAGTTGGTGGCAATGACAATTTTTTTTTTGCTCATAGAGGTCGAGGCACCCTAATAAACATATTTAAAGGGTTCTGAACGAAATGTTGATTATTTATTGTTCCTTTATGTGATAAATATAATAAAATTTAAACCTGCAATCTGAAGGAATAAAATATGACTAATTTAGCAGATTATGCATCAACCAGAATCGATTTGAAATGTACATTTGGGGTTTTCACTCATTTCATAAAACGTGTGATTGCTTTTCATGTGACTCACTTTGATTGAATACTATTTTGCTTGGTACTTCAATAATTTTTTTGGGGGGGGGGGGTTTAAACCCCGAAAACCCCCTTTTGGTTGCGCTTATGAAATAATGTACCTGCTAAAAATATAAATTGATTGAGAGAGCATATTGAGCAAAAGCTGAGCGAAAATCAGCTGTTATAGCTTAAAATCTCGCTTATTAATTTGAATCAAGTATTTATGTAACCTTTATCAGAACTCACTTTTATAACTTTTATAACTCTTGTTAAAATTTATAAACCTTATGAATTTAATTTTTGTTACTTTTAAAATTTACGTTGTTATTTATTTTTATATGTAGGATATTTGCTCGATACTAGTTCTTTTAGAACTACAGAGCATATTAATATTAATCATCCTTAATTTTTTTATGTTACCGTAAAATCTTTTTTAAGGCATATTTTAATTATATTTATTTATAATTATTAGACTTAAACCAAGGAATTATAAATGATTAATAAATAATAATAATAATAATAATAATAATAATTAAAGAGCGTTCAATGATTTTCTAAGCGAAAACACGCTGAACTAGCTAAAAAAAGCTCGCTGCGTTGAATGTTATTTTGTTAAAAACCGTCAATAAATGCGTGAAATTTCACAGCAATTATTGTAGTGATATAATGATCAGTTTTTAGAGTGTATACCACACTATGACAAAAGAAAAGTACTTTAAAGAAAAAAAATATTCAAGATAAATTTTGCACTCAACTGAGCCTGGTTTTTTATTAACATCACTACGACTTACTTTTTTAAAAATTCCAAATGCGAAGGAGTCAGCGTCTATTACTTATCTTAACTTGCAGTTAATTAAATCTTTTCAACTATTTTGAAAATATTTCGAATGGCTTTTAAATGAGTGCCTTAAGAATTTACTTATTTGAAATATCCTTTTTAGTAATGAAAAATTCTACGGTGACGGGTGTTACATTTGCAAGGTTTTAAACATCAAAATGTAAGCACACATCAAATTATTTAAAGTTTTTGCAGTCATCATAAATGATCGTTCAACTTTTAAAATCATGGTCGATGATTGTGTTATTTTCATTTAAGTACCTACCAGTGACGATTGTAACGAGTACTCACTGAAAAATCTCATTAATTCTGAATGTTTGTGTAATTTAGCCAAACTACGATTGAAAATTAACCCTGGGACCGAATAAAGTCAGTCGTGATTGAACACATGCTATCGTATTTATTTATTTTTCTACGAATTAATTTTGATTTCACATAAGAAATGTGCTGTGATACAATAACAATACACAAAGTTTTTTTTCTATTTACAAAACTCTACTTACTGGAACTAAATCTTTGGCAGAAATAATAAAACTTAATGCAATATCTAAAAATACTAGGTGTTTGTCTCTGTAACAATTATCGTGGAATGTTGCTTATACTTAATTCTTTTAATTCATATTAATAAACTGATAATGTGTAGAAGTCGTTAATTTTTTTATGTTTATGTTAGCGCAAAATTCATAAAATCAGAGACTATAAAAAATTATCAAATACTGCTTTAGATAGCAATATACTTTACTTAAGAATTTCCAAAGTGCTTTTTGGCACGATATAACTACAAAAAAAACTCGTTTCAATTTCCTTTCAAATGTGTACAATTTCCGTAACGCATAAACAAAAAAAAAACTTAACTATTAATAGGATGCACGCAAAGGATATTGAAATTGTGTGCTTCCCTGACTTGACATCTGGCGCAGGCACTTCAAAAATTTACACACGCACATAAACACATACCTATAGCGCACAAAAAAAAAAGTAGGGCATTAGTAACAGTTAACTGTGGCCTGGAGGCCATTGCGACAACTTAGCGTCAGCATAATTTATAAGCCACGATTATACATATGTATGTGCTTAAGTTACACATATAACAATAAAATATATATGTAATATATAAAAAGAAAGAAAGCCGAGAGCGGATATAAGTTTGTACATTATTTATTAAGTTGCTGCAGTTACTATAAAACGCTTCAGATACAGACAACAACAATGAGAAGGTGGCATAAACCAGCATTTTAGCCATAAGCACAATGCGCTGACACAATAACCAATGCCAGCTACCAATATACACATGTTTGTATATATTTGTATAAATATGTATAGAACAAAATAATCTTTTTAAAGAGCTACCTTTCATTTATAAACATAAAATACACACACAGACACACAGATAAAATATAAATGAAAAAGCAAAAGCATAGACAGACAGCTCAATAAACAGACAGGTGATTTATATACCACAACAAAAGCATAATAAGGATATGAATGTCTTAGGCTAATGTATTGTGTATCGTCATCCTGAGGCAAACAATGCAAGTTGAATATTATATTCTGATCATCTACGTTGTTATTACTTTTGCTGCTGCTGCTGCTGCTGTTGTTGGTGTTGCTGTTGCTGTTGCTGCTGTTACCATTCAAGCTATTCAATAAATATTGCTGCCTGCCGGATGATGATCAAAATTTGGATGCGTAACAATTTGCCATAGGCTACACGCTACACACACACACACACACACACACACACACACACACACTATTGCTGACTGAGTACTTTTGTTTGTGTTAATTTACGGCATCCTGTTCATTCAGCGTATACGCTATATACGAGCTATCAACGTACGTGTATGCGAATTTTGTTGTTTGTGTTTGTATTTATTTGGCTGGCTTTTGTTTGGCTGCTTGGCGTCTTGTCGTGTTCAATTAATGAAATGTTTGTTTTGATTACAAACAGAGAAAACTAATCAATACAGCTATTGAATTAAATTTTGCTATAAACGTAGGATATCTTGTTGATGTGTTTAGCATAATAGCTGGCAGAAAATGTAATGAAACAAGGATTAAGGATTAAATTACTAATAATGAGGATATATTTAGTTTGGTAGTTATTAAATTAAATGCTCACTCAGTTATAAATTCGAGCTGATGGCTAAATGGAATTTTTATTTTAACATAAATGCACAAGTTTTGACTTAAGAGATTATTGTTTTTTTTTATTAAAATTATTATAAAAGAATGCTTAGAACTTAAGAAAGCTAATTTGAACTGGTTCAGATGAGTTTAACAACTAAAAAGATCATACATCATTATTCTGACAAAATCAATACAAAATTATGCCTTGTTTACAGCCTAACTCGAAGTGCTTGAACACATTAATTTTGATTTTTTTTTTAATTTTGAAGTTTTGGTTATCAGTTCATTGTCGAAAAAAAAAACAAAATTTATTAAATTTTTTTACTTCTATCCGCATTCCACACTTATTTATGAATAGGGGCATTTCCATAGTTGCGAACGCGACACTCGTACGCCTTTGAGGAGCAAAATAATAAAGAAAACTCAAAACAAATTTTCTTTTTCTTCAAGTTATAGAAAGCATTTTATAAGCACTATATTTAGAAAAAAAAGTTAGGTTCTCTAGATTTTATATTTCCAAAATATTAGCAATAAACATGGCATCGCGAACGCGACAAAAAATGGAACTCGTTTTCGGCTACATCTAGAAAAATGCAAATATCTGCGAAATGCAACATAATATTTTAAAGCGGTTAATTGTAAATTAACTAAGACCAATATGGCTTTCAAAAAATATTTGTCATATTGACATATTTCCATTAGTTTTTTTTTTATTGAGCTTAAGCCTGATCGCGAACGCAACATCTAGCACGCGACATTTTTTCTCATCACGTTTTTAATAAGAATTAGTTAAAGTAATTTCAGCTTAATATTGCATTACCTACCAAAAACATCGTAAATATTATTTGTGAGTTTTATATTAGTAATATTAATAAAAACAAAAAAAAATACATGAGAGGCTAGTGAGAAAAAATATTATATTTTTTTGTAACACCACCCGTCCTACGTATGTGGTTATTTACTTTATGAAGACTTTTTTACGCCCACAAGGAGGCGTGGCAGATATAGAAAAGTGCATATATTATACTGCAGTATCACCTTCTAATTTGTTTTAACCATGGCATCCCTGTTTTTGTATGTCCCCCCATCTGTTGACATGATTACAGCCGTTATTATTAAGTTATAATAATGAAATTCGATATTTAAGCTTATATCGTAAAAATAAAGATCTTGTTCGAAAATAATTTCAAAAGGATGAAAACCACGTATACCTCCCATACAAATTGACGTTCTCAAATTGGAAAATTTCTTAAAAATCTACTTAAAATCAAGCCAATAACTTGAGAATTAGCTCATGAGCTTTAATTTGAACTATTAACACTTAGCAAAAAATTCAGAAAAATCGAATGAAACCTTTCCATACTTTCCCATACAAAGTGTATTAAAAATACGGCGCATGTTCGCGAACGCGACACGCTTTGATGATCAATATTAAATGTTTGGTATGATTTTTACCTGCAGTAACTTTTTTTTTATAATAAGGCGACCAAATTTGATTTAAGTTACAATTTTCAGACACTTGCTAAAAACGATCACGAAGTTATGATAACATATGATTATTTATGTACAAAAACGCGACATTCGAATAGTAGTTAGAGCAATATAAAAAAAATTTACCGTAAATCGTGATTTTTTTGGTATCTTTTTATTTTTTATTTGTAGTTTATAGATGAATTTTGTAAGAAGAGTGCAAACATAACGTAGATAAATAAACGAAAAATACTAAAGAGAAAAAGTCCTTAAAAGCAACTTAAAGCAAGAAAAACATATTTCTCAGATATCAGGCCAATTTTCTCAGAATAAAAACTGAAATTAGTTGTAAATGCAGTAAATTATTAAAATTCAAGCTTTTTTTTTAAATAATAACAAAAAAATTATTTGTTTATTTAACAATTTTTTTTTTGGTCCCGGTAGACCTTTCTGTGGAAATGCTCATATGTGCATTTTTTATGAAAAATCATGGCAAAAATCACTTATTTTGTATTTAATTTAAATAAATTTCAAAAGTTCAATGAAGTACAATGAGAGAAATGTGCGTTAAAATTAAATGAAATTGTGTTGTTATCAAACGAATTTGTTTTTGAAACAGAGCTTGAAACAATTTCATTTAAGTTTAACCAAAATATTTTTACAGTTAAATATAAAACAAGAGTTTTAGTTTTTTAAACAATATTTTTATAGGTAAAAACAAATTTGAAACAACAATTTTACTACTTAAAATAAATATTTTAAAGTATAATTTTTTTCGATGCCACTTTTTAAGTTGTTCCGAGTTTTTGATGCAGATTCGTAACCAGCGACCCTTAGGACCCTCCGAATACCAAATCTTAACTTCATTCGATGAAGTTTGCATTTTTAAATAATATCAATATTGAAAAAATGAATTACTTTTTATTTTATTTTATGTTCGATATTTTTCAAACCAATTCGAAATGTTCAAAAAGTGTCACAGAAAGTTTTAAAGAAATAATGAAAGAAAAACAAAAGAAAAGGAGTGATCATAGCCGATACACATTGACTGTGGCTGCAACATAACAACACGAGGTGAAAATGAAAATGTTGGCAAGTTGTCTACGACTTGATTAATTTGGATGCAGCGCGATAAGCCGTATTTTCATATATTCTTATTATTAAGCATTGAATTATCATTAAAAAAAAGAAACAGTTTCGATAGTATCGTAAGTGTAGACGTAGAACTCCGTTTAAGTTGTAACCTCTTCTACTTTGTCTCTTTGGTCCGATTGTTTTGTCCATTTTGCACGTATTTTTATTGATCTTCCGAAAATTAACAAATAAATGAATAACACTCAATTCATTTATTATCGAGGCCAATATTCATTAAATCAATACTTATCGAGGCCAAAACAAAGAAAAAGTTAAAAAGTAAGCATGATATAATGAACAAGCAAAATGTTACATTTTTTCGATCATTTTGTTCAGTTTGACAGCTTGAGTTCATTGACTTAGTTGAAAAGAAGGCGAAGCAAATGCACTTTCCATTGGTGCCACTTTCGTCTCTGCCCGATATATAGTTTGCGAGCTACAGTCAGTTTAACTACTAATTTCAAATTAAAATTAAGACCCCGATTTTTAAAAAATTGTATGGTTACTATATTTCACGCTGAGCACATGTCCTTTCCTCTCGTCTCTGTCTTATATTTAGTTTGCTAGCTACACTTTCTGTTCGATGTATAGTTTGCAAACTACACTCGCTAGTGCTAGTGGGTTGTGGAATCCAAATTAATTTGCATTAAAAACAAAAATTAAAATTTTACGCCATCTTTTGGGTAAAAGCATAAAAAGAAATATGATCCAACTCGTTTTTTTCATAAGAGTTAAATCTAACCGGATCACAGACCCATTTCGTTAAATTTGACAGATTGAGTTCATTGACTGAGTTGAAAAGAGGTTCATGAACTCTGGTTTCAAAATAGTATACAAGAACAGTAGTGCATACATAAACCCAACGCGAACTAATGCTTACAATGCTGCCAAAGCGAACCAATCAGTTCGTGCAAAACCAAAGCATACAAGCATAAACAACGAAAGAAAAACAAAGAAAGCAGCAGGCACATAAGCAGCTGATGATTGATTTTCTTATATAAAAACATGAATTTTTCTTATTTTATTTTACTATTTTGTGACTTTAATATAATAGTGACAAAATCCAAAGTTAGATATTCATTCAGCGCAGGATATATCTGATATTTTAGTATATATATTATCTTTGAACGAAGAGTATTAAAGGCTGTAGGTATACCCTAAAGTATTCGCCAAAAACGTTGCCTAATGACCTTGAAAAAATCTGTTAAAACGACCCCATACAAACCGCGCTGTAAGACGTAATTCTACGTCAAAACAAACATTTAACACAAACACCATGAGAATGAACAATAAAAAACACAAAAGAAGCACGAAATTAAGCGAAAACATTAACAAATGCCGATGTTCTTACTCTTGTCGCACGTCAAAATAGAAAAAGTTCTAAATCGACGACAGCAACATTGCTGCAATGACGCATTGTCGTTGCAACATTTTCACCACATTCACCTCCATAAGAAAAGCATGTAAAAAAATTTGACGTTTGACGCAATGCTGCAGCCGCTGTCAATGTGTATCGGCTATGAATAGTTTAAATTTAGACACTTTTGTTTTACATTTTATTTAAAAGAAACGCAAATACGTTAAATTTATATTTTTAAATTTTTTGTGGAATTTTAAAGTACCTATGTTTTTTTCACAGTGTATGTTATATAAATAAAAATTAATTTATCACACATTCCTACAAATTTTGTCAAAATTATTTTCAACACACATTTCAATACCTTAGCTCACATATACTGCCAATTCCTAACCATCACAATAATTGAGACATAAAAATCATTCAGTCATTCATTGAAAAAAAACTACTTTCCACCAACTGTTGCCAACAAATTAAATTCGTTTTCAACCAACTAACCAAAGAACTAAGTTATGTGTTAGTAGTTCGCCTGCAGCCACGTAATACCACAGAACTTTACTATGATGTTGTAATTATTTAAAACGTGTCTATTTTGGAACATTTGTGTTTTGCGTGCAGACAGACAGAGAAATAGACAGACAAATAGTGGGAGAGAAAGAGAGATTAAAAAGGAGAAAAAAAAAAGAAAGACTAACAGACAGCACAAGCAGCAAGAATTCAAAGCTAACTCGTACAATTCAATGCAGGCTGTAAATGAATGAAATGAACGAACTACTAACACATGTGTGTATGTGTAAGTGTATATGTGTGTATGTGTGTTTGTGTTAGTGACATGCTGCTTCACACACACACAACGTGTTGCTGCTTCTTTGCCTGCTCCTATATGTTGCAATTAATTGCAACCATTTGCCACAAAGTTGGCCGGCCATGTTGCTGTCATTACAACCAAATGCGAGTGTTGGTCATTTCTGTGTGTTGGCAATGCATCAGCAGGATACGATATTAATTAAGTTTGAAACAATGAAAACAAAGATGAGGTTACATGATTTTTAACAATTTTAAATGAAAATTATTAAGTCTTATATGTGAACAGCTATGCAGTTGTCTAGCAAAATACAATACATACAATTTTAAAGAAGCTTGATTTCTAATTTAACTTACCTTAATTTAGTTTGTTGTGCAGCAGCAAGTATCATAGAGCTGTATATTTTGCTTTAATGTATATGAAATATTGACTGCTGGCTATTTTTTGCTAAAATTCTTAATGTGGTTTTTCAGTGCACTCTGCTGGTAATAATGTTTTGTTTTTAATAGATTTTCATATCTTTTGCTCTTTTGATGTTTTCTTTCAAAGTTTTTGTGCTATATATAAAGCACTGCTTAGTTGAGTCACAATTCTTGCTGAAAATATTTAAAACAAAAGGATTTTGTTAATACTTAAAATATTATTATAACAAAAATAAAAAATATATATGTTAAATAAAAAAGCTTCTAACCGAAAAATTTGATTTTCGTTTAGAAATAAAAATTTCTCATGTTATAACAATTGATCGCACTTATATCACTTCACTACGATATATATTTATTTTTTTTTTGTTTTTGTATTCTTGATAACGGTTATAACAATTTCAAGAACAATATATACATTCATATTCATTTCTGGCAAAACACGAATTCACACAGCTACAAAATTGACTTATTTGTACAATATGATCGCCATAGTTATCATTATCATCATTTCAATAAACTAATAGCGAGAGGCTAGATCTAGTACACCAGAGTGTGTGAATTCGAATATTTTCAGTTGCTCACATATTTTAGGTATTAATTATTTATTTAAAAAATTGAGGCCCAGATGACCCACGGTGGAAAAAATATGAGAAAAACGCTCGATCACATAGAAAAAAGCTGTAGTGTTGAAACGGTGCATTAATTTTTTTTAAATAGATCTATTTTGTCCTTTAGGGTTTTTGTACTTCCAAAGTCATATTCGACTGCTAAGCCTTGTTACCTCAATTTAACCTCACCTGAGCTCATATAAATAAAAAATTTCCGAACCTATAGTTAATAGCTATTTATCATTTCCTAAGATCGGTCTTTAAACTAAATTGTGAGAAAATATACTATTCCGGCGATTTCTCCGGGATTCCAAAATAATTATCTTTTCGTGTTCTCGAGGATATTATTAAAATAAAAGGTACACTTTTGAATAATTTCTTTTTTGTATGAAAACCCAACCAATCTATTGTACTTATTACTTGAGTGGAAATGTGTTTTTTTTTCTTAATATTTTATCATATGAAACATGACTTTGTTATATTCGGACTTATTAAATTTATATTTTACTTGAATATTTTCCATATTTCGCCATAAAAAATAAATAAAATTATGAATAAATATTGAGTTCAAGCTAACGTCTGACTATAATCCTAATCATGCAATAACAATAGAGTTCAGCTACTACAGCTTTTTCGCACTTTCTCAGCATTAACCTATTTAAAGCCACAAGCCATATCATCAAAAATATAATGATATGGATACAAGTGGCTCAAAACAAAGTTAATGTGGAAAAAATTTACACACCAAAGTTTGGGTTGGGCTCAGGGACAACATAGGGACAGATAACTACTTATCATGCACACATAGATCTAATTACAGAATAGTTTTTAGTCTTTTCAGTTGACCTTTTGACAAGTTTTGACATCAAAAACGCTGCAGTTGTTAACAAAAGTACTCATGCGGTTAAAGGAGCAGTTTAGATATAATTTGTTGTACTAAAAGGTAAATAAATTAAAATGCTAGCATTTCTACTACTTCTACGGTTATAGTTAAAATTAATGAGAGAAATAATTTCCGGAGAATCGAAAACACCGGTGAAGAGTTGGTGTAAATATACGATATCTGCAGACCTTCTTTCTCACTTAGTGACATTCTTATAGTTTTAAACGATACTCATATTAAGGAAGGGTTAAAATGTCAGTTCCACTTAAGCTCCTCAAAGCAAACCGAACAAAACGTTGTTGGATCCTCTCTATTTGTTCAACATGCACATTATAACTTGGGTGCCAGACTTGACTTGCGTTGCACACGCACGCACAGTTGCATAATACAATGTTTCAATGCTATTGGATTCTTTTACCCAGAGTTTTATAAATCCAAGCATTGAAGACGCTTTTTTACATATACTATCAATATGAACGTTGAACGATAACTTAGGATCCATGCATAAACCAAGGTCTTTGACATCATCTATAAGACTTAAAACAGTATCTTTTATATTGTAATCAAATAATAAATTATTCCTTTTTCGCGAAAAAGTCATGAAAGGATTGAGAAACATATTAATTATAGAACACCAAACTTCAAAGGATTTCAGATCAGCCTGGCGTAGGTTTGAATCACCTTTAGTATTTATTTTTCTGCATATTTTCATATCGTCTGCATAAATCGGCAGACGAGAGTGTTTAATGGCGTGTGTGACGTCATCAATTGCTAAAATAAACAGAAGTAATCCAAGCTGGCTTGTAGAGCTTCCAGTTTCACGTGAGCACATGTTACACGAGTTCACATGTTTTTAAAGAAATCAAGTTAAAACACGAACCTCAACTGCATGTGTATTTTATTCACGAACTACACTGAGGTTCGAATTCACGTGAATAGTATTAACATACCTGAGTTTGGTAAATACCTTAGGTAAAAAGTTGTTTTTTTTTAATATTTTTGTTGCAATATTTTGATATAGTGTGAACCCTCTATCTACGTGTCTCGATAATGTCATCCCCCTTAGAAATCCGTAAAAAGTGGTTATTTTTTGCCTATCTTTTTAAATAATTTTAGTTCAATATTTTGGTATAGTGCCCTTTTTCTGTTGTTCTCATACATTTCATCTATTTTTGGCCAATATCGTTCTCAGAAACACAAAAACACTATTTAAAGTTCGGATCTGCTTAAAGTACGTGAATAATATTCACGTGAATACGAAAATCAATTACGTGTATTCCGTTTCAAAACAAGAACTACACGTTTTCGAACTTTCGTGAATATGTGTTGTTTGAAACACGTGTTTGAACTGAAGCTCTAGTGATTACCTTGAGCACCACTTGATTCAGCAATAAATTCTGAAGACAACACCCCTCGGAAACGTATTTGATAAGATCGCTCTGTCAAATACGATTTTATCCAGCAAACAAAATATTCTGGAAATCCCATTAACTTTAGTTTGAATAAGATAAAATCATAAGGTAATTTATCAAATGCTTTACTAAAGTCAGTGTAAAAACAGTCGACCTGATTACCAAATTGGGTCGAATTTAAGCACAATGTTGTAAAATCAAGAAGATTAAACACTGTGGATCTACCATTAACAAAACCATGCTGACGAGTTGTTATAACTTCTCCACAACGAATTTTAACACGATCGTACACAATTCGCTCAAAAAGTTTGGGAATCGACGAAAGCTTAGTGATGGGCCTATAATTATTAACATCATTCTTACAACCTTTTTTATGTATTGGACTTATAAATGGGTTTTTTCTAAAAAACTGGAAATTGACTTTCAGCAATTCATTTGTTAAATCATAAAGAAAGTGGTTGGCATAAAACGAAACCGCATTGAGTTAGCAATGCTGCAGATATTACAGGTTGAAAAACCCTATTTTTCTAGCAGAACCAATTTACAAGTAATGCTCAAATTGTCCTTAATTTTTGTTATGTTTCTTTGAATTTTTTTTTGTTTTTTAAATTTTTATATTTTTCTTTTGTCCCGACCAATTTTTTATTAGTTATGTACAAGGTTGTCTAGGGTAACTTTACCAACTTGCTTTCACATTTTCAGCTCGTTAAAATTTTTAAAATAACTAATGCATTTAATGAGAAACTGATTTTCATTCAAATGTCTGTCTATTTTAATAAAAAGTTGCATTTGATTTGAAAAAAATTTAATTTTAAATGTATAAAGTTAAATTTGAAGTTAAAAACCTAAATTAAGAAAAATGTAGTGAATATTATTCCGTGCGCAATTTAATAATTTTGTTTCTTCTGCGCCTGTTTAAATCAAATTAAATTTGTTTTTAAATATTTTTATAAAAAAAATTTTTTTAAAAAATTGTTAATATTTGTAGCTGCTTTCGATTCGCCAGTCTTTATTCAATTAATTTCGCTTATTTAAAAATTTTTATTTGAAAACAACAACAAAGTCTCCAGCTAGTTGAGGTTAGAGGAAGTCAACTTCAGATTGAGTTGAGTAAAATTGCATTGCCAAGTTCTTATTTTTTAGTTGGTTTGTGTACGGGATGGGCTTAAATGTCAGAACTATGAATAAGTAAATTAAATAAATAAATATTGAATAAAAGTTATTTTATACATACATATTTAAATAATCTACATCAAACTGTATTTTTGCCATATATGTCGCATTCGTTGCTTTAAACTTCTTAGCACCAATCATTATATCCGGTTATGATTTACGCTACATCCGACCTTGCACATTATTTTCTGAACTCCCAGTTTTATTTATAACAATTTTTTTTTTAAACATTGATATTAAAAATTTATGTTTACACCCTGAGATAAAAAAATTATTGCTCGTAGCTATTGTAGAAACGCATATTTGAATTATTACTTTTCAATAAACTTTGCTCCAATTGCAAGGCGTGAATGTTAAGAGAATTGTTGCAATGGCACACTTACACATTCATACACATCATACATACACAAACATTAAAACTGCATGTATAAGTTTGCCACATTAATAATGAAGACCGGAAATGCAGCGGCAATGCCACCAACGCTGCAAACGCAGCAACCACCTAACCCAGAAAATAAACCCAGAAATTATTTACAAAAAGCTGAACAAGAAAAAAAAAGAGCGAGATATAGTGTATGAGTGCGAGAAGCAGTAAACAGCAGATGATGATGAGCGATATACTATGGGAATGCATACAAGCCACCAAAATAATTTATCGTTCATTTGCAGCCACACGATAAAACTAACAGTTATGAAACACACCCTCTTTCCGACACTCACTTACTGCACACAGAGAAAATAGCACACAGCGAAAGTAGCACAGCAGCAGACCTAGCCGGAAGTCACCATATTTACTGACAGTTTTCGTTGCACATTTTACTATTTAAAATACTGCGCATTCCTCAAGGAAGAATTGAAATAAAAAAAAACGTTTTATGATGTGCTTGGGTTTGTGTGTGTGTGTGCATGTGGTCAAAGAAATGCTATACATGTCAATCATATTTTAATAACTTAATCGTTCTGTGTATTTTTTTATGCTTTCTTTCTTCAACACTGATCAAGCAAGGCCAACGGTAAAGAATAACTGTACGAGCATGTGTCTGTGGTCAATATATGATGTAAGAGCTTGGTAAACAAGCTCGTTATTGTAATTGTGTTTCATTGAGTGTGTGTGTGTGTGTAAGTGTGTTATTTAAGTCAGTTTCTGAAAAGCGAAAACGAGACAATGACAATATGAAGCAAGAAAAATATTGTAAAAAATAAGATATATTAAATATGTCACAACCAAATGACAAGTAATCAATAAGCAACACATGCAAAAGATATTGAAAATTAATGCTTAACTGAAAAAAATAAAAGAATATAGTTAAACTTAACTATAATATTCGAAATTAACTTAAGTTAAGTTAAATTTTATAATTTTTTTCTCACTGAAAGTTCAAAACAAAAAAATTTAAAATTGGCCTTAAATGAAAAATTAATGCATTTTATTACTAAATACTGCAATTCATCAAGATCAATACCAACGTACAGTGCAACCGAACAGTCACAATGAACTCTGTTCATCTGCCATCATCATCATCATCATCATCATCATCTTTAACGCGCTTCCTTCACTATGTGTGTGTACTTTGCATTTAATTTTTGAACATTGACTCTACTCTTATATATCTTGTGGTTGTTTAAATTTTCATCATCTATTTTTTTTTGTTTTTTATTAGAAGCGACGCACTTTCTCCGCTTATTCCCCTGTGTTTGCACTTTTTATACGTCTCGAGTGTTAGATTTTCGCGTGATTCTCTTTTGTTTGCCATTTTTGGAATGTGCTCTTGAATTTGTGTTTGTGTGTACGTTGTGGTATGGCAAATTTTTATAATTTCATGTCACGAATCTAGCATTTGATTTCCTTGCCGGATAAACGCCATACCTCTTCTTCTTCCGTTTGTCAGCATCAGTCTCTTGTGGGTTGATGGTGCTCCTTTATTTTTTTTTTGTGGTATTTTTTATCTGCTTGTTGTTTATAGCTTGAAGATTTATTGCTTTTCTATCAACTTGAACTAATTTATTGTGAAATCTCGAAACAGTTCCACGTTGTTGGCAACAGCGCTCGTGGTCAAATTTTGTGATCAATTTTGTTTGCTCGGGATTTAATATCGATTACTGTTCGATTTTAAATTGCGAATGTAAAGATATAGAAAAAAAAACAAATTTCTTTAAGATATTTGATACACGTTTTTATTTTTTTATAGTATGTTTTTTTTTTAGATCAAAAATTCTTGTGGTTGGAGTGCACGTTACAAAAATGAGACGGAATTGAGAAAAAATTGCCATAAGCAGAGCTGTATCTAGACTAGGAAAATGAAAATTGTTGTACTTAAACAAACAAAATACATGTATACCGGTAAAAAATTTAAAAATAGGTAATTTCACGGAAATAAAAATTTATTAAAGTTGATTTTCGATCTTTCAATGCGACGAGAAAAAGAATTGAAGATTATCTTCCCAAACAGATACATCAGGAAGTATTTAAATTTTTAAATTCTCTACATTAAACCGTTACGCTTGTAAGAATAATACAAACTCGCATGCAAAAATAAAAACATTTTAACCACAAAAGAAGATAAACCACAACAAAGTACATTGCATGCATATAAAAGTAAAATAAAAAAGCTTTTAATAAAAAAAACAGACAAGTAACAAACAACGAGCTCAGAAAACAATAGCAAGCAAGAGTTAAACTAAGAATCAGTATATAAGCAATAAGTAAAAAGGTGGAGAGCAACGAAATTGAAACTGACAAAATGGCTGACTGGTTGACTGACTGGCTGACTTCTTTGGCCAGAAGCAACAACAAGAGCGGTAACTGATTTGATTCTGTATATTGTAAAAGAAGCAATTCCTGCGAGTGTTTAATGTCACAAAAAGGCAACAACGACATGACCAATAACAGCAGTAGCAACAACAACAAAAACACAAACTTTTATAATAATAAATCTCTGACTGCAATACAATAACTTCTTGTCGCATTTCATTGCAGCAAATTCAACACCAACTCCCTTTGGAGAGTATTTGTTACAAAGCGTTGCTGTTAGTGTAACTTAAGCAACAGAATATGCAAATGCTGCTGGATTAAAATTGTACAGTTATCGATTTCTGGCATACTATATATACTTTATAAATATTTATGCAATTTCATTATATTTTTATGAAAAAAAAAAAAAAAAAAAATTAAAAAAGTTTAAAGAGCTATATGTACATTGTGCAGTACAAAAAAATGCTTCGATATAAGAAAAACTTTTTAACACTTTTTGTAAATAAGATTTACTTCCTGCAACGTGCAATCCTTCGACAAGCATTATATTCAAATTTAAAATGCAAAAATGCACACATGCGAAAAAACAGCAATATTTGTCAATACCACGTTTGCATGTTTCCGCCATATAAATGCAAATGCCTGAGTGGGTGTGTTTGTGTGTGTGTGTTTGCACTTCAATGCACTACGTTGTAATGTGATAATAGAGTCAGAGGTGCCAAAAAAAAATGCGCCAACATATGCAAAAATCGACACAGATTCGATGACAGCGGCAGCAATAGCTCTGTAGCAGCCTCAACTTTGAACTTAAAAAAAACACTTAAACATTGCAAGCAGCAGCTCAAATAATATTGCTCTTAAACCAAACATATACAGTCACATAAAAGAGAAAAGCCGTTTGTAGTGCAAATGTGTTCATTTGCACATATATATTATGTTTACCCTTTCACGACCAATGGCACACATAAGCACATTGCAACTTTCAACTGTTGTTGGCATTTGAAGGAATAAAACATAAATCATCTTCGCGTCATTCGCGGTTAATCCACACCTTCCAAATCAAGCAATCCAAAATCATTTATTTATTAAAATGTTCAATTAGTTTTTATCTACACTCTGAAAAATATGAACTGTTATATTAACAGTCGGCCACTTTTATTTCAAAACACTGTTAGATTGAATGATTTTCGTTTGAATTAACAGTTTCCTTTGTTGAATGTTGAAATCTGTTGAAATTCTATTGGTAAAAGTCAGAGCAAAATGAAACAACAAGACTGCCTGCTTCTTTGTCTTCTGTAAGCAATAGTTTTAAATGGTTTTTGCTATATATATCTTATCGCTATAAATAAAGGGTGATTTTTTAAGAGCTTGATAACTTTTTTTTTAAAAAAAACGCATAAAATTTGCAAAATCTCATCGGTTCTTTATTTGAAACGTTAGATTGGTCCATGACATTTACTTTTTGAAGATAATTTCATTTAAATGTTGACCGCGGCTGCGTCTTAGGTGGTCCATTCGGAAAGTCCAATTTTGGGCAACTTTTTCGAGCATTTCGGCCGGAATAGCCCGAATTTCTTCGGAAATGTTGTCTTCCAAAGCTGGAATAGTTGCTGGCTTATTTCTGTAGACTTTAGACTTGACGTAGCCCCACAAAAAATAGTCTAAAGGCGTCAAATCGCATGATCTTGGTGGCCAACTTACCGGTCCATTTCTTGAGATTAATTGTTCTCCGAAGTTTTCCCTCAAAATGGCCATAGAATCGCGAGCTGTGTGGCATGTAGCGCCATCTTGTTGAAACCACATGTCAACCAAGTTCAGTTCTTCCATTTTTGGCAACAAAAAGTTTGTTAGCATCGAACGATAGCGATCGCCATTCACCGTAACGTTGCGTCCAACAGCATCTTTGAAAAAATACGGTCCAATGATTCCACCAGCGTACAAACCACACCAAACAGTGCGTACGCACTGTACGCATTCGTGTGGTTGGTTTAATGTCCAATAAAGTAAACTGAGTGCGAAACTTGGTCACAATCGCATTAATTGTTTGCTCACTTGGTCGATTATGTAGACCATAAATCGGACGTAAAGCGCGAAACACATTTCGAACCGAACACTGATTTTGGTAATAAAATTCAATGATTTGCAAGCGTTGCTCGTTAGTAAGTCTATTTATGATGAAATGTCAAAGCATACTGAGCATCTTTCTCTTTGACTTCATGTCTGAAATCCCACGTGATCTGTCAAATACTAATTCATGAAAATCATAACCTCAAAAAAATCACCCTTTATAACAGTGGAAATGTGCTAGACTGTCATGTGGAGGACGTGGGTTCGTATCCTAGCTGTGTAAGTATCAAAAATTTTAATTTAATAGTTTAAATTCTAATTCTATTTTCGTTTATAATCAAAACTAAAAACGAACAATATTGTTTATAATCTTAAAAAAATTTTATTTTTTATAAAAAAAAAATAAAATGTACATTTTTTTTTTTTTTTAATTATTTTTTTTTTTTTAATTTTTAAAATTCAAATTTAAAATTATTCATTTTTTTTTTAATAAAAAAGGTATATGAAAAAAATTCGTAGTTGTTGCCTGTATTTAAACCCACGATAGTCGAGTACTAGACGCACACGTCAACACACTTGGTTTATTTTTAACTTGCAAAACAATGATGAAATTTCAATAAGTACGTACTGATACGTGTACCGTGTTCTATAGACCAGCAGTCAACCGACTTTTGATGTGAAAGTTTAATTTGTAAGATGGTATAACAGTGGGATCTATTCTTTCAACACAAGCATGACTTTTTTGATATGACAGTATTTTTTCCTTAAGTGCACTTTTGAGCTTGTTTTATAGAGATAACTGTTCGATATCAGGAAACAATTCTTAACACAGCATCTCACTATTATTGAAGTGAAAGTTCTTTGGCGGCGAGTGAAATTTCAAGGTCTCTTATTCGTGACGCTAGGCTAACGTTTTCAATTTATATGAAAATTTTCAAAAAATGAAAGCCGATAGTGAAAATTGAACCCTGACCATCGTTGGTCAAGAGTCGGAATCTATACCTTTACGTCACGTAGGCACATGATAAACAGGCAAATAAAGTGTAATTAAAACTGAACGCGTAACATCTGACCGTAACATTAATTTTCATCCAAAAAGTATGCACGAAAAATTTATTTCTTTAAGCTTCAAACGAAAATATTTAGGCATAGAGATACATCCAGCGGGAAAAAAATTCTACTGCCTGTTTGCCGCAAGTTGAGCTGAAAGCTTAATTTGGTTCGTTGGTTGTGTTCAAAAACTTGACATATGATTGACAAAAACAGTTAATTCAATATAATAATGAAAGCAAAAAGTGTTAAATAAGTGCAATATTTAAGACTGCCGAAAATATTTTTGCCAGCCAAAAAACGTCTCAAAGCTAAGAAAAATAGTTAAAACAGGAGCAGAACGCGGTCGTGACTATAAAGAGCGAATATAAGCTCTTAAGAATGCAGCCACAGCTGGGTCTGCAACTAATGATGAAGGTAAGGTAATTGCAACATCGGCTGAGTTCCAAAATGCATATTTCCGAAGCATCAGTGTGTTTTGGTGAATCTACAAAGTACCAATCCCCAGAGAAACACACTGATGATTTGTAAAAATGTATTTTGGAACTCAGCCATCATTTCAACAAAATTTTAAAGCCAACCAAGTTGATACACTCAACAATCAACGTTCGCTGCTATACGAGGCACTCCCTCAACATAGCAACTATAATGATCAGGAAGCAGGAGGCAATAATCAACAAGATTTGCCTCTGCTTTCGGAGGCTTTATCATGTGCCTACGTGACGTAAAGGTATAGATTCCGACTCTTGACCAACGGTGGTCAGGGTTCAATTCTCGCTATCGGCTTTCATTTTTTGAAAATTTGCATATGAATTGAAAACGTTAGCCTAGTGTCACGAATAAGAGACCTTGAAATTTCACTCGCCGCCAAAGAACTTTCACTTCAATAATAGTGAGATGCTGTGTACAGAATTTTTTTCTGATTTTGGCGCATAGGGTTATCGAACAGTTGTCTAATATAATAAGCTCAAAACTGCACTTAAGGAAAAAATACTGTTATATCAAAAAAATCAACGAGTACCATGCAAATACAATCTAGCATTCAAAAAGTGACAATGTTGAGAAGACATTTGAAAGCAACTAAAACAGCAACTGAACTAAGAAAAGGACCGAAAATAGCTGTTATTTTACAATTTTTAAATTAAAAAAATTGTTCAAAGACTTTTTCAAATATATCATTATGTTACAAATTTCCTAAGTCTCACGAATATTAAGCGCCTTTTAAATTCTAGACGGATTCTTTAAAAGTTAAGATTTAAGTGTTATTTTTTTCCTTGTTTCTTTCGGCGAAAAATAAAGGTTACTTTTGACTTTTATTTTATCGGTTAAAACTAGCAGTTATTTAGTGCCTTTACTTTTTTCGGTCAAAATGTCAAGCAATTTGTGTTTTTTTAGGTAAAAATAAAGGTTACTTTTGACTTTTATTTTATCGGTCAAAAATAGCAGTTATTTAGTGACTTTACTTTTTTCGGTCAAAATGTCAAGCAAATGGTGTTTTTTGAAAGGTCGCTTGACAAAAACAAAAAACAAAACAAAAACAAATTTGCCATTTCAGACCTTGAAAGGACTTTGACCGAGCTTCTTATGATCAATTGTGTTGTGTGTGTTATTAAATGTTTGCACACAATTGACCGAGAACTGGATCTACATGTTTTATGCCGACTCCGAACGGCTAAAGTTCATGTTCTCAAGAAGCTTTACATGGCATTATTTACTCTCTGAGGTTTGCCATTGTCTGCAGAGAGGTAGTGACCGATCAGAAAAATTTTTTTTTATTGAAAAAAACTTTTCGCCGTGGCTGAAGATCGAACCCGCGCTCCGAGCATGCTAAGCCACACACTTAACCTGCATGCCACGGTCACCACTGTTGACACCATGTGTAAAATGTCTCACCGATGAGATGAAAATAATGGTATTAAAATTTTTTTAGTCGGTAAAATGACTTTAACAAATATAAATTATCTGATATTTTTGACCAACAAAATAAATGGCAGAAAATAACTGTTATTTTTGACCGATAAAATAAAAGTAAAAAGTAACTGTTATTTTTTTTTTTTTTTTGTCGGAAAAAAATACAAATTAAGAGATAAAAGTTAGTATGTGACACTTTCGACAAAAACCATAGCCGGTACGGTCCATGGATGTAAAAATTGAATCAACAGATTATTATTCCATTTTGTGTTGATTGAATTTCTTTTCAGATACTTTCTCTCTCTATTTCACACTAAAATCTCTTATTTCTTACTGTTAAATAAGTTTCACTTCTACCAAGTGTACGTTGCTACTCACGAGTTTGTTTTTTAATAGGTTTTGGGTCTCTAAGCACGAAAATCAAAAAAAAAATGTATGATAAGGTTTTTTTTATAAAAATTGTTTTAAAATTTCTGTCTCTTTTTTCATATGGTTGTATATATTGAAATATATCTTGTTTTCTACTTTCTTCTATTCGATATTGTTCTGAGTTTTTATATTCTTCGTCAAACGTAAAAATTCACACATATAAAATTGAATGAAATGAATAAAAACTAGCAAAATGTCGAATGTTAGTATCTACATTCAAATTATTCTCCTGACATTATTTTTAAACGAATTTCTTTCGGCGATAAATTATTTTTTTTATTAAAAATTTTTTTTTAAGATTAAAACGTAAATTGGGCCATTTTTTAAGGTTTCAATTTTTTTAATGAATTTGTAAAGAATTGTTTTAGAAATGTTTCTAAATAAAACTTTTAATACGACAAAAACTAATTTTCCAAATGTAAAAGCTGTTGAACAAATGTGTAGAAAATTTAATTGAGCTTAATTTGATAGGCTTGATTATAAAAACGAATAAATAGTAAAAAATATATATTACAATATATGTCACTTTATTTGAAATAAGGGAGAAAAATTCAAAAAAAAATCTTTAAAAAATCTTTACCATAAACAAAGTGAGATGCCGTCTACATAAACATTAGCGCGGAGAGTAATTTGAACAAGCGCAGGAATTTTTATAAGATACCAAAATTAAAATTCAAGAGTTAAAGCTTTGACTAACCTTCTTCAAACCTCACGTTTATTACCTAACTAACTAACAAAGCCACAGTTGGCATAAAAGTAAATGCTATAAAGGTTCCTTCAAACTCACTATCAGAAGCCATTGACAGTTTTGTTCAGCTGTTTTCTAAAGCGCCAGAGCAACTTCAACTTCAACTTCGCAAACTCATCACGTACCAAACTCAAACTCAAACTCAAACTCAAACTCAAACTCAAACTCAAACTCAAACTCAAACTCAAACTCAAACTCAAACTCAAACTCAAACTCAAACTCAAACTCAAACTCAAACTCAAACTCAAACAACTCAAACACAAACTCAAACTCAAACTCAAACTCAAATTCAAACTCAAGCTCAAACTCAAACTCAAACTCAAACTCAAACTCAAACTCAAACTCAAACTCAAACTCAAACTCAAACTCAAACTCAAACTCAAACTCAAACTCAAACTCAAACTCAAACTCAAACTCAAACTCAAACTCAAACTCAAACTCAAACTCAAACTCAAACTCAAACTCAAACTCAAACTCAAACTCAAACTCAAACTCAAACTCAAACTTAAACTTAAACTCAAACTCAAACTCAAACTCAAACTCAAACTCAAGCTCAAACTCAAGCTCAAACTCAAACTCAAACTCAAACTCAAACCCAAACTCAAACTCAAACTCAAACTCAAACTCAAACTCAAACTCAAACTCAAACTCAAACTCAAACTCAAACTCAAACTCAAACTCAAACTCAAACTCAAACTCAAACTCAAACTCAAACTCAAACTCTAACTCAAACTCTAACTCTAACTTTAACTCTTACTCAACCTATAACTCTTATTTTAAGTCTTACTCTAACTTTTACCCGTACTCTTACTTATTTGTCTCAATGAAATAAGAAACTTTGAAATATTTTCAATTATCTCTGGGGAAAAAATTACATACCATTTCTGTATACGGGCATTTCCATCGTCGCGAACGCGACATTCGTAAGACTTTGAGGAGCAAAAATAAAGAGAACTCAAAACAAATTTTTATTTTTTTTTTCAAATTTTCGATAGCATTTTATCAGCACTATATTTAAAAAAAATTAAGTTTCTCTAGATTTTATGTTTCCATGTTTTTATGTTTTTATGTTAATTAAGTCATCTCAAACGCGACAAAAAATTTAACTCGTTTTCGACTGCATCTATGGATTTTATAAGAAGAGTGCAAACATAACGTTAATAAATAAACGAAAATTACTAAAGAGAAAAAGCCCTTATAAGCAGCTAAAAGCAAGAAAAACATATTTCTCAGATATCAGGCTTATTTTCTCAGAACAAAAACTGAAATAAGTTATAAATGAAGTCAATTCTTAAAATTCAATAATTTTTTTTTAAATAAAAAAAATATTATTTGTTTATTTAACATTTTTTTCCGGTCCCGGTAGACCATTCTGTGGCCATATTTAAACAATAGAATTTTAGAAAATAATAAGTTAAGGTTCTTTTGAAAAATTGTAGTCTTAGAGATAAACAAAAGTTTAAAAAATATTCGACTACTGTGGCATGGTACATTCAAAATAACATATCCTCTTGTATGTACCAAATGGAAGCTGTAGTTGCACACAGCATGTTTATAATGGAAGTTTTAACCCTTATTTTGGGTTATATGGCAGATGTTATAGAAGCCATATTTTTCATAACAATGTATAAAAGTCATCTTCGACTCTCCATGAATAAAATACAAATTATTTTATCGAGTGGCGTATGTTCTAAGCTTAAGTTTAATAAGTTGGGGACTCGAATCGACTGAATGCGTGAGAGACATTTTTAATCTTATATATTAATACAAAAAAAAAAAAAAAAAAAAACAAATTGGCCATTTCAGCCCTTGAAAGGACTTTGACCGAGCTTCTTAGGATCGATTGTGTTGTGTGTTATTAAATTTTGCACACAATTGACCGAGAACTGGACCTACATGTTTTATGCCGACTCCGAACGGCTCATGTTCTCAAGAAGCTTTACATGGCATTATTTACTCTCTGAGGTTTGCCATTGTCTGCAGAGAGGTGGTGACCGATCAGAAAAATTATTTATTGAAAAAACTTTCCGCCACGGCTGGGGATCGAACCCGGGCTCCGAGCATGCAAAGCCACACACTTAACCTGCATGCCACGGTCACCACAACCGTGGTGACCATGGTGATAATATATATTAATACGTGAACATTAAAGTTTGTCGTACGCTTTTATGGTATTAATTAAAACTCAAAATAAATGGAACTTATATCATTCGAAAGGTTTTGTTGCCCAGATGTGCAGAATGTATATATAAATGATATATCTGAAAGAGGTGGTTCCCAACCTTCTAAGAGAGAAATTAAATTTTTTAGTAAAAACCCGCTATTTGATTAAAATGAAATTTGGTTATGGGAGAGTTTTTGTGTTGGTCGAGTTTGAATATTTTTTAAAAATAACAATTTCTTAAAAAAATTTAGTTTTATGCATTCGTCAATTGTAAAATTAGTAAAAAAATGTGTTTTGAATTCAAAAATTTGACTTTCCATGTGATTATCTTGGTCGGATTTTAACGGTTTTTCAATTTTTCTATTTTTTTCTAAAAGTTTGTTAAAGTTTCTTTAAAATGTGTTAAAAATTACAGCAAAGTTCTAACCAAAAGTATTTTTAATGAATTTTCTTAATATTGTCGTTAGTTATTTAGCGTGTGTTTCAACCAAATGCCAAGAGAGAGAAAAAAACTGTCTCAAATTGAATGTTCTAAATTGGGAAGCCAATATCTCCGCCATCTGTGAATATATTTTATTTATTTATTTTTTGTATTTAAGTCTTATTAGTTAACTTAAAAAAACTTTTCAAAATAATACCGTTTTTTGTTTGTTTATTTTGAATTATTCTTTTTAAAAAAAGACCAGAAAATTTTATATATTCTTAAAATACGGGGTAAAAATGATTTTTGTTGTAAAAAAACAAAAACTCAAAATTGCATTTTTAATTTTCTTTCAAAGTCTGTACCGAATTGTAGGTGATTTTATTTTGTCTTGACACTAAATTAATAAACTGTCCGTGCCATCAAAAAATCAAGGCTACCCCCTATGATTTCTTTGACAAAATTAAATTTTTTTAAAATGTTTTTTTTCTGTTTTTGAAAAAATAATAAAATACAAAAATTATTTTTTTGAAGAAAATAGCTTTTCATCTCCAATCCAAATATTTCAAATTATTCCAAATTATTCCTTTTAAAAAAAGACCATAAAATTTGATTTATTCTTAAAATATGGGGTAAAAATGATTTTTGTTGTAAAAAAACAAAAACTTAAAATTGCATTTTTTATTTTCTTTCAAAGTCTGTAGCGAATTTTAGGTGAATTTATTTTGTCTTGACACTAAATTAATAAACTGTCCGTGCCATCAAAAAATCAAGGCTACCCCCTATGATTTTTTTGACAAAATTAAATTTTTTTAAAATGTTGTTTTTCTGTTTTTGAAAGAAATAATTAAATAAATAAATAATTTTTCTGAAGAAAATAGCTTAATATCTGCAATCAATGAAAAGTTATAGCCTCAAACTTATTTTGATCATCTCGCATATATTTATACATAGGCAATCAATAAATTGGTCGAAATCCGAACCCAGGCGATACTAGTTAATATAATTAAGCAAGTTTTAATTAAGATGTTCGCTTAAATAAAAAAGACGGAAGAGTTTTTGATCTTAAAGTTTAAAGCTGTGGTAAAACTTCCATCAACTAATTAGGAACAGTTATCAGCAACTTGAATTCTGAACCTAAATTAAAATTCCAATGAAATGTTCGATTTTCTGATAAATGTTCTTGTATCTGTTTTGCTCTCTAAGCATTGAGTATGAATGGAATTTTTCTCTCTAAGATAACGTGGATCAGGCATTAGAGAGTGAAATTACCAAGCATCAACAAAACGCTTGGTTTGTGTTTGAGAACAAATGCAATAAACAAATATATCGATAATATTGTTATCGTTAATAAGAACATTTGGATGATGTCACGTAGCAAGCATAAATAATAGAGATCGAAATAAGCAGCAATAAAAGAAACACTGTTTTGTTGTAGCTATTTGTATCAAAAATATCAGGTTATTTATCGTTATATCTGTTTGAACAAGTAGAATGGATGCTTCGCTGCAGACCTTTACTATTATCATGGGTTCGAATCTGTTTTTTTTTTTTAAAAAGTTTTATTTGAGGTTTTATTTATAGATTATTTAATGATATTTTAAGTTCTTCAAATTTCAAAAAAATAAAAATTCTGTTATTCTACAATCTAGAAATAAGTCAGAATGACATGTACAGTAGAGCGTATCATCAAAACTAACCTCTTTTTGACACCGACTCAATCGCTAGACATTCAAAAGACATTTTCAAAAAAAAATTTCTTTTTTTTTTTTAAGTGGTCCCTATGGTGCTATTTTGATTTTTTCGTTATATCTTTGGTGTTTTTCATCCGATCCGAAAAAAAATTTATGTGTGTGCTTATTGATGTAATGCAAATAAATTTGCATTTTTTTTTTTCATCAAATGTTTTTTTTTTAGACTTATTGCACAATCTATCTCAGTTCCTACTATGTCATCATGTTCCGAAAATACCAAAAAACGAAAGCTTACAAAAAATCATTATAACCATGGGAACAAATAAAATCGAAAAAATGCATTTTAGAAGCACTTCCGACCGATTATATGCAAATAATAACACTTTAATATCATAAAAAATTGGTTTTTTAATCTTCCAAATTTTTTCGATTCAAGGTAGCTGTAGCGCTCGCAACTATCAAACTTCTCGAAAATGTGCCCCAAACGATTTTCGTCAGTGACTGCTGACTGGTGCACAATTTGAACGAAACGCTCCGTGTTTTGCGAGTGGCAAAGATAATCTGTTGAAAATATAACATGAAATATACGATTTAGATTTTAAAGTTAAATATGAATTTTAATGAATTGATCAGAATATTGCATATCAGACAGTTGGTCTTGGGTGTGAAATTGAAGGCATGGTGGCTCAGTGATCTCAAATTGTGTCCAATCAATCATTTCGGTGTAAATGTTGCTGCTGTAGTTGATGTAGGGTTGGTGCTTGGGCCCACGAAATTGCCGAATTCGACCTGGCGCGTTTAAACGTGCTTGCAAAATTTTGCTGTATCCATCTGCACGCACCGTTGCATCCGGATCAGTTATCATAGAAAGTAATATATTTTCATGGTGAAAATAATAGGCATTGCTTTCGATGGTTGGTTTGATGGCTAACTGAACGTAGTTCGGCAAATCACGTATCCATGAAATGTACTTAAAGACATTGCGGCTGCCATGAATGGCAAGTGGCTGGCTTTTGACTAAAAACCAGAATGGCGCATACACTCTGACCACGAACATAGCTGCGAACGGCTGCGCTTGCGTTACGTACCAGCGCAAGATGCGAGATCCACAATTGCAGTTTGGATACCTCTTGCGGAACCTTCCGAAGGTGTAGCGTATCCGATAAATTTTGAATTTGGTTCTTTCAAAATTGTGATGTGCTCTTCAATTTCTATGACATTGCACGTCTTTAGAGTTCGCTCTTTTTTTCCATCGAATGAGATGCACGTTAGTAACTCATGGCATTGTGTGGCTGTTTTCGCTTCCTATCGGAACTTTTGCCTTTCACGGAAAACTTTATTTTTATCTATAACGATGTCTTCAAGTATCTTCAGCATTTGTTCTCGTAGTCAGTGGATACCGACTCCTTTGTGGCAATAGCATCTTGTAAATCCTTGATAAGCATCGAGGCGTGCAAAGCACCATGGCGGTTTGATGTATCGCTCCGATCTAGTGCAGAAGAAAAATACCTCAAGCGGATGTCGGATACTTTCAATTGAACGGCTACCATCGGTGTATCTCCGTCCTAAAACTGTCTACTTTCAAATTCGTAGTCCTCTTCACTGTCGGGTGTCGGAGCATACTCAGTTGCACTGCATGAAGTTGTAGCACCTGTGTCTGCAGTGAATACACTCGCGGAGACATCATCATCACCCTTATCCGGCAATAAACGCAATTTATTGATATTAAAGTGTTATTCTTTGCATATAATTGGTCGGAAGTGCTTCTAAATTGCATTTTTTCGATTTCACTTGTTCCCATGGTTATAATGATTTTTTGTGAGCTTTCGTTTTTTGGTATTTTTGTAACATGATGACATAGTAGGAACTGAGATAGATTGTGCAATTAGTCGAAAAAAAAATCATTTGAGGGAAAAAAAAAATGCAAATATACTTGCATTACATCAACAAGCACATACATAAATTTTTTTTCGGATTGGATGAAAAACACCAAAGATATAACGAAAAAATCAAAATAGCACCATAGGGACCACTTAAAAAAAAAAAAAATTTTTTTTTGAAAATGTCTCTTAAATGTCTAGCGATTGAGTCGGTGTCAAAATAGGTTTATTTTTCTTCCATACAAGGTGATACGGTCTAATGTACAGACATGTACGAGAAAGCAATCATTAGAATGTTTATTAAAGTAAAATACAATAATCACAAATAGATTTAAAAATTCACTCAAGATATTGATATTTATTATTAGTTTTTCGCTGGTTCTGAGAAAGTTAAGGTTTTATTTTCGAAATATTACCCAAATTTTCTTTTTTCTTACTATAAACTGGTAGAAGTTTGTTATTGCAATTCAATGATTATATTTATCAATTGCCAATTTCTTCTTAATATTCTTTTTGCTCTTTAATCAATTCAAGCTTAAATAAATAAATATATGTCAATAAAGTAATAAATTCCCTACCCACATTTTGGTTAGTACAAGTTATTGAGTAAAATTAATTCATTTTCATGCATATCTTTTTCAATAGATTTTAACAGAATAAAAGCTTTTGATTGACTGAATATTTGACAAACAGCTTTTGGCTATCGCAATAAATTCATTTATGTCAACAAAGTATAAAATATTTCCAATTAAATATCAATCATACGCCATGAGGCACCAAAATCACAAAAACTCTCTGCTCAGTTACAGAGATATAAAATTAATTTGATTGACATATGAAATATAAATTTGAAGGTATTTTGCAGTTTTAATGGGAAATAATATAATAATCTTTAATAAACAAACTATGTCACTTGAGAGCTGTTTTCATTACGATAGATGTGAGCAAGATTACTGCCAGAATGTCTTTCTTTGCAGAGACCCACAATTAAAAACCCCAACCAACAATGATTCAAAATGCAATAAAAAGAATGAGTTATAATTTTGTTTAGAACTTAATGAAGTTCTGATTTTCTGCGGCTTCATAAAAACAATATTTTTGTAAAAACTTCATTGCGCCAGCCCACATCACAACATTACAAGCTAGAAATACTTGAAATGTACATGCAAAAAAAAAAACACTACATTAAAATGTCTATGTCTGTAACTTAATTTTCTCGTTACCGCTGGCACTTCAATTTAATTAGATTAAAAACTTTGTCCATTAACAGCTAATAAAGTGACAAAAAAACATAATTTAAATGTATTCAAAATTAGAAATTTGATATATTTGATAACCCAGGCAACTATAATTAAAAACAGCGTAGCGTATCCTAAAAAAAATATTTTTAAAAATTTGCTGAATAAAATTAAACCAAAAATTAATCATATTTCTTATTTTGCGTTACCTTGACAGTATTAAAAATACTTTAACGGACTTAGTTCTTGATGCAATAAAGAAAATAAAATACATAAATTATTAAATCTTCCAAGCATGGCCCCCAACTCTATTCTATGGATATTACATTTTTGATTCAATACAAAAATAAAAAAAACCTCACAACTATGTGCTTCGCTTTCATATTCAGTATTACTTTGTTTTTGTTTTTATTGCTATTTTTGCCTTCGCTGGCTGCCTGTTCTACACATAAATTATTTATTTCATAGACACGCGTTCAAGATGTGGCGGCTACAAGACGTTAACGCTGACGATTACTTTGTCAGCGTACTCATTCTTTTGAAGTGCTGTGAAGAATTCAAAAAAGGCGCATTTCAATGAATTTTGGAAGGTTTTTGTTTTATGTGCGACTTATGATTATTGCTGCGTCATTTTTGATTGATGTCTCTCTGCGTTGCAAACCGTTTTATATAGTGGTAGTGGTCGTTATATTGGAATATTTATCTTGTGTTAAGAATTTTTTAATTTTATCAAATATTCCTCAACAGAAAGAATTCAAATAAAAAAATTATAACAAAGAGATAATTGCTGAAAAAAACCGAAACATCTCACATAAACGGATTATTTTGACGAAATATTTTATGTGATAAAAAAATTTCAAAACAACAATTAAAATACTATGAGGAAAATTAAAAACACACGCATTGTATGGTGCTAAAAATTTAAATTTTTATAAGTAAATTTTTGTTTATTTTTGTATATTTCTAAATTCTTAGAAATGTTCTTACTCAGTATAATTTATTGAACTTTGATTACTGCAAGCCATAGAAGAGCCCTTAATTAGTATTATAGAACACTGCAGTCTGGTAAGTCAGCAAAATATAACATTCCATGTTTAGCATAAATGTTACTCGGCATGAGCTGCAGGTTTTTTATTTAAACATACAATGGCCAACATATAATTTTAAATTTTATTCAAAATTACTTAAATTTGGTTAATTTCTTTAAGCAAACTTACTTAGTTGAAAAAAAAAATAACCAAATGTTAGTTAGCTTTTAAATTTAACACATTATATACTGCATAATTTAAGCATGCTTTTGCTGTTGACATTGTTTTTCCAGAAATTCCCAGTCTTTGTGGGTAAGGGGTAAAAGAGAGAGAGAGAGAGAGGAAAGTATCTACCATATTTATGCAACGCTTAACCGAACTGAAACGAACAATTGCAATAAATTTTGTCTGCACAAATTATGCAAATTGTTTGCGCTGAAGCTGTCGAAATTCTCGCAAATTACATTCACAATTTCACTACACTCACACACACACACACACACACACACACACACACTGCCTCACTTCCACTTATATATATATAGGGAGATAACTAACTGAACTCACTAGCCACTGGCTTTACAAATGCAAATATCGAATTATGCTAATTTCCCCAGAGGTCAATTATTTGCATTAAACGCCACGGCACGGCGCTGGTGATGGCGACGTCATTACATCTAGAACCCAATGTAATTTTAATGGTTCCGTCTCATTCTTACACGCTGTCTGGTTAGTGCTTAAAGCACAAAACCAACCTCTTTAGCCCTTTTGCACATGCATATCCTTACGATGCTGCTGCTGCTTAAATTGATATGCAAATTAAGGATGCAGCAAATTGAAATCCAAATCGAAATCGACTGTCAGTTGGTTGATGCTAGCTAGTCAAGCAGTCGCCGGCTGCTCAATGTTGTTGCAACATTAGCTCAATGCCAGGCATAGAGACTGGCATATCTGCCAGAGCTTTGCTGTAAGTGTGGGTGAGAATGTGGCCGATGGGCTTGTATTGATGTTGATGTGCAGCAATTGCTCAACTTCTTGCTGTTCTTGTAAATTTTTCATTTAAGGACAAAAGCTCGAAAATTTCATATGCAAAATTTCAATTGTATGGGTTGCGCTCTTATTGTTCTTTTCTGCTTTTCGGTTTCTTGTATTTGTTTGTCTCTTGCTGTTTTTATTGCTTTGTTATAGTTGCTATTATAACTGTTGCTGCTGTTGTTGTTGGTCAGCTAGTATCAATTATGGAAATTTTGAATTGTTGCAAAAATTTGTGGCTGATGATTGTAGCAGAAAATTTCAGTTATCTATGCACTGTACTTCAGATTGGAGTTGAGACTGTTTGTTTGGGTAGTTTGTAGTAGTTTCCAAACTGATTGATTTCTTGCCTTTGAGCTGAAGTATGTTGATCAGTTGCTTAACTTAGTACTCTTACAAATGATCAGACAACATAACAAATGAACGCACAAAAATTTGTTAAGCAAAACAGAGATAAAAGAGATTTTAAAGCATTAAGCATGCTGAGCTCTTATAAGTTATTGTGCGTTGGTATGCATACCAGCTGGTGCATGTAAATGCACGCCTTGACTGCATGCATTTGTGCACTTTTTGTTGCATGAGCAGGTGTTGGTATAGGCAGATTAGCTGTTGTTGGCTTATGCAGACATGTTGTAGATACTTTAAAGCTGCTGCATGATATATGATGACAGCCAAAAGTGAACAAAAAATGGAGATAAATCATCGGTATAGCAGTAAATTTTGTATTTAAGGTATTGCTAAATATTTTAACTCAGAAAACAATTTTCTGAGTTTTTGTTGAAAGCATATAATATTGATGAAGTACTATTGATAAAGCAACTTTGACCCACTAATCCGGTGTATGGTCATAAAGAAAAAAAGCAACTACAACATTTCTTTCTACTAAATGTTCACATAGACAGTATTTTAAGTTGTAGTCGATTAAAATAAGTTCATGATTTAAAAAGGCAGAAAATGCATGTTAATTTTAATTTTTTCACACATTTTACAACGACAATATTATATGTAAGTATTAATCCTACAAAAAAATTCCTCAGTATATTTAATTATAAAATTAGTTGAAATTATTATTTAATTCAATTGAATACTTCAGAACGTTGAATATGAATGAATATCGTATTTTGGATTTTGTCACTATTATATTAAAAATAAATTTTGTTCAATCGAATCGTATGCATTGCATAATGCGGATTCCAAATGAAAGAAGCGTATTCAACCCTAGAACGTACAAAGGCATTAAAGAAAGACTTAACAGTGGGAGGGTTAGAAAACTCAGAGCTATTTCTGCGTATAAAAGCTAGTAGATAGATTTAACGCACTTTTGGGGCATATCGGAAATAAAGAAAGAATTATCAAGAAAACTATTGCATTTAGAGAAGGTTGTGTGGAAGCATTTAGCAATATTTAATGGAAGAGTGTTTATTTCACTTCAGTGTTGCAAATTATCTAAATCAGCTTGTAATGCAATAGCATCAGCGATGCTATTGACCCTAGTAAATAGTTTAAGGTCATCAGCATAAAGCAAAAACTTTGAGCTGTAGAATATTTTATATATATCATTAATAAATAAAATGAACAAAAGGGGCCCAATATGCTGCCTTGCGGTAGACCCGAAGATGCCTGGAACTTATAGGAAATTACATTATTTATATACACATAGCAAGATCTGTCACTTAAGTTAGATTTAATCCAATCTAAGAAAGTTGAATGAAATCCCATTTTAAGGAGTTTAACAATTAAAATATTATGGCAAACCTTGTCAAACGCTTTAGAAAAGTCAGTGTAAATGGTATCCACTTGGCAGCCAAGTTCAAACGAAGATATGCACTGCTTAGTAAAAGTTGTTAAAATTTTAACTGTAGAGTAACCATAAATAATACTACAAAAACCCTGCTGTTGGGTTAAAAATAACGAACGAATTCTAGGTTAACGGTCCATTTTGGTCCATACCAATTCTTTTTAAAAAAATTGGCTATTTTTTATACTTATTTTAATTAAGTATTTGACAAAAAATATTGCTACTAAAGTTGTATTTGTATGCTTAACAAATCGTTTGGGAAATTCATTTTATTTTGAATGTTTGTTTTTTTATTTCATACATTGATTTTGAACAAGTTGTGTTTTTTGTGTGAGTCCCCTTTCTGCATTTTATCGTCTAGACATGTGTCTGTGTTATTTATTTGTTTTTTTTTTTTATGAGATTCCCTTAATTGCATTTTGTCATGCTGTCGTGTAAATTGTTTCATTAGTTTCAGTTTTGTTTGTGTCTGGCTTGTGTTGTGTTGTGTTTTCCTCTTGTTAGAATGGATAATCAACGTTTTTTGGACACCGATGCTTTTGCTGAAATCCTAAATGACAGTGCCTCGGATATTTCAAATTCAAGTATTTTAGAAGAAGATACTGAATATGAAAATACTGAATGAAATGATTACGAAACAGAAAGTGAAGAATATGTGCCTACTACCAGTACTGTAGATTCATTCTTCATAGAAAAAAAAAAAAATAAAATGCAATGGAGTGCTGCTCATTTACCCTGTTCTATTGGAACTCGATCTGAAAATATTATTGCAATACAGGTAAGACCAACTTGATTTGCAGTATCCTGGTGCCAAGATGTGAAGATAGAAAAAATAATTATTGAAAATACCAATATGTATGGTAGAGTAAAATTCGAGGGAAAATTAAAAGACAGTGATGAAGCCACTTTGCATGCTTATATTGCAGTACTTATTCTTACTGATGTATGTCGGTATGTATATTTATACAGATTTTTTTTATTTTGGTTCAGTAAACAGTAGGCAAATTTATTTGTTATATGGCAGCGGCAAAAACAAAGACGTACATGGTTTGTTTGATAAACGTTTTGGTCGTCCTATTTTCCGTGCAATTATGTCTGAGGATACTTTTCAAATGATAATAAGAGCGCTTCAGTTCGATTATGTTATAAGCCGAAGACAAACGCAAAGCACCGATAAGTTTGCTCCTATTCGCGATTAGTGGAACCGTTGGGAAGGCATTCTTTCATTGAGTTTCAATTGCCATGAAAAAGTGACTATTGATGAACAACTGGTATCTTTCAGAGAATGCTCGATGCTCTTTTAGACAATATATGCCTTCAAAACCTGCCAAATATGGCTTAAAATTTTGGTTGTCTGTTGACTCTAAAACAGGTTATGTGTGGAAGATGCAGCCATATCTAGGAAAACAAAGAAATTAACGGCCTGAGAAAAACCAAGGAGAGCGGGTCGTACTGGACTTTACTCAAGGTTTAAAAGGTCAAAATATCACGGCTGATATATTATTTTCGTCGTTTGATTTGGCGAAAAAACTTTTGGAAAGGAAACTGACGTACGTGGGAATAATTCAAAAAAATAAAACATTTATTCCACCGAAGTTGCTCATATTCAAGAAAGCTCCCTTTTATTTACTTCAACATTTGCTTTCAATGAAGTCGCAACCCTAGTTTCATGTATCGGCTATAAAAACGAAGGTACTGTGTTGATGAGTACGATGCACAAAACGGCAACAGTTGATGTCAATGGACCAAAAAAGAAGCCTGAGATTGTGTCCTATTATAATTCAAGAAAAGGTGTGTATTTTTTTGCCAGTATTCATAGTTTTTAGTAAAAGAAATTAATTTGTCTTTTCTTTTAGGTGGCGTAGATACTGTCGACCAAAAAATTGATTACTATAGTACTAAACGCAAAACAAATCGATGGACAAATGTTGTCTTTGCAAATATGATAGATATATCAGCATTGAATGCGCTTATATTGTTTTCTGAAATCGATGATTCGTGGACACCAAGTGAAAAAAGTCGTAAGATACCAGAATTTTTACGACACTTAGCACTTTATTTGGCTAAAGAACACATGATGAAACGAACCAACATACCCAAACAAAAATTCTCAGTAGAGGTATTGGCTGAGATAAGAGCATCTTCCACAGATCCCGTACCTACTACAAGTGATACAAGAGACCCACCTGCTAGAAAACGTGGAAATTGTGGCTGCTGCAAATTCAAATCTGATAGTAAATGTGTTATCTGCAGCAAATTTATTTGCAAACAAAACCGAAAAATAGTTTGTACATCCTGTATAATTAGTAATAAAAAAATGTACAATGGACCAAAATGGTCCTTAACATAAAATTTGTAACTGTTTATTTTCCCCTTCCAATTTATGCTAGTAACTTAATTATTTGAAAAAAACATTGATTAAGAAAAAAACTACAGGAGCTAACGTTTCCAGTCGATATGTTTTACCTTTGAAAAGTTAAAAAAGAAAGTAAAAAAAATGGACCAAAATGGTGCCAACCTAACAGCAGGGTTAACACAAAAACTATCTTGTTCTTAATGATTCTCTCAAAAATTTTAGAGATTGTAGAATAATATGCGCAATTTTCCAACTGTCCAAGAATATACTGGATGCCAAAGACATATCAAAAATATGGCACAATGAAACAGACAAAGCTTGAGCACAATGTAGTAAGACAGCAGGAGAAAACCCGTCGATGTCAGCCTTAACAGAGTTTTTTACTCGACTTAACGATTCTAGATCATCTAACTCTGAGAGTATTAGGTGTCCAAAATTAAAAAAAAAATCTACATTTGCCAAAGAAACGTAATTCAAACTCTTAGCGTCAGCATAATTAGCACTAAAAAAGTCACTAAAGAGGGTCACAGTATCGTTAATGGAAAATGACGATACGTCATTCAAGTTCATAGCCGTTGGAATATTTGAACAACCTTTTTTGATTCAATAAAATTCCAAAAAAAAAATTAAGGATTCGATTTAATATTAACCTCAAAACCTATAATAAATATAATGCTTATAAAAGAATTTATTTTAGAAATTTAACTCTCTCCCAAAATGTAAATATTAAGACTTACTAGTAAACCTGTTGCCCGAATTCGAGCAAATCAATAAAAATTTAGTGTAAAAAACATTATAAACGTTTAATATATGATATTCTATTCAAGAAGCTATTATACTCAATAACGATATATTCAGTCTCAATAATGATATAAAAGATCATTATCTGAATGGTTTGACTTGAAACGTATGATCTGACACTAAATTTTTTAATGTAACTGTCAAAATACGAAGACGGACTTACATTTATATTACTACTGAGAAACTAATAATAAAACAAACTAATATAAAACATAACTAATTAAAAAAAAAAACGCAGTAAAAAATAGATTTAAGACTTAATACTAAGATATATTTCAGAAATTAATAAAAAATACTTACAGAACACCTACAACATCAATTTATAAGATGAAATAACGCCAAAAAACCCAAAAAAAAATTTTTTTTTAAAACCGTTGAAATTTGACTGAGTTGTTTGCTCGGAAAGTGGAATTTTTGATTTTGGAACTGCATTTTTCGGACAATTGACATTTGAGGAATGCATAAAAGATAATTTTGGTTAAAAATTTTTAGTTTTGAAAAAAATTCAAATTCGATCAATTTATAAGCTCTTCTCAAACTAAATTTCAAATTGATTAAATAGCGGATTTTTGTACAAAAATTTTATTTCTGTTTTAAAAGGTTGGGAACCCCCTAAAGCGAAATCTGAATTTTTAAAAGTGGTTTGCACATATACAGCCTAAATCTGATTTAATGACATCTAAATCGATAGAATCGGTCCATTGGTCTGGGAGGAGTTGAAGTCACAAAAAAAACCTTAGCCTATTAATTATATAGATAAGCAGGATGATTAAAACAGATTCGTGGCTAGAACTTTTAATTGGTTGTAACTATAATGAAATTTTTTTTCAAATATATTGTTTTCGAAGCTTGTTGAAGATTTAAAAAATATAAGAACAACATTTAAAAAAAAAAATTTTTCGAGCAAAAAACCATAAGGGGTAGCCTTGTTTTTTCGATGACACATAGTATTTATTAATTTTTCTGTCAAACAAAAACAAATTTGTCTAAAATAAACTACATACAATGAAATAAAATTAAAAATGAAAATTTTAAATTTTTTTATTTTTTCAACAAAAACAATTTTTAATACATTTTTTGAGGAAACATTCATTTTATTGGACTCTTTTTAAAGGCAATTATTAAAATACAAATAATAAAGTAACGCTAAAAACTTTGTAATTATTTTAAAGTCAATTAGTTGCAATTTAATACAAAAAAGAAATAAATGAAATTTTTTAAATAGTGGCAGAGATATTTGCTTCCAAATATAGAACTTTAAATTTCAGACAGTTTTTTTCTCTGTCTTGGCGTTTGATAAAAATACACGTTTAACAACTAAAAACAATATTAAGAAAATTCATTAAAAATACATCTGAGAAGATAATTACTGTAATTGTCAACACATTTTAAAGAAAATTAAACAAAAATTTAGAAAAACAAAAAAATTTTGAAAACCGTTGAAATTTGACTGAGTTGTTTGCTCAGAAAGTGGAATTTTTGATTTTGGAACTGCATTTTTCGGACAATCGACATTTGAGGAATGCATAAAAGATAATTTTGGTTAAAAATTTTTAGTTTTAAAAAAAATTCAAATTCGATCAACTCATAAGCTCTTCCAAACTAAATTTCAAATTGATTAAATAGCGAATTTTTGTACAAAAATTTTATTTCTGTTTTAAAAGGTTGGGAACCCCCTGAAGCGAAATCAGAATTTTAAAAAGTGGTTTGCACATCTACAGCTTAAACCTGATTTAATGACATCTGAATCGATAAAATTGGTCCATTGGTCTGGGAGGAGTTGAAGTCACAAAAAAACCTTAGCCTATTAATTATATAGATGTTCAACATCGTTGGTAGACTTTAATACTTTAATATGTTTGTTACGCAGATTTTATAATTTTTTGACACTCTTTGTATGCTACGGTAGTTTATAGGGTTTCCTAGGTAACCGTGGAACATTGTTTTCACAGACACGAACTACTCGATCTTTAAAAACATCAAAACAAGTTGCTGCATTTTTACCATTAAATAAAGAAATCCAATCAATATAAATAAAAATGTTTCATACATAATTAAAATCACAAAATTGAAAATTAAATAAGTTACAAGAATGCGTAGTTTGGCAAATTAGCAAATAAAAACTAATTTTGACTTATCTGCGATTAAATATGGGACAAGATCTCATAAGTGACCTATAATTTTTAAGAGTGGAAAAAGAAAAATAAAAAATTGTCGACTTTGCTGAAGTTATTGTAAAATTTGCTTTATCGAAGGCAATAATAATATTTGCATAGTAATTAATTAGATTATTGTAATTTATTAGGTTTATTATAATTATTTGTATTAAACGAATATACTTTTTGTCATTATTTCATCAGGGCCGCCAAAAAATTGTTTTACCACGGGCATCAGCTACCCTTACTACGCCACTGGATCCGGTAGAAACAGGCTCTTGAAATTTTGGAGTGTGGAACATAAGTTTTTACACAATTGACTTATGAAGAATTCATAAAAGATGATTTTAGTTAGAAATTTTTAGTTTATATAAAAATTAAAATTCGATCGATTAAAAAGCTTTTATTTTAAAATTATATTTTTCTTTTGTTGTTTTCTTCCAGGAAAAACACAACACAAAGCCTGCGTTAATGACATCTGGATCATAGATATCAGTCCGTTGTTCGGGATGGGGTTGAAGTTACACTGAAACAAATAGTCCATTAATTATATAGATGTATCACAAGTAAAATATTGATTTCTACCAATGGAAGAAAACGCATTGAAATTTTGCTTGAAATCAAGAAATCACTAAATTTAATTTATACCAATAATGTAATCACTCTCAAAGCTTTAGGTACTTCAATTATTAAACTCTTCATGCTGCTCATTCCATTGCTGTCAATAAATTCTTCATATCTTAATAGCCTTTAGACAAATTTTATGGTCATATATGTGCGAATATAGAGCACAAATTTGAAACTATTGCAACAAATACAAGCAATGAAAAGAAATAAGCACAAATCTGTGTCAAAAAAGCCATTGATGACATAAGATTTTATTAGCAAAGCTATAAAAATAAAAAATTCTTTAAAGATTTGCCACAAAAAAAAAAAAAAACAAAAAACAAAAGGAAAGAGGAAAGAAAAGACTTGATGACATGCTTACAAGCCATAGCGAGAACGAAAAAACTTTGAAGCAAAAACTTTAGCGATATGAGAATGAAAGACAAAAAGGACGCTAAACAATGTTTGCATAGCACACACACATACAAACACACACACATAATAAATACTTTAGAATAATTGAAGACAGCAAGGATTGCGAGGATTTGAGGTTTGTTTGTAAATTGAGCGCGCTACGACGTTGAAGGCAATAACCTACTCAAGAAATGACATAAAAAAGTAAAAAGAGAGTAAAATAAAAGAAACAAACGAAAGAAAATAAAGCAAAGAATTGAAAAGGATATGCAAATTATGTCAAAGATAGACAAAAATGTCATATAACGTGCGGCTACATAAGGCAAATAAATAGCAAACTTAGACAATAGCGCTGAGCTTAGAAATGAATAACGGCTACAGCCAAAAGCTGGCGTCAATGAATAGAAAAAAAAAAATAGAAACCAAAATAATATATAAAATAAAACAAAACATAAGCTCATAACACAAAAATGTAGCCTTTAAGCAGAGAGCTTGTAGCGTCGATATCTTTTGGCACTTTGTATGTAATGCAATTCAATTGTTTTGCCTTTTTTTCTTGCTTTTTTTTCCCTTTTTTTTTTTTTTGTTGCCTTTTTATGCGCCATCAACAGCAATTCTTTTGCTATTTTTTGCCAATAATTGTAACTATTGGAAAATTTGTAAAAATATTCGCAGAGCTTAAAGCCTTAAAGCCTGTGGCTGTTTTTTGAGCAATGCCGAGTTTATCCTTTTACCAGCAAAACTTAAGCTTTTAAGGCTCTTATATAGAGCTCTCAACGCAGTCGCTGCTGCTGCGGCAGCAGAAGCTGAAATGAAGTGCTTAGCAGTTTTTTGTTTTTTTTTTTTATTTATATCTTCGTTTTTTGCATTTTTATTTTATCCTTACAAGCAGCAGAAATTTGCATAATTCTAGCATAAATAAATTTTGCGAAAATACCCAAGATTTTTTCGATTTTCTTTTTTGTTTTTTTTTGTTTATTTTCGTTATTTTCAGCTACTTATGCTTTGCGGCGTTTTTATTTTTTTGGCAATATTATTGCATGCTTCTATTGCTTGCTATCCTGCTATCCACCACTTGGTTGAGTGCTCTCATTCTTGCTGTTGTTGTTGTTGTTGTTGTTGTAAATGTTGTTACTGTTATTGCTGTCTGGCTATCTTTGCCATAAATAATGTTTAATGAGTACAAATTTAACGAAATCTCTTTTACTGGCGCTGTCATATATTTTGCTCTCTTTTGGGTTTCTTCTGTTTTGTTTGTTTTTTTTTTTGTTTTGTTTTTTTTGTCTAATGGCAACATTTTATTTATCATTTCAACAAGCTTTGCAAGCTGTTCAATTGCTACTTTATACATCCGTTGATCCTTATACAAAGTTGTTCTTATCACTAAAACTTCCGCTCGTTGTTGAGTTGCTGGGCATTCCTTGTTTGAATGGTTGGTTGTATGTCAATTACCAACATCCGGCATAATTTTTATGGAATTGGCCTTTTTCCACTTGAGCTATTTTGCGTTTCTGAGGTGTCCTTGTGCTGCATGATCGCACATTTTTAAGTAGCAAACTTGATTTTTTGTTTTTTTTTTCTTCATATTGTTGTTTTCAGAAAAGGGTTCATGTTGCCAGTTAAGAAAAATTTGTTTTTATCAAGCAAATCAACACCTTTGCGCTTGTTGATTCATTGACTGCCCTGCTGCTTAGAAATTTTTTGTTTAATTTATATCCTAAAACATGCCAAGGATTGCATATTTATGCGCTTGACTTAGTTAGCATCCTCTTCAAATTAAAAATAAACAAACCTTATAAGAGATTATTTTTTTTTTGGAAAAATAAATACTGCTTAAAGGTCACTTTAATTCCCACTCGAATTACTCTAACAGCCCGCATCTGCCTAACAGCCGCAATAAACCACTTCAATCATGCCGCAAAGCTTTACAAATGCACTCAAACTTAATTTCCTTATAAGCGAAAATAGCTCAAAATGTGGTAAGCAACTCTTCAACTCTTATTTTTATTTTTTTTTTCTCCTTCTCAAGCTCTCCTTTAAGGGAAAAAAAAGTGCATAAAAAGTTGTTTTAACAACAACTTACTGCTTTATCTTTCACTTCCGCTGTCTGTCAGTCAATCTTTGTGCTGCATTTAGATGTGCTTCAATCTACGCAGTCGCTGCTGCTGCTACAGCAACATTCGTTTGACTTCCGGTTCGCTAGACTGCTTCTTTTGCTGGCTTCTGTGTAGCTTATACATATATTCACTTGCAGCCATTTGCGTTTGTGTGGCAAAAGATTACAACTTAGTGCACAGCAAATGCAGCAAAAGTAAAACGGAAAAAGTTCTAAAAAACACAAACAAAAAAAAAACACCCACACAAAAAAATAATAAATAAAAACACACTCGACCGTTTTACTTTCGTAGCAAATTAACTTCCTTTGAGCCTGAAGTATAGTGTGCTTGCAACAACTACACTCTAGATGTATCGAGTTGAGCGCAGTGTTAGTGTTCACTGTGCAACTATTATTCGTTAATATATACAACTAGCTACATACTTTCCTTTCTAGCTTCAAGTTTGCTGTGGTTTTCTGCAACAAAAATAAAAAATATAATGTAAAAACCTTGCAACACAAACAGCATTAAACCAACAACTGCAACTACTTTGTTACTGTTGTAGTTTGCTTTTGTGGTTGTATCTTGCAGTTTTCTATTTTATGACTTTTTTAGGCACCCCCTCCTCCTTGTTTCGCCCATATATTTCACTCAACAATTTTCTTGCAACCAACCATGGGTCTCATGGTGCCCCATTTTCGATTTAACTCTTTTGTTTATTAGCCTTTTTTGTTGTGTGCAACTTTTTTATCAAAAGCTTTGAAGCAGCACTGTTAAGCAGCTTTTTTTGCATGAAGCATCGGTTTTGGCATCAAAGCTTCAGAGAGCAACAGGATTATTTTTAATAAAGTCATATATGAGTAGAATTATTGTCAATCCCGGTTTCAGATAATTCAAGAAACTAATAATTAAATTCCTTGCAAACCTCCTAATGTAAAAAAACATCGAAGGGATGATTGTCAAAAAAATACATCGATGTTTTTTCTTCGAAACAGAAAAAACATCGATGTTTTTTTTCGACGGGAATCCCTAGCACGAAGGTGTTTAGAAGCTGAGATTGCGCATCAAAGTGTAGACCGAATTACCCAGGAAGGGAATTGAATACCTTCCAAACACCTCAATAAATACAGGAGAAGGACAACGTGACCAGAACAAGTGCTGATTCAACCGAATTCAGCATTACCGCTATTCATTAATGCTAAGATAACAAGGCAGCAATATCCAGAGGTTATATATATATATCATAATAGATGTATGATGCCATTATAACAGTGAAACTGACTGACTATTGCATGTCTCAAATGAGGGTATACTGCTGAATCTTTTCGATCATACTGTTGAGCTATATCAGGCAAACTATGCCTGAATAAGTTATCAAGCTCTATAGTTTAAAATTACCGTTGATCTCTTCATATTAGTTTTACTATATCCTTGTATATTACTTTATTACTAAAAACTCTATGACAGTCCAACAATGTCATTTACAACCTATAGGCAGAATGTGAAAAGTTAAAAAAATCCATGTATTTAATGTACAAAATCCTGATGACCAGTGAAATTTGCCTTTTACAATAAACATTTACAAAGAAAAATATGCTATTGATGAGTATATGAAGCAGGCATGCACGTTAACGTTAATTTTAACGGTAACCGAAATATTTTTTTCGTTTCGTTGAAACGAAATAAAAAAATAACGTTAATTCAAAAAACGAAAAATATTTATTTCGTTTCGGAGAAAACGATATAAAATTTTTTCGTTTTTTTCCCAATCAACCGTTGAAAATAACGTTAATTTCAACAAAAAAATTTCGTTTTTTTTTTGTATCAGAAGAAATTTTTTTTAGCATAGGAGAAAATTATAGAAAATTTTTCGTTTTTCAACGAAACGAAATTTGCTTTGATAAATTTTTAACGTTATTTAAAAAACGAAATAATTTTGATAATTTATTTTTCGGTTTCAACGAAACGAAAAAATTTTGTTGATTTCGTTGAGCATGTCTGATATGAAGACCTTGGACTATTTCGTTTTCATTTTGAATAACTTTTTAGCTAAACCCCATACTTCATAAAAGGATATACAGATCATAAGCATAATAAGCATATTCGATTAGAGTATTTTGAACAACATGCGAAAGGATCAACTGAGTTATACCACAAGTAATATGCTTGACATGCCATGTCCCCAATACTACACAAGGTTTTAATGTATCAAAATAAATAATAAACTATCATATCCTATCACACTTAAACCTACTTATCTAAAAAATCGCAGAAAAAACAATAATAAGGATTATGGATGCTACAGGAGACAAAACACTAGGCAGTTTTCAAGGAATTTTTTTCAAAAAATATCGTTATAATTTTTCAAATAGGTTATAGAAAAAATAAATTTAGTGAAAAATTGCAAGTGTAGACATTTAAAAAACATTTAAAAGTTTCAGTCAGTGGAAAAATGTTGAATGAAATTCATAAAAAGTAACTAGGTCCTAGCAATCGCTTAGCAAATGCAAAAGCTGACCACATAAATAGGTAGGTTGAGCATACAAATTAGTTGGATGGCTCGTTTTCAAAACTTCTGTCTTAAAACTATAAAAGAAAAAATATTATTTCTTCCGATTATCTTAAATGAAAAAATTCAAATTTTTAATTTATTCCAGTTTTTTCCAGTTTTAACAAATATTGGCTCTAAAAAGGCAAACATTTTTATTCTATATTTTGTATAAATATCTAAAACGGTATAGAAGTTTTAGATATTTTGAGATTTAGAAGTTGATTTCTGATGAAAATGGTCACCCAGTTTGAAAGAAGTAATGTCGAGACAAATGCGTTTAAAGTTTTTCTTTTAAAAGCATTAAATATCCATTTTTATCTCAAAACAAAATTCCAATTTTAAAAAATCCTTTTGGCATCGATTCGATTTTTGGATTGATCATCTTTATATAGTTTCTGCTCGAAAAAACTTTTAAAAGCAAACGATCTGGTTCAGTAACAGATACCAAAGCTAACCAAAATTAATCAAAATCAATTCATCCGTTTTGACGTGAATGGGCCAGACATAGTTGATTAGCGCCCTCTCATGGAAGATTTCTAAAATTTAAATAGACTCAATTCTGTTGCAGGGGCAGGTTATTTCACTCACCAAATTTTACTAAAACCGGTAAAGTCATTTAAGAGTTATTGAGTCTTAACAATGCACTTTTTAAAGCGCCCTCTTGCGGAAGCCTTTGGAATTTTTTATAGCCCACGTAATCTTGAATGTAGTTGAACATTCAAACCAAATTTCATTGAAATCAGTCCAGGCGTTTAGAAGTTATTATGAAGTGCCACGCCCACAGACTTGCGTTCACTTTTTTACACCCCTTATGATCTTTCCCTCTTTGAAACGTACTCGGTGTCCCAATTTCAGCTAAATCGGTTAAATAGTTTTAGAGCGCATAAGGGCCGAACAAACAAACAAACAATTATTATTTTTTATATTTAAGAAAACTTAATTTTTAAGATTGTTACTTTTATCAAAAATTGGTATCTCCATAATTTTTAAGAATGTTGCGATAAAAAAACAAAAAAATAACTTATATTTTTAAAAGTAGAAAAAGAACCTTTAGACAAAATTTCCAGTAAATCTAAGAGCATGTGATGAATTTTTGGAAAAAAAACTTGCATAAGGCTTGGAATGGCCACATATTTTTTTTTTTGCAATGCATATAACAATTTAAAACAAAAACACTAATATTTAACAATTTCATAATTTCACGTTTTCACATAAGTTGGCAGACTAGAACTACTATAATTTTTTATCTAATTCAAAAAAAATAAATAATCCTTTAATATAATTTACTTTTGAACTGTTCAAAACTTTAGAAAGATAATATTTAAGTGAATTAAGTGAACACTCAAATCCAAAGATGTTGTTTAAAAAACACTTGAAGCCAATAAAAATCCAATTGGATTATTTCGATTTTTTTATACAATAAAAAAAACCAACGAACGTTCCTTTGTACTCACTTATTCAAAATGAGCGTTTGAATTAAAAGTTCAAGAACTTTGTTCACAACCGGCACTTAATTATCGAAATATTTCCTCCAGACTGCTTTCCTTACTTTTCTTTCTTATTTCTTATTGTTTTTGTTTCTCCACGATAACGCAAAAACGAAAACATGTAGAACAACAACAACGCAAACCGAACCGATGACGCATGCACAACAAAAAAAAAAATCACTTGACAATTGGTCTGTTCGAGTACTTATCCAGTGAAAAATATCCAACAGCAACTTGCAAGAGAGTAACACGCAATTCTCTCTCAAATAGAAAAATATTATAAAAAGTACGCGAACCCAAAATTTGCAAAACTTGCAATCCACGATAACAGCTGACTAACGTCTTGCTTACATTTAAAGTGGAATGGCAAGCAAACGCAAATAGGACATAAAGTGTTCTCTTGGAACATTTCACAAGGTTGAAAGCGGTTAGATTTAACAAGTATACCAAAAATCATGATGACTTTCACTAAATTTTACAAAATTTTTACTAAATTTGTTTGGCTTGTTTGAAAGTTCAATTTGCAACTGTTTAAAATCAGCTGTTTTCTAGCTTGCAAATTCTCGACAGTAAAAATTTTTCCAGCAGGAATTTGCAACTTCCCCTCCGAGTCAACTCTCACTTTGCGCTCTCAATTTCTCTCATTCTGCAAGTTTTTTGCGTACGCGAACGCCAAAAGCTGATAATTTGTGTAAATTATCAGTACTCGAACAGACCAAATGCTGATAGTCGAGAGCTGCATACAAAAGTTTTTCTCAGAACGGACGTTCACTTCAAACGTTAATTTTGAATGAACGGTTAAAACGAACGTTCGTTGATTTTTGTAGTTGTCAAATTTCTTGAGAAAATACGAAACAGACAAATTGTCAGTGACAAAAAAAATGCATTTATCTTTCAATTGCAAACGAAAAAAATATGCGCTTTAATATACTTAAGAATCATTTAGAAATATCATTTAAGAAATTTTTTATCAAATATCTTAAATGGCTTGCTGATGACAACAAAATAACACAATTACGCGCTCATTTTCCCTTGTCCTCTTATCATTGCTCACTTAAAATTGTTTAATGTTTTATAGTTGTAACAGTAAAGAACAAAAATTGATTTGCAAGCGCTGCAAGTTTCTTTAGCAGCAAAACATTAGCTTGTTTTTTACTATTTATTGATAAATAGCTGTTAAAGCGAGAAACATTCGCCACAAGATTATTGATGTGGTTTCATGTTGTTCGATTTTTTCATTGACTGATACATACACAAGCATGTTAGAAGAAAACTATTTCTACGAATATCGACAACAAAACTCTTGGAAATATTATTTTCATTTAACTTTTGAACTAAATAAAATTTGAAAATTCTATCTGGGGATCAGAGTTGTGACATATTACTTTAGAAAGTAATATGTTACTTATTACATATTACCAATTACAAAAAGTAATAATATTATATTAAAAATTACTTCAAAATAAAAATAACAAGCTACATATTACTATTACTTTACATATTACATATTACTTTTTGCTAAAAAGCCTACAAAATGAAAAACACAGAAAAAAAAGCAAAAAATTTCTTAACATTTTTTACATGCACAGTAGACCGGATCGAAATTTAGATTCCACCGGTTGGGGTCTCAAAAGTTAGAGGAACTCATTAAAATGATTTCTGCATATTTTTTTCAAATCGGAGAAAAACCGCCAAAGCAATTTTGATTCTGCTGAAGGTCCTTTTTGGTAAAAAAAACATGTTTTTTGCTTGTAACTTTTTATTTTTCACAAAACGCATACCCACATCTTCTTAAATGTTAAATTTCTTACTCATACTAACATTTTGACTTACAAAAATTGTTAAAATTTCGTTTCATTAGAGACTCCGACCGCTTGAATTTTTTTTTATCCATATAAAAATTATACGGTCTAATGCACAGTTAAAAGTTTGAGAGTAAATTTTAGCTTTTTTATAACATTTGTGTTGTATGAACTCGTTTTATTCTCAATTTATTATAAGTTGTATTCGACTCTATATTATAAAACTTGCATTTCAATTCAAAAAGCTATTTTACTCCAAAAAAGTTTAATTTTTATACCGTAAATTTATAAATATCATATATATATATTCCAGTTATGCACACTTCTTTAGTTACATTTGTTAATGCTGCATTTACATATAAAAAAGTTTTTTTTATGTTGTCAAACAGAAAAGACTGCCAATTTGGTTGTAAAAAATTTTTGTAGAAAGAAAAGGATCGCTCAACGTCTACAGACGTGATTGGAGCAAACTCAAAAGCTCGCTGCGTTCATTTGGTGTATATTCGAATACATCGCAGATATCCATAAAAACATGTTTGGAGCATAGGCTAAAGACGAACCTGTTAGCAAGGATTGAAAAGATTCTTGTTTTTCACTTCTATCATACAGCTCCTTATGTTTTTGGCTTCTAATGTGTTACTCCACTATGTATTTCTTTTCAATATTTATATTTTTAATGCAAATCGCGCAAAATAGAATTGATCCGTCCGTTTTGAAAATATTTCCATATTCAGCCACGAATTTTGACAAAATTGCAGCCTTACTCTGCTTAACTTTCGGCATTTTTCTGAAATTCATTTTAAATTCATTGTAAATGTATGTCAAAGATGCTGCATATTATATGTATTTGATAGGTACTCACTTGGGAATTAAGAAATTAAACACGAATTAGAAGTATAGTATAGTTTATACACAGTTTGAATACATTTGGCTTGTATCAATTTTAAGAAAAGACCTGGCTTAAAAAATTGACAGGCCACAATAAGCACGAAATCATTCACAATGAACAAATAATCAAACTTATTTTGAAATTCGAACGTAGCCAGATCAATAAAAAATATAAAAATGGCAAAATTTATGAAAATTTTAAATATATAACAAGGGTATTCACTTAATCGTATAAAAGCCTCATAAACCGTATAACCGTATAAACTTATAATTGTTTATAACTCAGCTGTCAAAATTTGTATGAGAATTCATTTAAAGGAAACGTATAATTTTATTCAACGATTTCAACGTATATATATTAAGGTGCCTTGAAAAAAAAAGTTTCATTTGTACCCATCCTTAAATGAACCTTGATGTATTTTATGATGATTCCCAAAATATTTTGGCTATACCGAAATCCGTCAGTGAGCTAAACCATTTTGCAAAAACCTCCAAAAATCATGTTTTCCGTATATATATTAACTAGTGTAATAGTTGTAAACAAATAAACTGTCTCAAATTATACGCCTGAAAAAGTTCGTTCAATCTGCATCAAAAATTTGAAAATATTTGCAATTGGGTTAAATATAATGATGTTTTCATGCATTTTTTTAGATTATTTTCACAAAAATTCAAATAACTTTATTATTTCTTATACGATCGCCGTTATCAAGATATCGTTGGAAAGTTATGCACGTCTGTCATATATTTTGGACATTTTTCTTTGTTTAATAAAGTGTGGCTCTTGTTTTATTTCTCCATTTGTGTGCAGTTTACCTGAAAATAAAATTTTCAAAATCCAAAACACTGTATTTTTTTTATTTCAAGCGTTTGTTTCAATGAGAATTTTTGAAAATCATCTAAAAAAATCATGAAAAACATCATTATCTTTAATCCAATTGCAAATTTATACAAATTTTTGATGCAGTTTGAAAGAACTTTTTCAGGCCTACAATTTGAGACAGTTTATTTATTTACATCTATTACACTAGCCAGTATAAATGCGGAAAACATGATTTATGGAGGTTTTTTCAAAATGGTTTAGCTCACTGACGGATTTTGGTACAGCCAAAATATTTTGGGAATGATCATAGAATACATCAAGGTTCATTTTAAAATGGGTACAAATGGAACTTTTTTTTTCTTCATACAAGTCGAGGCACCTTAATATATATATATACAGCCACATATTTTATATAATTTTTTTACGAAGATTTTATACTTTTGCTTATAAAAATGTATACCAACTCGAATAAAATCTATACCAACTTTGTATAAATTTGGATTATACGATTTTATGGTACAAATTTTATAACAAATTTGGTATGAATTTTTATATATACCAAAAAGCATAAAATTTAAACTCATATTTCTTACAGTGTGGCTGTGTTAGCCTCCATAAGAAAATTTTGTCACAAACTTAAATAAGGTTTAGATGTTTGTTGAATTTTATGTTAAAAGTGAGTTGGGGTACAATTGTACCCCGAGGACGTCTTTAGGGTTAAAAAAATTCCGTCGATATTGGAATGGAATATTTTATTGAATTTAAATTAATTTAGAAGATATAGTTTTTTACCACCGAATGCCAAAAAATCCATTTTGTCCACTTTACGTCATTGTTCGTTACTAAAGTTCTCGTTTGTAAACGATCTTATTATTATATTTTATTGGAAAAAGAGTTCACAAAATTCACTCCTTATTAATTTTACAAAAAAATGTTAGGTTTAAATGTGAAATTCTACAGGTTCAACAAAAGATAAATAAACTATTAACTACATAAAACCAAGATTATAAAAAAACTAGTAAGCTATATCTTCGACTTGGCCGAAGTAAAAATACCCCCACGGACGATTCTTAAGGTTGGAAGAATCTTAAATTGGAAATTTTTTTGGCCTTTTTATAAAGTTTTAAATTTTGGGGTTGTATGGGAGGTGGGCGTGTTAGATTGTGTATGACGCCCATTTTTCTAGCATACCTCAGTTTCGACATAGAATTATAGATTTATAGATTTTTCAATTTTGTGGTTGTATGGGAGGTGGGCGTGTTAGTGGGTGGATGACGCCCATTTTTCTAACACACCTCATTTTTGACATTGAAAACACAAATACCGAGTTTCCGTCTTGTAACTTTAATATTAGCCTCTTTATAGATTGTTCAATTTTGGGGTTGTATGGGAGGTGGGCGTGTTAGTGGGTGGATGACGCCCATTTTTCTAACACACCTCATTTTTGACATTGAAAACACAAATACCGAGTTTCCGTCTTGTAACTTTTATATTAGCCTCTTTATAGATATTTAAATTTTGGGGTTGTATGGGAGGTGGGTGTGTTAGTGGGTGGATAACGCCCATTTTTCTATGACATCTTAGTTTTGACATAGAATATACATATACCAAATTTCAGTATTGTAGCTTTAATATTAGCTTCTTTGCAGAGTTTTCAATTTTGGGGTTGTATGGGAGGTAGGCGTGGTTTTCATCCGATTTAGCCCATTCTCGAACTTGACCTTAGTTTTTAAAAAAAAAGCTCAAATATCGAATTTCATTACGATATCTTCAAAATTACGGCTGTAATCGTGTCGACAGACAGACGGACAGACGGACAGACGGACAGACGGACAGACAGACGGACATGGCTAAATCAACTCAGGTGGTGATGCTGATCAAGAATATATATACTTTTCTATACCTACCACGCCTCCTTTTGGGTGTTACACACGTCGTGACAAAATTAATATACCCCTAATGCAGTACGCGTGGGGGTATAAAAATATTTATTATAGCAACGGCTTATCTCACTCTGTTTAAACTTTTAGTAGTTAACACATGAAAAGATAAACTGACGCACTTGCCAACCAAACATTGATACAACATAGAAACATTAGCAAAAAAGTTATATGAGAGAAGAATCTTAGTCGATAAAAAAAAACCTACATAAAACAGCCAACATAGATTTGACTAGAAAACCAAATCAAAGCCTTATGTGTAGAGATTTTCTTCTTTATTTCTGTTGCTTATAAATGTTATGAATTTCTCTGCATGAGTTAATTTCAACAAGTTTTTCTTTGGAATTTTTCATTCCTGCCAGCCAGCTGACCTGCTCAGTTACTTCAAGCTTACTTTTAGCTACTTTGTTGGTCTGTACATAAGATGGATGCAGTTTTTTTATTATTTGTTGTTATGTCTCTAGACATAGACAATCCGTTCTGTAGAGAAATGCATGCTTTTGCTTATTTATAACTTACAAACAGTTGGATTAAAACTTTTGGCATAAAGCTGAAGTTTTTACTACGTAACTTACTTGTAAACATCAAGGAGTTATTGTCCTTTCTGTGTTTTTGTTTTTTTTTTTTCTTTTTAAATAATTTCCTCTGAAGACATGTTGAACGGTATAAATTTAGAATTTTTTGTTCGGTTTTACTTTAATATAGACGGTGTGTGATTTGCGTGTTGGCAGAATTTAATTAATTAGCAAGTCTTTTAAGCATCTAAAGCTGCTTAAGCTATGACGCTTCAAAATGAATATAAAACATAAAAAAAAACAATATCAACATTATAACCAAGTTTTTGACACCGCTGACTCATATAATTTTATATAATCATATAATGACGCATAAAAAACCATAAGAACAGCGACTTTTTTTTATTATTTTTTTGACTTACATGTGCACATAAATGTTTACATTGTGTTGCTTTTGTAGTAGCTGAATTGTTGTTGTTATTATTGTACTTAAAAAAGTAGCATGATTTATGCTGGTCTTATATTGGTGGCTCAGTATAATAAAATTAAATGAAATAAAATAAAAGTGACAGAAAGCATTGAAGAGTGTGTGTACGTGTGTGTGTGTGTTTTACTTTAAAGCAAATTATAAAGGTTGTTTGTAGTTTTTTGTGTAAATAATACATATGTATGTGTGTGTGTGTGTGTGAATTTAATATAATGTTTAAGCATGTTTTAAGCATGTCTTTCGTCTTGCACAAGTTATAAGCACTTTATTTGTATTGGCAGTAAATTTTTATGTACCGCTGTTTTTGCTTAGTATGCAACAATATTTATGATTTTAACTTTACTACATTATAAGCACTCATAAGCAAGCATTGCAATCTTTTTTATGTGTGCTTAACTTTTAACAATCTCAGATTTAAGAGGAAGTGCAAAAAAGTTGCAACGAAGTGTGTGTGACAGGTTTTTTTTTTGTAAATATAATTTTTCAATTTGAAAACTTTTAAATTTTCTTATTTATGTATTTTTCATCAAGTTGTGATATTTTCTAACGAAATTTGTTTTCTTTAGTTCATTCGAAAAGCAAAACCCTGAGAGACAAATATCTGCTTACCGTGCTTATTTGTATAGTTTTTTCTTAAAACAAAAGCTGCAACAGATCTGTAAATTCTAGCATTAGATATTTAAAATATGTGCACAAAAATTTGTGGAGTTTAAAAAATTTGTTTATATAAATAAACAAAAATGGTACTCCTTAAAACTGCCGCTTAGAAGATGGTATGCATTTGGTTTAAGTTTCTAAGCAAAGTTTATAAAGAAAATATTACAAAATAAAACCATTTAATAATAAATGAAAACCGTTAAAGTATGCGCGCGATTATAAAAAAAAAAGTAATAATAAAAAATATAAGATTCTTTGTCTTCCACACACGCAACCGTATAAGCCACATATCAAAGCATGCACAATAAATTATAATGTTAGCAAGAAAAATAAACAAAAAATAAATTTCTAGCTCATAACCATAGAAATGTGGAAAATAAATACATATATTAAAAAAAAAAAATAAACCTATCAAGTGTAACGGCAACAAAATAATAATAAATCAATATAAGATCCATAGAAATGTTTGTGTAGAAATTGATAAAAACCAATACAACAGAGCCGTCAATAGAAGTGCAAAAACACTAACACCAGCACAACCATAATAATGATGATGATGATGGTGATAATATTGATAAAGATTATATTGAGGGTTTTTGTCCTCACACGGAACACAGAAACGTTTACATTGATGTTTATTGAAAGGCGACATTAAAACACACACACACACATTTCTTGCTTTATAGAAGCAACAAACAGTTCATAAATCATGCGTAAAATATCAGCACATTTTTTTTTCATATACAATTATTTTATATATTTTTTTTTGCATATTAGGACGAAAATAAGCACATTTGAATGCCTTAAATTCGACATTTGAGGTGATTTGATGAATTGTTTATGAAGTTTCAATAAGTATCCAAACCTCATGTGTATAATTTTGGTTGCTATTGTAATAAATGCATAAAGAAAGTATATTGCTGAAATATAAAAAGAAAGCACGCACATGAACATTAAATATGTCATTTATAGAGAGAAAATAAATTTTTGATATTATGTATAAAAAGTTACGCCCAAGTAAGCCCATTGTTCAAGTTTTCAAGAAAAAAGTTACTTTTTAATAGTTCATAAGGGAATTATTTCTGATAAACTTATATAATTTTGATAACGGTGGTTATATATTAAAGAAGATAGAAGAATTTGTATATGACAAAAAATTCAAGTCTAGTTGAAAACAGGTGAACAAATTACTAGACGAAAAACTTTACAAAAAAATGCACATTATTTACACTGAGGTAACTACAATTTCAAAACTAGCAGAAACGTGTTACTTTTGAAAACAGGTAACACAGATTTGCGCCTTTAACGTATATTTTCATTTTTAAAACGAGAATTTTAAAATGAAATTTTAAAATGTTCGTTTTGATTTTCTTATTCACCAAAATTTTAATTTTTTAATATTAAACGAACGTTTTAAAATTTCATTTCAAAATGTTTTTTACAGAAAATCAAAGCAAAGATTTAGAAGCTAATTTGAAAATGTCCGTTTTTAAAATGAAAATAAACGTAAGAGGAGAAAAATTTTCTCAGAGTAAAAAGCATAAAGATTTTTGCCAAAAGGGTCGCAAGTAACATTTTATGAGCTCATGTTTTCAAACATTTAAACAAAGATTAATATGCTAAGTGCAGTTTAAAACAAAAACTTGCTTTTTTTTGGCGCTCTTCCTTCGTCGCGTGATTTAAATTGTTGGTTTTCTGTAAGCATTTTCAAATAATTTCTGAAATTATTTTTTAATATTTTTAGTTTTCTTAAATCTATTTAACATCGTTTTTATTAAGTTAAGCAATTACTTATGTTTAACGTCCATATAGCGAGGACTTTTGATCAAATTTGTCGAATTCGGGCACTAGGATTACACGTTTTAAGTGCAATGTATTTAACTTTAATTCAATATTATGAGCTAATAAAAATACAAATTATTCTTTGAATAAAAATTTTTAAATGAAGTCAATATCTTTTTTATAAAACCTTAAAAAAAATATATTTATAAGAAACCATAGACCCTAAAATAATATTTTTTTGGCACAACCTTCAACTGCTTTGAGCGGCAAAAAAAAAAAAACAGAAAATTTTGTTTTTGTGATCTATAATCAGTGAGCTTATCACTTTTTTCGAAAATGGTGCAGGAAGTTTTGTGTTTGTTTTTCAATGCTATTAAAATCAAAACTTTGAAAGAACATCAACAAATAAAACAACAAAACGAGGGCAAAAATCGTACAGAAATATCGATCAATGATTTCAAAAGTACCCACCAACATTTGCATGGTGCAATTGTTATTGAAAAGCGGGGTGAGGTATCGCTTATAAATATGGCCGTCTCAGTAAAAAAAGGTGGTTAACAAGAATTTATAAATATTAAAGAAATACATACATGAAAGTTTACGATCAAATGTGTTGTAAACACAGAATAAGTACTCGTCGTCGGATTTATTTAAATTGAATGAAAATAGGTACATGTGCTTGGTACGATTTGTTGAATCTTTTACTCTAAAAAAGGTGTTACTTTAAACAACCCATTACATGCAACAATTAAAAGAAACGATTTTAAATTTAATTCGAGTCAAAAGTATAAAACTCTATCATACAACGTGATTTTTTTCTACTTGTTAGCTTAGGAACAATTTTAAAAAAGTTTGTTCTTAGCATTTTGCACAACCGCAGTATTCAGAATAATCTAGTTTTTACCGAGTTTTTAACAAATTTTTATACCCTAAACCTGAAAGGTCAGGGTATATTAACTTTGTGCAAACGTTTGTAACGCATAGAACGAAGCGAGTCCGGTATAGAAAAGTATATATATTCTTGATCAGCGTCACCACGTGAGTCGAGCTATCTATGTCCGTCCGTCCGTCCGTCCGTCTGTGTGTTGTCCGTATACACAGGATAAGAAGAAGGAGTTGAGATAATTGGATGAAACTTGGTACACATGGTCACATATACCCAAGGATCTGCACTATTGCACAATATTTTTGGAATCCGCCCACGGACACGCCTACCTCCCGTACAACGCGAAAATTGAAAACTGCATAACTCAGCTCATAATTACCCTACAACAATAAAATTTGGTATGTATGTGTTTTATATTAACACAAAGATGTCTTTGAAAAATGGTTGTCATCCGCTTACGGACACGCCCACCTCCCATACAACCCAAAAATTGAAAACGCAATAAATAAGCCTCTGTTTCACCTTTAGAGCTAAAATTTGGCACATATGTTTTTTGTAACAAAACAAAGATGGTTTTGAAAAGGGGACATCATCCGCCCACGGACACGCCTACCTCCCATACAACGCGAAAATTGAAAACTGAATAACTCAGCTCATAATAAGTCTACAACAACAAAATTTCATCCGCCCACGGACACGCCCATTTACAATTAATTTTTTTTTTTTTTTTTGAAAAGTGGGCTTAGGGTATTTCATAGTCGGCCTAGACCGACTTTAGACTTTCTTTACTTGTTTTGTTTTGTATTTTATTTTGAAATAAATTTAGAGAAACATTATTCTCAAGGCGTAATTTTGTTGATATCTGTTGACAATGGCAAACCTCAGAGAGATAATAATGCCATGTAAAGCTTCTTGAGAACATGAACTTTAGCTGTTCGGAGTCGGCATAAATTATGTAGGTCTAGTTCTCGGTCAATTGTGTGCAAACATTTAATAACACACACAACAAATTTGATTAAAATAAGCTCGGTCAAAGTCCTTTCAATTGCTGAAATGACCAATTTGTTTTTTTTTTTTTATTTCATATTTTATTCAACATCTCTACCACCAACTACAAATTCCAAAGTCGTATATATTGATGATTTAAAATAATTTCAGATGATTAGAAATGAGGACAGAATTATAGAAAGGTAGGAACAGCGTAGGAACATGGCTAAACCGGGATTCGAACCTCGAACCTCTGGGTTGGCAGTCAAACACACTAACCACTACATACTTTATCTTTTTTACCATACTTAATAAACTTTTTGGCATATAAAAAAATCAGGTCAAAATATGCTATAGTCTATTTTGTATGACAGATTTTTTTCGCTGGGCTGCACATGATCCCGGCTTACCGAGCATGTTTTACTAAACAAATGAGAGACTGTGTCTAAATTACTCAAAAATGAATTGTCTTGATAATGAGATCTTCCATTGGGCATCGAGGTAATGGTAAAGGGTTTGGCTTGTTGAATTGCTATAGTAGAACTAGAAAACACTCGAGCTGGTGGTGTCAGCCAACAAACTTCCCTTCAACACTTTCCCAGGTAGTACCTGAAAAGAAGGCTTAGGCAACCTACATTGCATCGATGCCCAAGAGAGTCGGAAACCGAGTTATTAGCATGACTTGATAGACACACCAAAGTTGCCGGGTTCAAATTCCGTCCAGGTCATGGTTCTACACTTTTACCTTTCGAAATTATTTTTTTTTTATAAAGAATTTTTTTTAATTTTTTTTTTTTTAGTTATCATCAAATAAAATTAAATTCAATCAAACAGCTTTCTTGTCAAATAGTGATAAAATAAGTTCAAACTAAAGAAAAAGTTAAGTATTGATCTTCCTGGAGAAAAGTTAAAAAAAAAATTTAGATCATTTTCACTAATGAACCATTGTTTTTTTATTGTCAGGCGCAAGTCTCAAAACCCAACTCTGCGTTATAGCAAAATGTATATCAATAACCAACAGTCTTACAGTCATACCTAAATTGGAGCGTTAGGCGTTGTGCTATTTAACGCTTCTCAAAAAAGGTAAGCGCCATACCGCAATTGAAGCGTTACGCATAAATGTCAAAATCTTATTTAAATGTCGAATATTTATGTAGTGTCTAAAAAAAATTTAAAAAAAAACTGTATTCATTCATGAAAAGTTCATGCTTAGCTCCCAGATGACTCATGTGAACTTTTATGGTTTCTGTTCTGTGGTGAAGACACGCTGCAACTATTTTTGATGAGGCTTTCACAACTCTTTTCGGTTTTGTAGTCTTGTTGGACAAAAGAAGGTGGTTAAGAGAATTGTTACCAAAGCGCCAATAGATCCCATAAGATTTCTTAGCTGCCAATATATTCGATATGTTGCTTTTGGAACCTATTGCTCGTAGATTCATTGATCAGAAATTGTATAAAATGTGAAAAAAACAATTTCGATTTATTTTTGTTTGTCACTTATTGACAATTTGTTCTTAACGCTCTTTCAAAATTGGAAATTCAGATCGGTTGGCAGTTAAACAACGCTAACGCTCCAATTTAGGTATGACTGTTAGGGGAATTGGGTTTGATTACGCACAATAAATTTCCTTATAACGTAAGCAGATGCCATTTGAATTTTTAAAAAATTTATTTTAATAAAATAAAGTTAAAAATTACAACATTTTCGATGAGTATCAATTAGGCCGGTATTTGCCCCTGCCAAAATATTTGGCAAAAAACAAGAAGAAAATATTTTTAACAGTCTAGGACCAATTTAGAGTCGATTAAATCATCTCACTGCCTTTTAAGGAGCTCTTATATGAAGGTTAAAGTAAAAACATGCAAAGAAACCAGTTCCAGCACTTGTTATAATAATTTTTCGGGTTGTTGATTTTGAAAGCGAGATCAGTTGCGCTTCCAATACCTACCAACATTCTGATGATGAATATTACTCGGTTTTCACATACGAATCCTACAAACCGAACGAGACAAAAAACAAAAAAAAATATAAGTAAATTAAAACAGATACATATTTATTGACATAGATTGAACCACATACTGATGAAAACCACAGAAAATAGGCTGTATGGATAATAGTTTGTACAAACAGTTCTTATCAGGGTCAATGATGTGAAAAGTCCGATTGCACACATTGGATAGCGCTAATGCCGACGATGATAATTTTCCAGGAAGTTGAAAATCCTAATTCTGTTTTTCTTTTATTTTGACCTTGGAATGATCTTTGTACAGACAAGTTGACCTCGTATTCGGAATCAGCGACCCAAAAACCTTTATTCACGAAGTTGGACATCGTATTTCCTTTTTTTTTGTGGATTTTGATCTTGGAATGTACTTGAAATAATGTCAATACAGAGAATGTTGTCTCTTATTCGGAATCAGCCAAACATAAACTTAGAACAAGATGTTGGACATCATGTCTCTGTTTGTTTTTAGTCTGACCTTGAGTTAGGTAATTTACTTGCGACAAATTGACCGCAGATTTGGAATCACCAAGCCAAAATCCTATATATCAGGAATTTGGACATCACATCTCCGTTATTTTTTTTTTTACATTGAAATAACCTTTATAGAGACAAACTGGCTTTGGATTCGGAATTAGGGACCAAATAACCTACATATTGGTTTTGAGATTATATTATATTGAAGCAAAGTTACAGAACTACATGGTGTGTTTTCTATCCGAAAATACTTTTTTTTTATGCCAAATGTGAGAATCCGAAAACCGGTCTTATTGACCTTTTGCCTGAAATTATCAATATAAAATTTTAAAATGTTATATTTTTTAAATTGTTTCTTACCAAAATATTTGAAAATTTTCAATACTATGTCAAAAAAGAAAAAGGTCGCTAAAAGATGCTTTGTATGAAAATGTTTTTCAGCTGAATAATGTTATGCATGAGTCTTATAGAGATGAGATAATTTGATTTTTGGCGAAGACAACAATACGATTACTAGACTTTGCACAGTACCAACAAATTTTGTACATTCGGTTAAAATATTTATAAATAAATGCAACAAAAACTAAACCAAAAGGAAATAAAATTAAAGTATTCAAATTTTGTTGCTTATTGTAAGCTTCAATTAAAAATTCTGCAAAAATTGTTGTTCTTCTCTAAGAACACAATATGTTTTATTTCAACTCTAATAAAACGTTCAACTAATCAACTTTGTAGGTAAACATCTTGGCTACTATTCCGAGTAAAAAGCAAAATATAACAAATATTGTCTCCGAGAAATTAACATGCCACATAATTACTGTTCCATGCATAGCACCCAACACTTTGTAATTAAAATTAAAAAAAATACAGAGTAAAACTTAAGACAAGAGCTAATAATTTGAGTAGTTCAAGTTTTCAGGCTAATTGCAAATCTCAGTTATTTTTTTTAACTACTACCAAAACTTTCAGCACAAATGAAGAAGAAATTTCTGAACATTTTGAAAGTAGAGTTAATCTTATATTGTCATTTTTCGCTCTTATGTCAAACACTGTTCTAACATTTAGATTTACAATCTGTAGAAAAAGTTTAGAAATAAAAAACTTCATAAAAAAAGAGACAAAAATCATAAACTTCAAAGTGGCTCTATTGTTGTTTTATTACTTAGATTGTTGTTTATTTTAGCTGATGTTTTTATTTATGTTTCTTTAGTGTTTTTTATGTTGTCGTGCAAAAACTTTGTCTTACTTTGAAGTTTCTATAGCTTATTTATTGCCAAGTTGATTAAAATTTTGTACTTTTGCTTGCTTTTCATGCTGTTGTTGGTATGTTTGCTGTAATTATTGCCATTTCTTTACATAGTTCGTAAGTCAAAAGTTGTCAATAAAGTGGTAGAGGGAAAAATGTAAGAAAGCATGTTTTAGTTTTCAAAGTTTTTTTTTTTTGATGTAAGCAAAAACTAACAAAAAAAGAAAAAATGTGAAAATTAGAACTAAGTTAATTAAAAAACTATTGCAATTAACTGGTTAAAAGCAATGCAGGAAAAATGTGTGCAGTCGACTCTGTTTAAGGTGGCAGGAAGAAGTTATTTTAAGAAATTTAAATGTCAACAACATATAAGAAAATATTTATCTAATATATAAAAATCTCGTGTCACGGTGTTAGTGTATGAACTCCTCCGAAACGGCTGGACCGATTTTAATGAAATTTTTTTTATATATTAAGTAGGTATGAGAATAGGTTATAAAGTATATTTTATCTTCCTACCCATGAGGGGCGTGGCAGTTTTTCAAGAAAACAAATTTTCGGTTTTACTTTCGTTCTAAATCGCACATAAATGAAAGTCGGTACGAACTTACTGTTGACACGCGCCCTTCGACTGTCAAATTTGAGCGATCAATTAAACTTTTTGATATAGAATAGATGTGGAACTTGATGTCGTATAACAGTAAAGCTCAGTTTGAAATAACTGATTGGTCAGGTCTTTCAATTATAAAAAAGGCACTGGCATTGGAAAACGGGGCGTGGCTACGCTCATACAACTCGAATTTTTGATACAGAATAGCTATGGAAGTAAAATTCATATAACATTTTAACTCAGAATGAAGTTACTATTTGGTGGTGTTCTGCTACTGGAAGACTAGAATGGGCATTGGACAAGGGGTGTGGCTCCACCCATATAAGACACATTTTTTAAATTGAATCGCTTTGGAAAAAACGGTCACAGATCAAATAAACTGGGTTTGGAGTAACCATTTGGTGATATCCTACTATTCCAATATACTCGCAAACTAAAACTGGTGGCTCCACCCATAAAAGAAAATTTTTTTATTAAATAGCTTTGGAACTAATGGTCAAAGAATATTGAAACTTAGAGTGGAGTTTGTCTATTGACAATCTGGAACAGGCATTGGACAAGGACGGCAGCAACGCGCCGGGTACCAGCTAGTATTATATAAAAAGTTTTTCTTTTTTCCTCAATTTTATCTGCTGGCACAACATGACTTTGTCCTTGGCATTTAGGCAGAGCATTTTAACTTATTTTATAAATATTTATAACTCCCTTCAGCAATCACTTTTAGAGGAATTCCGAAAATTTCTTTTCAAAAAATTTCGGCACAGTGGCTGCATGCAGCCAACATTTATACACCGCAACGCATACACAAAAAGTCAACGGCCAAAAGTTAGAGCTTTGCACAGTTTGGAATTATTTTAACTTACCAAATAAAGTCAACTTTCATTAAAACGCACACAACTAAATTTGGGCAAAAAGTGACACCAGCAGCAGCATACAAGGACAGCGTAAAAAAACCACTGTTGAAAGTTTCAACAGTTTTGCAACATATCCGAAACATTTTCATGACAAACACAGAAAAATATTTCCTAAAACTTTTTACCAAAGTCAGCTAACAGCTCTCAACTCTACTCCAGACAAGCGGAAGGAATGTATTTTTTTTTTTTTTGTTTTTTCTCTCTTGAGCTTATTTTATTCAACTTATTTTGTTGAATTTTTGCATTGGTATTGAAAGGATGTGCAGCCGAAGAAGAGCAGAATTCATTGGTGCATGCTTTAAGTTGTAGCATACTCGATTGCTTGAACATAACTCTAGCTGGCAAAACAGCGAAAACTGCATAACTGTTGACTTAAAAAAAAAATTACAATTTCTACGCTTTTTCTCTAACCACCCAGCAAAAAAAAATATAAAAACAAAACACAAAAGCGAAAAAAAGACTACATTCCAAAAATAAAAATCACATAACTTTCAAGTCGCTAAAGTATTTGCTGGCATTGAATGTGCGCTAAGTTCATGAAGGATATTTTAGTAGCTAGCACTAGGCAGCAAACATAACAAGCTGACATTCTGATATTTGGCCAAGATATTTCAAAGGCAGTCAACAGAAGGAAGTTGCGAAAAAAATAAGCAAAGATGTTTTTTCTGTTGATTTCTTGAATCCCCTGATTATTCGTGGGTCTTGAAGACACACAGTAAAATTGAAAGCCAAATATTTAACAAAGTTGGTTTTTTTCTGCGGTGTGAATAGCTTTATATGTGTTGGTATATAAATGTATGAGAATATTTATGTGAACATCTAGCTGAGAATAAATATGACTGTCACTTTGAACCGCTTGCGTCATTAATAATGACAGCACAGCAAAAAAAAAACTTTTCTTTTCACTTGACGTGCCTGCAATCTGACTGCTTTTACCTGCTTGCCTGACAACAACCTGCAAAGTGTTGTTGTACTGGCTGATGAATGATGGTGGTGGTGATGATGACGATGATGATGATGTTTAGCGCTCTGCAAAGGTATGATGAATTTATTCTTTGCATATATTTCTTAAGATTCTAAGAATTTTTTTTAACAATTTAATTTTTGCTTAAATTAGAAATTCTTTTGAATATCATTTGGTTTTTCAAAGCATTACATTGTTTAAATTTCATTTTAAAATAAAAGAAAAATATTTTTTTATTGAAATTTTTAATTTAAATAAAAAGACTTTATATTTAATGATTCATCAGATAAAGTAAATATGGAATTAACGGATGAAGTAAATAATGCGATAAAAGTAAAAGTTTAAAGAAAAGCTTAAAGAGATTTAAATAATTTTTATTGAGAATGTAACATTGGTTTGATTTAATTTTTTATTATTAAAGTTTAATATTATTAAAATAAAAATTTAATTACACTGTGCTCGAATCGGACACTTTTTTTCTCATTAAACTGGGAACCCGGGGGGATTACCTAATTCGAGTATGCTGATTCTAATGTTGCTAAGCGTTTTTTAGGTTAGCTCTTATTTTCGAGAATTTTGAAAATCAAAATTTTAGACCCACGAAGAAAAAATTTCTAATTCTTGACAATTTATTGAATTCCTCTGTGAATTGTAACGAAAAATTACATCCGTGTACTTAACTAAAATACTCTTTGTAATACCCACCATCAGGCTAAATCAAATAAGTTTCTATTTCAACCCAAACATCCTATTTAGAAGTTTGCTTTTGTACCCAAAAATCATGGAGTCATAACATAAAAATGTTCGAACCTGTTAAGCCATTGGCCATTTGTAAACAATAACGTTGTATATTTTTTTTTTAGTTTTTCTAAGTTAAGAATTATATTTCTCTCTCGCAGAATGGTTTCATGCCTGGTCGTTCGACTGTTTTCAACCTGGTAATTTTTTTCTGAATATTGCACATTATCGTTTCGAGAGGGATGTCAAGTTGATATTATTTACACAGACTTTTCGAAAGCATTCGACAAAGTCAATCATTATATGTTAATAAAAAAATTAGAAAATATTGGATTTCACACTAGTTTTCTTAGGTGGTTGAGGTCATATCTATTCAATAGACTGTGTATTGTAGCCTTTGATAGTGTTAAATCATTTCCATCTGTGGCTACCTCTGGAGTTCCGCAATGGAGTATCCTTGGACCGCTGCTGTTTATTCTCTTTATTAATGATATTACATTTCTTTTTTCTCACAGTAATTTTTTGTTGTATGCTGAAGATCTGAATTAGTACTGTTTATAATATTGCACCATAGTGTGGGTATCAGCCTATTAAGCAATTCCCGGAAAAATTCCTGTATGGAAGTTTGCTACACATAATTAAGACGTTTCAGCTCTTTGATATGATAAAAACATTCAATATCATCAACTTATTAAAGCAAGCGATAAGCTAATGTAAACATTAGCCCACGCTATCTTTAAAAATGCACTTCCCCTAAACCTTCAAAGCCATGAACTGTTGTCGTTGCTTAAGGGCCCATTAAAATTTTTCTTTGTATTAATTTTTTTGCGTGAAAATCACTCTTAAGGGGGTTCATTTTTTGACGAACAAAAAAGTTCCTGTCATACGATAACCAATTTTGTTAAGATTTAAAAAAGTCATAATTTTCCAGATCACAATTTTTGCGGCTCCTAGCGCTGCCCCTACCACGAGGCCCCGGTTTTTTCTCTGCCGCCTGTTTGGAGCTCTATACAACCATGTTGGAGTGAAAACTTTATTTTTTTGTAATTTTTTTCTTGTAATTTGTTCAATTCTCTACAATAATAAAAAATTTTGAAAAAATGTTTGTTTTTTTGTTTTTGACTGAGTTATGAATTTTTAAAAAAGGGTCTGTTTTCTCTGCCGCGAATGTAATGTCGCCCCCCTTAAATCAACTAATTCGAATAAGTATTCTTCAAATTGTTTTTATTTGATGTATTTTTGTCGATACAATGGTTATTATATCTATTTATATCGATTTAGTTTTAATAAATTGTAAAAAATAAAAAATAAATTTGCTTCGGTTTTATCCTTAAAAGTGATATTTTGTTTTTCGTATTACTCGGAAACTAGAGCTAACTTAAAAAACGCAAAGCACCATTAGAAACAAAGCACTCGAATTATATTATCCCCCTGGGTCCCCCGTTTGATGGATTTTGCAACTAGCACAGTGTTATTGTTTTAAATATTAAGAAGATTGTCATGGGCCTTATGACTCAGGAGAGACTCTGCAAAGTCAACGCTTCGTAATGAACAAATTAGTTTGAAGACAATGTTTTAAATGTGTTCTTAACAATATTTACATTCTAAAATAACACAAAAATGTGTGTGGATACCACGCACGGCATAAGCGAATCTTTTACTCAGAAAGTAGAGTTTAAACTGGTTCATTGTGGTTAACTCTTTAATGTAGTATAACTAAAAAATATGTGTGTGGCCGTCACGCATGATATAAGTGAAACTTTAACCCAAAAAAACAGAGAGTTTTTAAATTAGTTAAATTAAAATAAGTAAAGAAAGTCTAAAGTCGGTCAAGGCCGACTATGAAATACCCTAAACCCACTTTTCAAAAACAAAAAATTTTTATTGTAAATGGGCGTCTCCAAGGGCGGATGAAGCCTATATTTTATATGCATTTAAATATTGATGAAAAATTTACACATACCAAGTTTTATTCCTGTAGCTCACAGTTAATGCCTTTATTGTGCTTTCGCTATGGGAAGTGGGCGTGTTCATGGACGGACTACTTCCAATTTTTGAACACACCTTAGTTTTGGTATAAAATACATGCATACCAAATTTAATTTCTCTATGACAAACATAACCTTATTTATTGAGTTTTAAACTTTTTGGGTTGTATGAGAGGTAGGCGTGTCCGTAGGCGGATGAAGTCCATTTTTCAAAACCATCTTTGTCTTGTCATAAAAAACATATGTGCCAAATTATAGCTCTGTAGGTTAAACAGAGGCTTATTTATTGCGTTTTCAATTTTTGGGTTGTATGGGAGGTGGGCGTGTCCGTAAGCAGATGACGTCCATTTTTCAAAGACATCTTTGGGTTGATATAAAACACATACATATCAAATTTTATTGTTTAGGCTAATTATGAGCTGAGTTATGCAGTTTTCAATTTTCGCGTTGTATGGGAGGTAGGCGTGTCCGTGGGCGGATGATGTTCATTTTTCAAAACCGTCTTTGTTTTGTCATAACAAACACACATGCCAAATTTTAGCTCTGTAGGTTAAACAGAGGCTTATTTATTGCGTTTTCAATTTTTGGGTTGTATGGGAGGTGGGCGTGTCCGTAAGCGGATGACGTCCATTTTTCAAAAACATCTTTGTGTTAATATAAAACACATACATACCAAATTTTATTGTTGTAGGCTAATTATAAGCAGAATTATGCAGTTTTCAATTTTCGCGTTGTACGGGAGGTAGGCGTATCCGTGGGCGGATTCCAAAAATATTCAATAGTGCAGATCCTTGGGTCCATGTGACCATCTGTATCAAGCTTCATCCAATTATCTCAACTGCTTCTTCTTATCCTGTGTATACGGACAACACACAGACGGACAGACGGACGGACGGACGGACGGACGGACGGACATGGATAGCTCGACTCACGTGGTGACGCTGATCAAGAATATATATACTTTTCTATACCGGACTCGCTTCGTTCTATGCGTTACAAACGTTTACACAATGTTAATATACCCTGACCTTTCAGGTTTAGGGTATAAAAATGTACTTAAAAATGGAACAGATTATAGTTTCAATGACAACCTGCGAATGACGACTCGTCTTTGACCTCAGATAATCCCTTTGCAGCCGAGACAATTTAGGGCCTGATTTAAAACAGATGCCATTCTAAAGTGCTTTTTGCTTGGCAAACGAAGCACAAGCTACGAGGTTTGAAACTTTTAGTTCAGTTTTACGACTAGTTTCAATTCGCCATATTATTCTGTACGCTGCTTATGTAGTTTCAATTCAAAAAATTACGAACTCAAACTTTGATGATAAGGTGTTTTTCTTCGTTGGGTCCATTTGGTTAGTTTCGTTAGTTTGTACTCAAACCATTTCACCATGGCTTATGGTGAGTTATTAAATTTATTTAGTTTCGTTAAACTGAACTAACCATTTCACCATGGCTTATGGTGAGTTATTTAATTGCAAGAATTCGCTGCGTTTCATTTGTGTTTCATCACTTTTACTACCCGTTTAGTTCGCCGTATGTTGTATACGCGGATAAAGAAGTTTCACTTCAAAAATATATATAATTTAATTCACTTGTTTATATGTGAAGTTAAGGTAATTTGAAATTATCTACCTACATCTGCAATCACGCACATCTTAATTGTATGAGTAAGAAAAAAACAGAAGAAAAATATCCAACCGAACAGATAACGGTTTACACCGAATGAACATGAAGAATCGTTTTAAAAGTCTAGTTAAAATAAAAAGATATCTCTAAAAAGATCACCAAATTACCATTAGTGTAAAATCAGTTCACAGACGACACCGGGAATTTGGATTTTGTGGCAGTAATCCAGCAAAAAAAAAACCCCCTTTTGACACAGAAAATGACAACTAAACGGTTAAGATTTAAAGATACGTGCGTAATTAGAACGGTCAAGCATTCTCAAAGTCAAATCATCTTGGGATGTTTTTCTTATTATTAACGAGGTGGGGTCCCGTTGTTAATGCTTTTTGTTAATGAAATTATGAGCGGAGAAAAATATTACGAAGTCATAACGGGTTTGTCGAGCCTCTTGAGGAGAAACAATACGGGAATTCTAATAAAGATATCTTTTAGAATGACTCCGCTTAGTTAAAGGTTAGTTGTTTTTTATAAATACACATTCATTTTCTCCGCATATTTGTAGCTAAAAAAAGAAAATATACGCTTAAATCTTTTTTTACAGGTTTACAAAATATCAAAGACCTTGGTTGTCAACACTTGGACTGGCCAGAAAAAATAAAAATGAAAAATCAAGTAAAAAACGAAAAAAAGAAACAATTTTTAAATTTTTTTGTATTATTTTTTTATTTATTTTTTATTTTATAATTTTTTTTGTTTTTTGTCTTAAAGCAATTTCCAATAAATTATATCTCCTTCATCTGTTACCCTATTTTTATACCCTTAACCTGAAGGTCAACTTCCCAGATTGCCACATAGATCCGTTCGAATTTGAAACCGAATCACATCTTCGTACATTTTTTCCGAAACGGATTGCATATCGGATCCGTTACGGTTCCGTTTTCGTAGGAGATACCTCTCCAAAAGGCGAATCATTTTTCTCGTTTCCACAAATCCGTCTTGAACTTAATATAAAATAATTTAAAAGTGACGGGTTCGTTTTTTAAATAATGGGAATCCGCGATGAACTCGTTTTTTTAAATACTGCGAATCCGCGAAGGACTTGCTTTTTTAAATAATGCAAAGCCGCGACGTACTAATTTTTTATAATACTCTGCATTCTAGTTTTAATTATTTATAAATATGATTTAATATGGATATGAATACAATTTGAAAATGATAAGATATGAATATAAAAATTTTTTTATAATTCAATATTAAGCATCACTTTTCTACTTATTGATAATGCGATTGATCATTCGATTAGTGGAAGAACTATTTTGCTACGTCCTCCTCTGCCAACATACCCTCTTTTGGTATTTTCTTTGAAATGCACCTGAGGAGAAATTAAATATCTAACTTATATATTTAAAGACCTAAGGACATACTTAGCATTAATTAGCGTACATAAGCGTAAAATCATTAACGAATTACTGCTGATGGACTCAACAAGTTCGAAACGGGTTCGTCGAAACATAAGCTGTTTAATTCCGTGGTGAGGAACTCATCACGGGTTCGGAACAGGTCCGTCAAAACATAAATGAGCGAATTCTCTGCTCGAGTTCGAGACGGATCCGCATCCATTTTTGTGCACATTGGACTAATTTTACAAATTTGCGTCATTTTTTCCATGCCTTATTTTGTCCCACTCGTTATACTGTGCACCACTGTATATCCATGGTTCAAGGCAAAAAAAGATGCTTCGTCCTTTATAAAAAATTGTATGTTTCTTTCAAATTTTGATTTGAGTCAATAAGATTTTATTAAATTTACTTATTCTATTGCTGACTTTGACAATCCATTTTATTTTCATTGGATTAATTATTGAAGATTGTTTTCTTCAGTTTCTGAGTCACAAAATATTTTTTTTAATTCAGAATAAAAAAGTAAACATAACAAAATTCTCTGAGCTTTATTTGGTGCTAAAGGCAGCTGCAGAAATTCCCACACAATTATATGACCGAAGTAGTTTTTCTGAAAATTTATTTTCTCAAGAATTTTTTTCGAGAAAATCTTGTTTCTAAAAATTGAAAACACAAATAAAAAATAAAAAAATAACAAAAAGAAAACTCAAGCATTATTTGCTTACTTTATATTTTTTTATATTTTCACTTTTCTGAGATTTCTTTCATTTAATTTTGATCTTCACTTTAATAAATCATTCAAGTATTAAGCGAGTGTCAATTCAATCACACTTAATTCTATTGCTTTTAAGATGATTACCATGTCTGAGCGGGTGCCAAGCATCTTTGTGTGGTTTTGAAGTTGCTAGACTACAACAATGTGCAGACAACTCAGCGCATCTAATCATAAATTCCAGGCACTGAACTAAGTTTGCTCTTGTTTTATTCTATGTTGCTTACATTGTTTTACAAGCAAGTCCTTGTGAACAACTAGCTTGGTTTTGATTGCGACAGGTGTTTGTTAAGTTCAGTTTGTGTTGTTTTTGTAGTTGTTGTTTCCAGTTTTTCACAAGATTGCATTCCAAGGATTCTCTCAAATCATCGTCTTCGCTTTTTAATCTGTGACTTACTTTTATTCCGGTAAAGGATGCCATGAAGCTAGAAAAACTAACAACAAAAACAACAACAGCAGCTATTCAACGAGCCAGCAAGGATAATGGATTTATAAGCAAACGAACGTCAAGTAAAAGCTAGTCACGTTAAGCTGGTGCTTTTGATGCTGCTGCTGCTGATGATGATGATGACGCTACTACTACTGATGATGTTTCTGCTGCTGAGGTTAGGAAAAAATATTACCGGAAAAGTGTTGTGGAGTGGTAGGATATACAACGGATGTGGCTGCACGAAAGCATGCCAACTTGTGTTGGCAGATTAAGTAATGCAAGCAGAAAAATGTTAAAAAACGCCACAAATAATCGTTATGCGATGCAAGCATTCATTGCTCCCGATTGAGTAATAAAATTGTAAAAATAAATGCCAGTAATAGAGTTTTCTTAAATGCTTAGCAGCTGAAGAAGAGAATGATGCGCTTCGCTAACGGTGTATTTGATTGGCAAATAAATAAAAAATGTACATGAATGTACATAAATAAAATATATGGCATGTAGTTAGCTGCAGTATTCCTGAACGTTAAAATAGTGCATGCGGAAAAAGAAAAACTTTTCTCTAAAACTCCATAAAAAACTTTTTAGAAAAAATTTTGAATTAATTTTTCATTTTTAAACAGTTCGTTTTGTGCTTATTTTGCAAATGTTTGGAGATAATATTACAATGATCAAAAATTTTAGATTAAGTCAATTGTTTACGGAAAGAATTCTTTATCCACGGTTTGCGAAAATTTGATCATTTGTCTAGTTTCAGAAATGCTATACTCGGATGTGATTTAAGTACTTTTATGAATGCTCGAAACTGTATTTATTTGCATAAACTCATTTTTGAGAAGACACCGCTTTATCTCTATTCAAAACTTCAGTTCTGTCTGTCTAGAAGAAATATTACTTTCATTGTACCTAGGCATAGCTCGCTGAACTCCTCTCGTCTGTTTTTCATTAACGCCATCAGACTATGGAATGCACTGCCCCAAAATATAAGAGAAATTAACAGGAGAAGAACTTTTAGGCAAACTATTTTATCCTATTTCTCCACTTCCTAAAACTTAAACTTTTTTCTACATCTTTCCTCCTAGCAGTTCCTAATTTTTACTTTTTCGTATTTTTTTTTTTTTTCTCGGGCTTTTTTATTGCTCATTTCGTTATATTTTATGTTTTTATTTTCCTAGACTGTTTTAAACCTTATGTTCTATAGTATAATTTTTTTAAAATTTTTTTTTTTTCTTTCTTTCTTTTTCTATATTATTAAGATAGTTGTTATAATATATAAATGAAATTTGAAATGTAATGAATTTAAGTAGATAAACTTAGTTGATAAGTAAGATCTTATTTAAGTTATTAAATTTAAGTCATAAAATTAAAATTTAGCCATAATACTCTTTAGTAAACAAGGTTGTTATCTATAACATCATGTACTATAAGAGAACCTAGTTCTAAGTGTACTATGCAAGGCTTTTAAATAAATAAATTAAATAAATAAATAAAAATAATAGGCGAATCCATGATTAATAAAACTACTTGAAAAGATTTTTCACATCGAATGACGATAACATTTTCTATAGTAAAATTTTCCGTAGAAGCTGAATATCTCTGAATTTTTCAATTGAACCCAGTTTAACTGAAAATGGTCATAATGAAATACAAATGGCTTGCAGTCAACATAGCTTGCAGCTCCATGTCCTCACTTGCTGTCTTCGCTAGCCTCTAAACTTTAGGGATCACTCCAATATCAAACCAGCCTCGGACATGAACCCCTACTAAAGACCACTGTAGTATTAATGTAAGCATTTACTCTTCAATTGGAAAAAAATGTTGTTAATAAGGTTTCTACACTTCTTTTGCAATTGAAAAAAAAGTGTTATAAAAAAATTATTTGAAACAATAATTAAATAATTGTTAATAGGTATTATTTCAAGCTTTTCACAACTGTTTATAAAAAATTGGAAAAAAGTATTATCGTAATGTTTCTAAAAACTGTTTTTAAATATTTGTGAACAATTACTTTTGTAAACTTCTTATAAGTTTACTTCTAAGAATTCTTATTTTAAGGGATTTTTTTATCAATAGAGCAATATTTTATGAAGTGCAATATTGCTCTTTTTGTACTGATAAACTGTTGCCAAATGGCATTTAACACATCTTCTCCGATGATTTGGTAGTCTCCAAATCACATGTACCCGATCAGCAATGTTTTGCGTCTTCCTGCTTCTTCAATATGAAACTACGATTCCATTTCTTCAATTGGACGATCTTCATATAATAACAATCCGCGGGCAACTTCACTTTTAAATGCAATATGAGACAAAACGCGCATTTTTTCAGCTTTTGCAAACATACAATGAGTCTTCCATGCGTTAACAGTAGTAGAGTGGATGCAATTAGTCAACAGCGGCCACCACCACTTTTTTTGACAAATAGCAGTACGATAGTTGGCAACATCATTGTCATGTAAGTCAACACCTCCCATGAGCTTGTTGTATTCACTTACAATGTTTGCTGTTGAACTGACACCTTCTTTTTCTCTTATTTTGAATACCGTGATGTTAGAATCTCCGGTCAGCAGAGACAAAGTTTGAAATTAGTGTAACTGCATTATTGTCATGCCAACGACTTACAAAACAATTGTTTGTTGTATCAAAAACGGAATCGAATTCATATTTTTTCAGTAACTTTGGCTTATACTGTTGTTGTTTATTCTTCTTACCCGAAGAAGATTGTTGTCTTTTAGCACAAGCCAAGTGCAAACTAGCACCTCTCAATTGATTAGATCTTACAGTTACAACTGCTTGAAACTTTCTTTCATTCAACAAGCAAAATTATATTGAAAAAATTGTCAAAGTAGACCATGTGGTATTCTGGATTTAAAACGAATTCAAAGAACTTCAATGCCACAGATGCTCCTAAGCCGACTTGTTTATCGTATGGTGTTGAAATACCAGCATACGACATAGCTTCATACAAATAGTCTGTATCGGAACACAAACACCAGTTCTTGAAACCAATTCGAATTGATTTTCCTCTGATGAACATTTTACAATTATGTCTGCCAAAATATGGTATCATCTGCTCATCGATAGACAGTTAAGTAGTAAAAATCCCGAACTGCTTATTTTTATATTCAATAGATCAATCAGAGGACGAACTTTGACAAAGCGATCAGTGGTGTCAATATCGTTGTTGTCCATCAAATGGAATTTACCTTTTAGTGCTTTGAAAGTATTTTGAGACTTCGTTTGCTTGACGACAGGTATTCCAAGATCGACCATATTGACCAGTACATACTGACTTGAGGAACTGTGTGATATCCAGATACGATCAGTATTCCAATGAAACTGTACAAAAGCTGCTTCGTATTGTTTATAACAATATTATGTTGCTATTTTCAACCCTCAACTTCATAACTTTATCATCAAAATATTGAGAAAAGAGTTCCAATGGCGATTTACCACCTTTGGAATATAAAACAATAATTAAATAAATGAATTTATAATGATATGAAATAAGATTACAACAAATAATTTGTTTACAAAAAATAGTATTTGTTCCGAGAACTGTGTAATTTGAAAATCATGTAGAAGAAGACTCTGTAAAAGAAGAGAGTTGTTTGTACCTATTTGACCAGCGTATCGTTTTCGACACAGCAGTTTTTAGCAGTACAAATGGAAGGGGTAAAATCGTTTTTTCGAAATAGATGAAATTTTTTTTTGTATATCATTTTTTGACACTACGATCAAATGCATATGAAAAAACAAAATATCTGTTTATTATATATTCTATGATTACATGTTCTCTCCTATGTTTTTTTTAAGTCAGATTAGTTTCAATCTATAATTTTTGATATAGCAGTAAGAAGGGTCATTAGTGTGTCATATTTTTAAACTGATATATATTCTAACTTTAATTGGAAAAGTTGTCCTGAAGTATATGAAAAGTCAGTTCTTGAAGGGAAAAAAGGTTTGTTGTGCTGCCTTTTGTGCAGAAAAAGAAGGCCTTTAAGTACTGCTCATAAGAATAGCTAGAAAAGCAAGTGTTTTATCTTAATTGCCTATTGGGTATTTTTCCTGCAGGGATACAATTTGATATGTATGTAGCTTATATCAAAACTAAGATGCGTTCAAAAGTTCAAGATGCGGCATCCATCTATGAACACGGATGCGTCGTATATATATAATGCATCCCGCAGAACTTACATAATTTGATTTTGTTTGATGTCAAATTATGTCCTCAATTTTTCAATTTCATATTTTTCCTTACTTTAAGATGTCAGCTGTAACTTTAAGATGTCAGCTGATTTTTTTTAAGCTGACATCTGTTACTTTTCATTGAGTTATTAACGAATAAACTATGGAGCTACAGGAATAAAACTTGTTAAGTGTAAATTTTTCAACAAATGCATATAAAATATTGGCTTCATCAGGCAAAGACACGCCCATTTTCAAAACTTTTATTGTATTTTGGGAAAGTAGGTTTACGGTATTTTATAGTCGCGCAAGACTGACTTTTGACTTTCTTTTCTTATTTTATATAATGTATTATTCTATCCATCAGCAAATTTTAAAAGCGAATAAAGCTTACAATTGTCATTCCTCACTATTATTTGATATGGAGAATTCTTATACAAATTTTTAAGAATATTAGATTAAATGCATGCAACAATTTTCTCAAAAATTTGCAGGAAGCCAGCATACCGTCCTTGAACGTTGTTGCGATGGACCATCTTCATGGCATGTTTCATTCTTACTTCTAGCTCAATAAAGCTGTGGTCTGTCGCGTTGCTTTTGTGGTCTGTAGCGCAATCTAGTGAGATCCACAAACATTAAAAGTGATAAAATCTACAATTACAGTTTTAATTTTTAATGATAACATTCACATTTTTAAAGTCGTCAAAAAAAATTCTCACAGTTATTTTATATAGATGCAAGGATTTTTCTTTAATTATCTGATGATTTTTAGAGCCCCAAAAAGCCCCTTCCCAAGTAAAAAAACGCTATGTTTTTACTTAATTTAACCCAAATATATTAATCATATTATAGGAATTTATATGACCAGCTCTAAAATGCTGTGTCGACAAGAAATAGCAGCTTAACTAATTTTTCAGGTTTTCAGGAGAGCATTTTAAAGATTAAAATCAGGGAAATCTGGTTTTGGCTTTTAAGATTTGATGGCCTCAAAAACACTTAATTTGCAAGGTACAACCATAAAACTATGCGTACAAGTGTAATTTTTACACGGACAATGCAACAAAAAAAACAAAAAAAAACAAATTGGCCATTTCAGCCCTTGAAAGGACTTTGACCGAGCTTCTTATGATCAATTATGTTGTGTGTGTTATTAAATGTTTGCACACAATTGACCGAGAACTGGACCTACATGTTTTATGCCGACTCCGAACGGCTAAAGTTTATGTTCTCAAGAAGCTTTACATGGCATTATTTACTCTCTGAGGTTTGCCATTGTCTGCAGAGAGGTGGTGACCGATCAGAAAAATTTTTTATTGAAAAAAACTTTTCGCCGCGGCTGGGGATCGAACCCGGGCTCCGAGCATGCTAAGCCACACACTTAACCTGCATGCCACGGTCATCACTGCAACAATGCAACAACGAAATTTTTTCCTGATTCGAGTTTAGCGGTTTTTTTTTGTCGACACAGTACTGCTTTTTCATGTTTTGACTCGATAAATACAAAATACTAATATACATATTTTTCTCCTTCTAAGCCAAAGGATTCAGTTTTGAATATGTCATTTCCATACCTAATCTGGGATGTTTGTTTAAGTTATTATCAAAAAATATAATTTTTCTAAAATGACCCCAGAAAACTACATGACTCATACCCTTTTTATCCCCTTCCTGCAAGACCCTGACTACATATATAATTTAATTAATTTTTCACATTTTTTACTAACAGCTAGATAGAATAATTTTTAAAAACAGCGTGGTATGGTTTAATTTATGTGAGCAGTGAGGCGTAACTGATAGTGAGTCAATTAAACAGATGCTTGGCAATGTTGAAGAATAAATGAATTGCTATTTGACTGCGTAACGACTTTTTAATGAGTTTAGAATATTGCGTCAAAATAAATTAGGCAACAAATGTGCTGCAAAGCATACAAATTTAATGTTCAGCTTATTTATCAACTTAAATTGAAAGCAAACGAACGTGGTTGTGCTACGACCACCAACTTACAACTGTAGCCAGAAAAATCCATATAGAATTTCACCAACACACCGCAGTTCTCACTTTCTCATCCTTCCATATATATATAGCACAATGCCATGTCGCTCTGCTGCTAGTTCCCCTGGGCGACGTTCTCAGCGCGACATTGACAGCGATACGTCCTTTCATGATGTCCTACGTTTCGATGGTTTCTAACAATTTGGAAAATTTTCTTGTTAAAAACTTGCTACACTGACACAGTTAGACGAAATTTTCTTTGTCTGCCTTGTTTCAGTTATTTGCCGCTGCTGCAGCCACAGTTTAATTTCTGCACCAATTTGGGGTTTTTTTCTACGAGTATCTATGTTTTATTTTTTGCTAGTTTTGCACTTTGTTTTTCTATGTTTTTTTTGATGTCACGAAATCCCAGCGCAGGGACATGTTGTAATGTGATTTCAAGTATGAACTTGGCAAGAGTAGGAAGTAGAAATAGAAGTAAAAGAGTGAAAAGCACACATACATAGCATAGCTCTAGATTACAAGGCGAATGACCCGCAGTAATGGAAGCTAGTGGCAAACGCAGCAGTTAAAACGGAAGGAAGTTATCGCGCTTGTTTTGTGCTCTGCTTTCTACACACACACACACACCAAAAAAAGATGTTGTTTTTGTTTTTGTAAGCATTGCTTAAATTGTAGCATAGTGTAGCAGCAGCAGCGGAACTTGACAATTTTCAGTGAACATTTTATAAGCGGATGTGCTGCAAAGCAACAAAATAGCATTAAAGCCAAATTAAATATTTCATAATCAAGACTTTGTGCTTAAGAACGCATTTAAGATATGCATTTCCTTTCATTACTAAACAGCAAATACAAAAATAAAACTGTTTGTCTGCAGCAAATAAAAAACCAAGTACTTACATAACATGCAAAAACTTTTGGCAGCATAAATCTTCTGCTCTTGAGCATTTAATCCTTTCCCATAACTTAAGTTTATCCTGCAAGGCAATAAAGAATTTTTCATTTATGCACTTATATGATCTCAGGCACGTTGTTGTTATTCTTATGCACACAATAAACATGCAAAGACAACAACAACAATAACACGAGGCACAACTATGATAAGATGCATTAACAGATTATGCAACTGCATGCAGAATGCAATTTATTTTTCTGCCTTTACCACCACAAGATAAACACAAACATTAAAAGCATTTAAATTCAACAGACTCCTAGCAGGCGCGCTGAACAACTGCATCAGGTGCAAAAATTTTGCATTCCAAAAGATTTTAATCTTTATTTCCTGCATTTCGCATAACAAACGTTTTTTACGCTCATGCCAAATATTTGTACATTTCACTGCAATTTTTCACACATTACTTAACGTACTCCTGGAAATAATGTAATTGCTTATTTGCTTGTATACACAGAAAATAATTTTATATATTTGAATTTTTCCTTAACATTTATTGCCTTAACTATGAAAAAAAGTTTGCTTAAAATCCATTTCGAAAGTTATGAATTTTGAAATTTCCTCTTTCTGTTTCTAGACAACCAAATAATTCAAGCTAAGAGTAGTTGAAAAAACAAGCAATTCGACATTATTTCGATTGGATTAATAAATGAAAAACATGAATTTGAAATAAGACCATCTTCGTTTCAAGCAATAAACGAGTTTTTTGTTTTTTAACCGAGTTCAAAAAGGAGGAGGTTCTCAAGTTGGTTGGTTTCTCTGTTTTTTTTTTTTTTTTGTGAATGTATGTACATCGATTAATCCTAAAGTCCCGATTACTTTAGACCGATTACGGCCCGATTGCCGTAATTTTTTGTCAACATATAGAGATTATCAACGCGGATGTGCCCGTCTATGAAAAGGGGCGGTATTCAGAAAAGGGGCGTGTCTCTATAAGAAAAACACTGTATTTCAGTTAATATTGACACTAGGGTAATTAAATTCACAGTAAAATTACAAGGGCAAGCACAAATATTACAAATTACGATCACTTAAGTGGGCGTAATTCTAAAAAAGGGTGTGGCAATATAATAAAAACTCTGTATCTCGACGAAAATTGACACTAGAGTACTGAAATTAAGTACAGAGGTAGGCACAATTATTGAAAATAATTATAAAAAAGTGGGCGTTACTCGACAAAGGGGTGTGGCAATATAAGTGAATTACTCTGTCTGAAATAATATTGATACTTGGGTACAGAAATTTATTAAAACGGTAGGAAAAATTACTACAAATTTAAAAAAAAAAAATTGGGCGTTATTCGAGAAAGGGAGTCGCAATATTAAAAAAAACACTGTATCTCGAATAATATTGACACTAGAGTACTAAAGTTAACTACAGGGGTAGGCCAGTTATAAAACAATTAATTTCAATAAAGTGGGCGTTGTTTGATAAAGGGGTGTTTCAATATATGAAACACACTGTATCTCGAATAATATTGACACTAGACTACTAAAGTTGACTACTGAGGTAGGCACAATTAAAAAAAATTAATTTCAATAAAGTGGGCGTTGTTTGATAAAGGGGTGTGGCAATATATAAAACACATTGTATCTCGAATAATATTGACACTAGAGTACTGATATTTAGTATAGAGGTAGGCACACTTATGACAAGTAATTGTAAATAAAGTGGGCGTCATTCGACAAAGGGGTGTAGCAATATTAGAAAACACTAAATCGAATACTGGCGCAACTAACTGAAAAAGTACAGACGTAGGCACAATTATTACAAAATCCTACCGAGGAATTGGGCGTTATTCAACTAAGGGGTGCGGTAGTGTGTAAAAAAACTGTAATATTGACTTAAGGGTGATAAAATTCATTGTTAGAATGGGTAGAACTATTGAAAACACTATGACAAAGAGTGTGATATTCTTGACAAAGAGGCGTGTCAATATTACAAACATACTATATTTCAGTCAATATTGACATTGGGGTACTGATAAAAATACAAGAGTAGGTACTGATAAAGATACTGACAAAGAACAGAATAAGAAACGACAGAAAAGCATTTTCCATATTATGAGCATAAATAATTGGTGTTTAATTAATGTATACACGTTTTTTCATATATATCATTTTCTCTAAAAAGAAAGAAATAAAAACTTTTTAACAAAAAAAAAACCTACTTCAAAATCACTACAAAGTAAAAAATAATTTTAAATTACTTTTACTATTTATTTTTTGGTCAAACTTGATAATTAATTTATATTCATTATTATATTGGAAATTTTATGATATCAATTATTCTGAATATTTTTATTTATATCATAAATATATTAATTTTTTATGATAATAAAAGCTTAAAAGTTGGCGCTAATATAATCAGATTTTTTGTGCAGCTACAAAACACATAAAGCATTTTACGTAATATTTAAGAAAAATTAAGATTACAAATTAATACAGCGTCACTTAAGCGGGATATTCACAAATAAAAAAGTCTTAAATAGAGTAGGGATGGCAAAAATATCATGATTTTATGTCAATGATTATCGCTGACTAGAAGCTTTTATTATCATAAAAAATTAATATATTTATGATATAAATAAAAAATTCAGAATAATTGATATCATAAGATTTCCAATAAAATAATGAATATAAATTAATTATCAAGTTTGACCAAGAAATAAATAGTAAAAGTAATTTAAAATTATTTTTTACTTTGTAGTGATTTTGAAATAGGTTTTTTTTTTGTAAAAAGTTTGTATTAGACAAAAAGTTTGTTCTCTACTTTGAGAATTAAATTTCTGGCATGAAATAGAATACCTCTTACAAGTTATAATTAAGTTGCGTAAAAGTTCTTAAAAGGTAAGTTACTAAAAACATTTCGAAGCAATTTAAGCAGCCTTTTCGAACCACCACAAAGGAAGGATTCACTAGGATCGCCAAGTTTGAATGAAGTTTTTGAAGATTTTATTACAATTCTATAGTTTTCTCAATAATGCAAAACATAAAAACAAATTTTAACAAATCTTCTATATATGAAAGCTTCCACGATAACACTATGAAACAAATTCTGGTAAGCAAAAGTTGGGTTGATTCTGAGAGTGAGGGGTGAAAAAAAGGAAATAATGAAAATATTAGCAGGCCAGTATCGCAGCGATATCAAAAAAATATCGAAATTTTTTAATTGAATAAGTCATTTATTATTGATTTCGTTTTTCTAATAAGCAAGTAATCCAAATGTAAATTTCATTAATTCATTTTTTTTTTGCCCATTTTAGTCCGCTGGTCGATTTTTTTTCGACCACTAACGTTAAAATTAATTTATGGAAAAAATATGGAAAAGTATTAACTGTTCATGTAAAATAGAAAATTTTGAACTTTTTATTTATTTTCTGAATTTCCATTTAACCAAAATAAGGTTTTTGCAGAAAGAATTTGAAAATATTTTTAATATTTTTTTCAGAAATTAGTTTAAAAGTCAATGGTCGGGAAATGTACCAGCAGACTAAAATGGGTTAGGGCAAAAAGTATAGTTTTTCTTTTCATTCCCAAATGTTTCGTATTTTAATCAGTTAACGAACTAAGAAAAATTGAACGATGCCTATCAAAAAATAACTTTTTTTTCCATAAAAAAATTCTTTAAAGGAGATACGAGTATCATTATTTATATACTCATATACTCCCAAAAAGGAAGCTTTTTATTTACAACCATAACTTAAGTATAGTTTTTATAAAAAAATTTTTTTTTAAAGTGATTTTTTAACCTTTTAACACTATGATATAGTTCAAATAACCCTTATTCGGTACACTTATCTGTTATAACATACTCATCACACGGGTATCATATGAACCCCAGCGAAAAAAAAACCGTCATAAAAAATAAACTGTAGAATATTTTAACATGATTTTTTGAAGTCTTTTTATAAAAAAATACACAGTTTATCAAAAAACTCTAGGCACAAGCAATGTTTCTTAAAATAAATTTTGCTTAAGTACCTAATAATAACGATTTTGACAAACTTTTTAATGAAGTAAGTACCATTAAAAATAGTTTTTTCTAAATATCCAAAAAATGTCCCGTTCCTTCAAACACAAATCGAAATTTAAGCGGGGAAAGGAAAAATCCTTATCAAAAAAGTTTAGGCACACTTTGTGTGTGTCTCATGTTATTTTTTATTTAACAAAATCTCTTGGTTTTTTGTCTTTAATTAAGAGCTTCAGTTATTTTTTAAAAGTTGGACTTTGACCGAGCTTCTTATGATCAATTGTGTTGTGTGTGTTATTAAATGTTTGCACACAATTGACTGAGAACTGGACCTACATTTTTTATGCCGACTCCGAACGGCTAAAGTTTATGTTCTCAAGAAGCTTTACATGGCATTATTTACTCTCAAAATTTTGCCATTGTCTACAGAGAAGTGGTGACCGATCAGAAAAATTATTTTGTTGAAAGAAAGCAAGGTATCAAGTATGCTTCGCAGTTATTCAATTCCAATTTCAATTTCTATTTATTTAATTCAATTTAGTATAATGTGCACACTAAGATCTAGGCTCTTTTATAGTACAGCATAAACATTAACCAGAATAACAACTCTGATTAAATGTTGTAAGACAAAAAAAAAACTTTTTTACAATAATAGGCCATACCAATTTGTATGAACTTTTAAAGTTAAAAAATTAATAATCAAAAATTTCACATAATTTGAATGTTCATAAGAACTTCAAACTTAAATTAAAATTAAAAAGATGTTCAACAATGAAAGCCAAATAAATAAACTATTTTTATAAAAACAACTCCCAGCATTCGAAAACAACGATACAGATTGTGGTACATGTGACCGAATGTGCATAAAGTAAAGATTTATGACGATGGTTAAAAAAATGCATTGGATTAGCGTTAACTAGGTAGTTAAGTTGCATCCCATACTTAGGCGTATGAGTGTCATTCATTTTAATTCATTCATTTTAATTCACTTTACTTGCGATTCAGTTATATTTTGCAGCGTAAATAAAATAGACCGCACTCAATGTGAACATTTTAATTTAAAAAAAAAGTTTAAATTAATTGAATTGAAATGGTCTTCAACACATATTTATAGCAGCATCAGGTAAATACTGAATTCTTTTTTTATTAATTTATTTTATTTAAACATAATATAAAAAGAAATCCTCTTTGCGCTAATTGGTGCAAAGAATACCAGTTCTATGCATTTGGCCTTAACCCTCGAGTGCAGCCTATTCAACTGTAAAATTAAAGTGCACTCTTTCATGCAGCTTTTTTTTAAATATTTTGTTTTGCCTTTGACCATGTTCTTTTCTGTGAATTGAGAATATGCCATTCATAATTTGTACGCTGTATGAAGTATCACTGTTTAAGCGCAGTGAAAAAAAAGCGAAAAAAAAACAAACATGCCCAAAAGCAAATTAAAGTTCAAGGATATGAGTATGTGCACAGTTCAACAAAAACAAAAAAAAAAACTATGGATTAAAAAAACAACAGCACGCTCTGAAAAAAAAATTGCACTTTCAAGCATTCAAGTAAAGTGCCTTTAAGCTTTTGACTTGATGCGAAATAAGATAATAAAAAGATGTGGCAAAATAGAGCAAAAACAAAAAAAAAAAACACAATGCCCTGAGTGAGCTTCAGAGAAAGTGCTAGCATGAGTGTCAACTTTTTGCCTGAAGAAACAAAAAAAAATTTGCAAGATAGGAGACAGCTATTGAAATGCCAAGAAAGCCAAGAAGTTTGAAGACATGTCGAAATATGTTTGTTTGCTTTCACTGCGATACGGGTACTGTTTGCATAACAGCATATTGGTTTAATATAAAAACAACCTAAAATTTATAAATCTAGATAACGAAAAATATTATATTTTTAAAAAATTAAAGAAAAACAAGTTCGATATACTGCATGCGTGAACACACCAGCAATCGAATTGATTAAAATAACATTTGGATTATATATTGTTTTTGGTTATTAAAAATTATTTTAAATTTTGAATAGGAGTGTCATAAAGTAGTGTTATGATAATAACATAAATAAATTATATGTAATTAACATAATTCAAGACGATCTTAATAGTTTCAGTAAATATAATTGATAGAGTTAATGAAGCATAAGTAATTGAATGATGAAGTATACACTATCTATAGTCTTGATAAGGCTTGGAAATGGCACGACCGATTTTAATAATTGCTTTTTTGTACTCTTTGCCTTAATACGGATGTGGTTTGGAAAAAAAGAAAATGATGAAAAATTTGAAGAAACTGCAAAAAAATCGAAAAATATATATTAGAACTTTTGTATGGGAATTGCCACTTCTAACTGCCGTAAATAGTCAACAAATCTTAACAAATGGACGGATTTATCTCAAATTCGGCACATATATTACTTGAATCCGAGATTAGGCGTACTTAGTTTTGACCACGCCTTTTCTGCCCTTTACAAGAAATGTCTGCCCTACTAACATCCTTTTTTATCGAAAATGTTCGTAACTGATCGATTCTGCTTCCTCTGAATTTCTGCCAATTCCTCTCGAAATGAGGATATTCTTAATTTAATTGCTTTTGGCGAGGATTCAATCGCAAAATTAAGTTGTCCTAGCATTGGCTTCATCTGGAATATCAGCAACTTTGTTGGATGGTGGGCGAACGGTACATTCTGCCTTGAATTTGCCCCTGAACATACAAATCAACGAGACACCAGCTTGAAACATCGCCAAAAACAACGCAATGGCAAAGCTTCTGCAGATACGCAAATTGATCGTTTGAGACGAATGCACGATGGCCCATAAGAGATCATTAGAGGCGCTAGACAGAACGCTGAAAGGTCTTCGTGACAAGCAAAACATTTTTGGTGGAGCCATGATTCTGTTGTCCTGTGATTTTCGTCAGTCTCTTCCAGTTATTCCACGGTCAATTGTAGCTTGAAATCGCTTGAAAATGCGTGCTTGAAATCATTGAATTTGTGGCGGCATGTAAAAACACTGCGATTAACGACTAACATGCAAGTGCTTTTGCAACAGGATCGATGAGCTGATGTGTTTTCAAAGCACTAGTTGGACCTTGGCAATGGAAAAATTGCAGTTGTCATCTCCACTGGATTTATCACACTGCCCACTGGCTTTTGTCAGTTGCCGAATCAAAGAAAGGAGCTCATTCGGCGTGTTTTCCAAACGTAGAGCAGAACTTCAAAACTCACATTCGTCTTAGTCCCTCATGACCTCAACGCGAATATTAAAAATTTCATTCTGAGACAGCTGTTTTCTTTCAAATAAGTTGATATTTGTTTGTCCTAAGTAAATGATACTTGTCTAAAAGAGCTCGAAAAAGGCTATAAAGGTGTAAATAAAGTTTCTTAAGGAGGGACATAACATTCGCGGCAGAGAAAACAGACCTTTTTTGTAAAATTCAGTCAAAAACAAACATTTTTCCAATTTTTATTTATAATTGTACAGAATTGATTAAATTACAAGGAAAAATATTCAAAAAATATATTTTTCACTCCAACATGATTTTATAAAGCTCCAAACTGGCGGCAGAGAAAAAACGGGTCTACGCGGTTGCAGCGCTGGGAGTCGCAAAAATTGTCCGATCTGGAAAAAAATTACTTTTTTAAATCTTAACAAAATTGGTTAACGTATGACAGGAGCTTTTATTAATTTTCTTTTTTTCAATTTTTGGTGATGTTCGAAATTTGAAGTGTGTTTTTCGAAAAAAATATTGACTTGAAAAATTCATAAAACATCGAAAAAAAATTAAAACAAAAGCTCGTGTCATACGATAGCGAATCAAGTTTAAAAAAATACAAAAAAAACAATTCGTCAAAAAATGAACCCGCTAGCTAGTGCCGCAACCAGTACGAAAAACAAGGTTTCGAGATAAAAGCCTTCAAAGTTTGTGAACAAAAAAAAATGCAAGGAAAAATAAAAATGCGCTCTCACTAATCCGGCTGTAAGTTTTGAATCCGTAAAAATTTTTCCATGAAATTTTTTTCTTAAAATTTTAAGAATATTTACTAAAATACGGCCAAAGTCATGTCCTTTTTCTCTTTCATCTCAAATTTTCTCTTTCATCAAACTAGACACTTATCAGGGACAATGAATTCTGGGGAGGGGCGGTTTCGGGTAGCATTTTTGTCGGTTTTTGCTTTTTAACATTTGTCTTCATTAGCCTATACCAAAAATGTTACCCAATAACACCAAATAATTGTATGTACAAAAGGTACACACTAAAAAAAAATATTAAAAAAATTTCCCATTTGCATACATTCATAACAAATTATATATCTATATAAATAAGGCTTCAATACCCAATAAACCAAACGAGTTTGCCTTGAATTCGTGGTGAATCCGAGATCTCGGACATCTATTTCGAAAACGAAGTTCGAAAATGTTTTGCTAATGAACCCAAGGGCGGGAGAAATGCACATTTCATTCTCGAAACGAGATTTTTTATCATAATCCAATCACTACCGAAGCGAGAATTTCAACATTAGCAAATCGTTTTCGAATAATTTTGGCAATTTTTTTTTTAAATGAAATTTTTGTAATATATTCGTGTCTTACACAAATCGATTATTATGATACAAGATTATAAGATTATTATTGTTATAAAAAAAAAATTAACATGTACAGGATTCGTACCCACTTTCCCTGGATGCTAGTCTCCTACGTTATCCACTAGTCTATCGCAGTTGTTATTTCACAGTTGCGTAATTTGCTTGATTATGAAAACAAGCTTTTGAAGAAGTGGGTCGACTCCCAGCTCAGACAAAAAAATTTATCAGTTTTTTTTTTTTGCTTTTGATGTTTTTTTTCTCTATTTTTTGAAAAATTTTAAGGGATCACGAATTTAAAAACAAAAAAATCAATGTTGCGATAATTATAATTAACTGCAAATATATAAAAATTTATTTTATTTAACGAGATTGCGGACTCGTTTCGAATTCGAATCGAATACGAGATATCTAATCCGAGTTCTCGGTTTCATTACTAGTTCGAAACTAAACCGAGTACGCTATGTGGTTTATTGGGTATCCATAAAAAAAGTTTTATTTTAAAGTACATACCTGTAGCAAAATCTTCCATGGCAACAAACTTTTTTCACAACATTAATAACAAAAAAAAAAAAATTTATTTATCAAATTAACTCAATAACAATGCAAGCTTACGACCGATGACTTTCAGCTGATGTTGCGACGAAGTGTGTGCAATAAAATTAAAAAACAAATGGTAACTTATTTAATGAGTATTAACAAAAGCTTTAAAAGAATTTTACTTCTTAACTTTACATTTTGAGAAATTGATTAATAAGCGGTTTTTCGAGCCAAATACCCCTATGTGCGACGATTATCAAAGGAAAGTACAGAGGAGAGGACTCCGCGCATCCCGATGGTTCCAATCGATTTTAAACGGCTGCAATTCCCCGTGCGTCTGGTTTTCGCGATGACCATCAATAAATCACAAGGCCAGTCGTTGGAAGTTTGCGGAATCAACTTGGAGTTTCCGAGTTTCGCCGGAAAACAAAACAAAAAACGTAGTATATAAAAAAGCTTTGCTTTAAATGTTAACTGTTTATATTTTTTTTTTTATAAAAGGCATTGAATTTATTAAATTATAAACGAGTTTCATTTTAAAACCAAACAATATTATCGATCTCAACAATTTCATAAGCAAATCGCAAATTCTTATATTTTTTTCTTTAGATTTAGTTTTACGTCATTTAGGCAAAAATAAAATTTTAATAAACTTGCACAAAGCCATCTTTTGCAAAATGAATATGTTTGTCGGGTCAGTTAGTTTAAAGATAAATTAATATAAATAGTTACCCGAACAGTGGTGTCGAAAGTTGATTTGTTGTTTTTCTTAAACATGCAATACTAAAGGCCCATTCTGGAGTGATGAGAAATGCAAATGAAAAATAAGAGTATGAAAAATTTCAATTTCCAATTTTAAGCTGATGTGAATGAGAACAAAAATCAGTTTTTTGAATTGAAAATTACATTAGGTCTGTTCCCGTACTTTTTGGACTAAAAATGGTAAAACTGTCAAAAGTCTGAGAATGAGAAAAAATCTTTCTAAAATAGAGAAAAACACAAAAAAGTACGGGAACGCTTCTCGGACTAAAATTGTAAAAACTGTCAAATAAGATAGTTTGTCCAGCATTGCCTTGATGTGAAGCATCGGCATTGCAGACGAAATGCCTAAGATTTTTAAGAATTTATATTAGTTTTTACACATTTTCCCATATTTCTTGGTTCCATTTTAATAGTTTCAAATAAGTTTTGATGTATTGCAATTTCATTGCTAACTTGTAAACAGCTGATTTTAAGCTGTTTGACACTTTTACCATTTTACCCAAAGAAATTTCTCGGACTAAAACTTGAAACTTTTGAAAAGGAGGGGAAATGTTTTACACTCTCGATTGCACTCTCTTTTACCATTTTTTCATGTACGGGAACGCTTCTCGGACTAAAACTGGTAAATTGGACTAAAACTTTAAAGTACGGGAACAGACCTATTGTGAATTTTTAAATGAAAAAATAATGTCAGTGAGATCTTTCCAATGATTACTTTAAGATCCGATTCACGTCGATAGAAAATGAACAATTTTGTTGTTGGCTCATTCCACAGAAATGAGGAACGGAAACATGAATTTTAAAATGAATGTATTTGAAGTAATTTTTGGTTTTCGAGTTGAAATGGAATCTTAAGATAGTCCTGCTGCAAAAATATTTTTAAATGAAATGCTTTTTTATATTATTTTGACAATTTAACTAAACAAACTTCGAGTTGAAAAAATTTTTTAAATATTTTGATTTAATTTAAACCTTAAAATCAGTCATCTTTTGATACAACTTTTAAAAAAATAAGGTTAGTAATATTAAAAAAGATATTAATGTTGTGTTAGAATAGGTTGTAATAATGATTGGTTACTGCGTTTTCAAAGTACAAAATATTTAAACTGAGTGTTTTTTCTGTGTCACACCCGTCCCAAAATAGGCTATAGTTTTCCTAAGAAGCAACATGGGCTTATGATAAGAATGAAACTTTCCTAAAGTAAGGATGTTGATGTTTTACATAAATTTGTTAACTTTTTTCATTCAATAAATTAGTTTTATTCTTCATTTTCGTTACAAGAAGTTGGTCACACCCGGAACGGTTTTCAAAATTTTTTTCTAATAATGAAATTTTAGCAAGTATATGAATAAATTCTTTGATTAAAACAAGTTTTGTAAACTCATGTAAAGCGAAATCATTTTTATAGGTATTAATTTGATCAAAAATACATGCGAAAAATTGTTTGCAAAAAAATATTTTTTTTTTAAATATATTAAAAACTTGAAATTATTTGTATAGGTATTAATTTGATAAAAAATTCATGCAAAAAAAATTTTTTGCAAAAAATATTTTTTTGTATTTAATTAATACATTAATCAAAAACATATTTTTTTGATTTAAGTGTCAAAAATATGTGTAAATTATTATACCCATTAAGTTCTTATATATAATTCCCACATTATTCGCACTCGTCACACCCGGGACAATCTTATGTCACACCCGTCCCATTTAAAAGTTTAAAAAAGAATGGTTATCGCCATTTTTTCAAAATATTTTTCACTTGTATTCAACAGAAAATATATTAAATTTGACAATATCTAAGTCAAAAATGGTCTCATTGTGGCACATGGACTGAATTTCAATGTTAAACTCAGAATTTTAAGTTTTTAAATTTGTGCTCGTCACACCCGTCCCAGGTGTTTAAGCGAATGTAACTATTAAACTACTATAAATAACTGCATTATGTTTTAGCATTTTGAAACCTTGGGGCATCTTCTAAAATACCCTATAGTAAATTGCTAAGATTTTAACCGGTTAATACCATTTTCAGCACGATAAAGTAGTCAAAACGTCACACTCGTCTGTATGGAATGAGCCTGTTGTAAAGTTTCAATATTGTATTGACTCATAATAATTGTATGGACTAAATTAAATAATTTAATTAATTTTTAGAATGTTTTTCAATCCCATCAAATTTCATAAAAATCCCATTAAACAAACTCTGATTTTTAAAGTTAAACTAATAAGTACAAATATTAGAAATACAGAAATAATACAATACAGAAATAATTTCTTTCAGAAAAAAAAAGTATGCTTTATTAAGGATTTTAGAAACTGTTCCTTTCACCGATTCTTTTAAAAACAATGTTCAAACATCATTATAAATTCATGACTAACGTCTTATTTCATTAGCTAACACCTGTGACTAATACTTAACACCACGCATACGTAGCAATAAGAGAAAAAATAAACTTTTAAAAGATTTCCTTAACTTATTTAGCGCAAAGCATTTTTTACTCGATACTTACGTATATGATTTTGAACAAAATATAACACTAAAATTATTTTTTAAAAAACTGATACGGAAATGATAATTTCCTCGTCTTCCCTAATTTGAGTTTTTAATTGTTTAACCCTAGGTGACACTTTTGAGTCTTGAATGACCCCAAATAGTCTTGAAATAATACTGTATATGTATAAGGTCCAATAAAGGCTAGCCGCTGACACTAAAGATTATTTTAAGATAACACTTGAACCTGTTTTAATACAGTTCTTTAAATTGCACTTGTCACTTAATATAAGCGGTTTTTCTGAATTTTTATTTTTTTTTTCATATTTGCATTGATTTGTTAATTAAGTACCAATGAATGAATAATAACTGCTTATTGCTGCTTATTTTGATCATTAAGCACACACCTTACCTACCACATAATGAAAAAAAATGTTTATGAATAACAATTTAAAAAATCTTGTGTAGAGCTTGCGTAATTCCTGAAACAGTGCGTAACTAAACAACTGTTAGACGGTTGTTGAAAAAAATCTGTAAAGAAAGACTATAATCGACTACATGATTTAAGTTAGCGCTGTGCTTGGATGAGCTAACAAACATGACAAGCTGTGTGAGCGCTCTAATCATCACGTAAGCAAATTATAAGCTCCCATGCACTGCAAGGATTAGGTCTAAATATTAGCGACAAAGATGAAATTAATCGGAGCGATGATAAGCTTAAAACTGGTGGTAGGCTTTAAAAACTGATACCACGAAAAATCAGCGGACCCTGGATTATGCCAAGCTGACTTTTTGGGATGGGCCTTCGGTCATATCGTTGTGGAGCTACCTAGCTCTATAAGTGGCATTCTCAACTCGGTTGCCATATTCCGCATTATGGTAGAATAAATAGGATTCGACCCATATCAAGAGTTCCGACAAGACATTATAACATGTAGCTGCTTTGACACTTTTTCAGTTGCTGTGACTGCCAACTTGGAATCCACATGCTGTACAACGTTCGAACAACAGGCACACAAAAAATTCTGTAAGCAAAAACCCTTAAACGGCTGTACAACATGCGTTTTCTATATAAACAGTTCCAGAAATATTGAAGTGACATTCGATTTTAATTTAATTTATTTTAATTTTATTTAACACAACCTTAAAAAGCCATAACCATCAATCATTGAAATATAAATAAGATAACACAAACAAGCACACATACATCTTTTTATACAAATACCATACCTTATTTAATTTAGGTTTCATTGACAGCGGTGAAATTTCTAAAAGTAGCTACAGTTTCATTTGAAGAAGAGCTGTATTAAATTTACATACAATTGATTTGAAATGTTTTTATGTCTGTATGCCCGAGATTGACAGCAACTCATGTTAGATGTAAAATTTAAGTTCATTTGTCGCGTCATATCAGCGTTAATTGAAAGAACGTGAAGGCACTTTATTTCAGCTGGCACCACGCGACATTCATTTGCAATTACATTAAGAAAGACGATAATGAAGTAAATTGAGCCCTACCTCCCTCAATTGAGCGCGCTCCACAAATGCAAATCAAGTAAATTTATGTTGCCATAAAGAAAACTTTTCGCACAATAATATAAAGTGAAAATTTAAACATTGCAAATTAATTGAAATTTGTTTAGAATTTATTCACACAAGCTGCTGGCTGCAAACATTCTTGAAACAAGGCACTTTTGTAGTGCTGTAGCTGTTGCTGAACTGAAGTGTTCATAAATTTTTATAAAAATAAAATGTTCTTTTACTTTTTTTTTTTTGCTTAGTGCGTTTTCTTGTTTATGTTATGATTTGACTTAATGTTATGCCCACACCATGCGTTTAACTGAAGATTTAGAATTGGCTGCTTCATTTATTTTGCAAAAATTAATTTACTTTGGAATATTTGCACTCTAACTGAAGAAAAATGTTCATGAGGCTACCTGGTTTTCAAGCCAACTGCAGCAGCATTCAGATAAAGTGCTCCCGCCTGAATTGCGCTGAACGCAACAGCAACAAGCTTTGAATTCATTTTATGTTTCGTTTTTTTTTTTTGGCTTTTTTTCATTTCCAACAATTTACTGGGCTTGGCTGGCATTAAAATGTTTCTGACACTTTATGCAAGCGTGTGTTTTAAAAAGTGAACTCATCCCAACACGCATCTTAACACACTCTTTTATGTAAAAAAATTCTTATTTCAACAGCTTGAAAAAAAAAGTGAAAAATGTAAAAATTTTTATATCTGCAAGTGTCTAGAACTTGTTTCGACGCCATACTAAGTGCAATTTTCTTACTATTTTTTTATAATTTTCAAAAGAATCTGACTTTGTTTACTCTCGCTATACCTACATTTTTTGGCAGTGTTTCAACTGATTGTGCTATTTTTTTTTCCATTCTGTTTACAATCTTCTATTTCTTGTTTTATATGGCCAACAGGTAACAACAATAACAGTGGCAAAAAAATAAAAAAAAAAAACAGCCCAAAAAATAATCTGCTGCTTGTCGATATGAGTTTTAAATGATTGCCTTGGGTATTATTTTGCATTTTGCTCGATTTTTTTTTTTTTAGTTATTTCCATCATATTGCTGTTGTTTTTTTGCTGCATAGTTTGTTGGTTGTTTTGTTGGCTGTAGCGTAACTAGCAAAATATGTTGTTATTTTTGGCGAAAACATATTTTTTTTGTCCAAAAAGTTGGCCAAAACGACCAATTTACAAAAATTCCCCTGGTGCTATTTTAAGCAGTAACAAAAGTAAGTAAACATTTGTTGTTGATTTTAGGTTTTTTTTTCATTTTTTTTTTTTCCAAGTTTTGCAAAACCATTTTGAGTTTTTTTTTTTATTATGACTTTATTTTCACGTGGCCAATAATTTATATATAATAACAGCTATTTAAATTGGTGCAACATGGCGTTTGCGTAACATTAATGATATATTTATTTTTTTATAGCTAGTACAATTATTCCCTACGAAGATTGGGTTAAAGTTTTAAAATCAGGATCTTCAGAAAAAAACAGGAAATTATTGAATTACTTTGTTCTGTCAAGACAGACAAGACGACTCGTCGTAACTCAAGCAATCAACCAAGTCAATTTCAACTTCCGCGTGGCGCTTTCTGCATACTATATAACAAGAAACAGTATTCGGTGATAATCAGCCCAATCATGAAACATTTTCTCCCGGGAGTTGTAAATGGGAGTGTCCGTTTATAAGATAAAGTTAAAATACTTTTTGAAAATTTTGAATGCAATTTTGTTCATCAACCGCCAATATTCATGAGTGTAAAATAAAAAACTGAGATATTTTTATCTGCTATCCTAAGACATCAACTCCCATTTACAACTCCCGGGAGCAAATGTTTCATGATTGGGCTGAAAGTTTATCAATATTGTTTATGCGAAATGTAGAATCCAGCTTAGATTGAGTTCCTTCATAGATGGCAACCCTTAAATCTTAATTGGGATCCAAAATTTATCTGCCGCTCTATCAGTTGTAAGATTTTATTTTTATATATGCTAAGTTAGATTAATTCGATTGTGCTTAAGAGTCAAACGCTTAACTTTTTGTTAAGCCATAACTACGGTAAGACCGAAATTCTAAATAAAGAACCATTTCAAAAACACTAATCTTTCCTTCTTTTTATTTCTATTTCAACGGAGCTACAACGGATTCCAAAGTACGAGTTCAAAGATTTGCAGCTCTAACAAATTCTTCAAGCAAACAAATATTATTATCTGTTAAAGAAGTAGCAAAGTCTACAAACCCTTTATTCCAGGGTCCTGGGACTGGTACCCACCGAATATAAATTTGTTTCCAAGGATAATTGTGCAGAAACATTACCTCTTTAACCTAGCCGGCTAAGAAACAGAGACGAGCCTTATCATAATATTGGGACTTACCATGGCGGACGAGGATGAAAGATCCGCAACGAGCATGATAAAAATAAATAAATTAAGAATGATGGTCAAGAAGTATCACTCGGATTTCTATATTATTGGATTGACATTATACTTTTGATAAAGCTAGTTAAAAATCTGATGCTTGTCGTTGACAGGTCATTTATCAACCTGCTCTCCAAAATAGAAGCCTAGATTACTTTGACGTATTGTGAAAAACATTAGGCACTAGTACTAGTATTGAATAAATGAACTGGTTTTCTACTCAACATCGTCCTTGAAGCGTCTAAAAAAGTCATTTGTAGAAAGGTTTAGTCATCGTTCTTGCAGCGTCTAAAGAAGTCATTTGTAGAAAGGTTTAGTCAAACAGCTTGTCTTGTCAAGTAAACAGTGCCCTGTAATACAGCCACCTTAAAGGGCTGACCTATCCAGCATGAGAAGGGATCTGGAGCATCTTTGATCTAAAGAAGGCTAAATAAACCTAAAAATTTTAAAGGTAGAGTAAGCCGGATTGAAATTTAGATTTCACCAAACACTGATTCAAAAGTAAGAGGGACTCTTAAACACCTTATCTGTGTCTTTTATTTTTTTTTTTTTTTTTTTCTATTCGAACGAATTCTCAAGGAGCGAGTTTGGTCTCCTGAATCCCTTTTTAAACTTTTTAATTTTTTTTTTTTCAGTATGCCCAAAAGTACAAATTTAGATAGTAAACAAATATTGGCTTAAAAAATTTTGAAATTTGTTTGTCCTTAGAAACTTAGAGACTTGAAAATCGATATTTTAGGATATATATATTTTAATATACATTTTAAATATATATTTTTCAAGGTATTCACTTAAAGCTTATTGGGAAAGTATTGAGCTCTTCTTTTCATTGATATATCTTATAGTGTGGTTCATCCAAAACTAAGTGCCGAAATTCGACCAATTTATTGATTGCTTATTTATAATTATATGCGAGATAATTAAAGTAAGTTCGAGGCTATAACTCTTAATTAATTGGAGATATAAAGCTATTTTCTTCAAAAAACTTTTTTTTTATTTTATTATTTTGTTCAAAAACAGAAAAACAACATTTTAAAAAATTGAATTTTGTCAAAGAAATCATAGGGGTAGCCTTAATTTTTTGATGGCACGGAAAGTTTATTAATTAAGTGTCAAGACAGAATAAATTCACCTAAAATTCGGTATAGAAAAAGAAAATAAAAAAATGCAATTTTGAGTTTTTGTTTTTATTACAACAAAAATCATTTTTACCCCATATTTTAAGAATATATAAAATTGTTTGGTATTTTTTTAAAAGGAATATTTTATATATAAAGAAAAAAAACCCGTATTATTTTTAAAGTTTTTTTTTAAGTTAATTGATAAGACTTAAATACAAAAAAGAAATAAATAAAATTTATTCACAGATGGCGGAGATATTGGCTTCCCAATTTACAACATTCAATTTGAGACATTTTTTTCTCTCTCTTGACATTTGTTTGAAACACACGCTAAATACCTACCAACAAAATTAAGAAAATTCATTAAAAATACTTTTGGTTAAAACTTTGCTGTAATTTTTATTACATTTGAAAGACAATTTAACAAACTTTTAGAAAAAATTAGAAAAATTAAAAAACCGTTAAAGTTCGATCAAGATATTTACGTGGAAAGTCAAATTTTTTAATTCAAAACACATTTTTTTACAAATTTAACAATTGACGAATGAATAAAAACACATTTTTTAAAGAAAAATTTTTTTTTTGGGGGGCCTCGGTAGTGGAGTGGTAAGCGTGCTTGACTACCAACCCAGAGGTTCCGGGTTCGAATCCCGGTCTAGCCATGGTCCTACGCTTTTACCTTTCTTTAATTCTTTCCTCATTTCTAATCAACTGAAATTCAAAATTCATCAATATATACGACCTTGAAAGTTGTAGTTGGTGGTAGAGATGTTTGTGGAATGAGATTGCTTGATAAATCGAATTGACTGAGGTAAAGGCATAACACTTGCCTCAGATTCAAAATTTGCATGTTGATATAGCGCTCCGCCACACATACAACATTCTACACTTGTTTCTCTTGATTTCACTTTCTCTCCTACTTAACTTTCTCCCCATTTCCGAACCAAGGCAGACTTGACTGAATAGGTTTGACACCTGAAATCCTTGGTTCAAAGCTAAAAAAAAAAAAAAAAAAAATGGGCGCTTTAGAAAAAAATTCATGAATTTCCATTATATATTTTTTTAAACTCTTATAGAAAACATATATTCCATGGTACTTAGGTTTACACCACATCATACGACATATCAATGGAAAAAATAGCTCAATAATTTTCTAATCAGAAACGAATGTAAATTGCATGTAAAATTAATATTTTATGGTGTTTAAAACACACATCTTTTCGAAAATGACGAAATATGAATTATTTGGTGGTCACAAAAGGCTTTGTAAAAACAACAATTTAAAAATTTTGTTTAAGCCAATATTTGTGTGACTGTGTCATGCAGGTTTAGTGTATGGCTTTGCATGCTTGGAGCCCAAGATCAAATCCTGCTCGCGGAACATTTTTTTTCAATGAAAAAATTTTTCTGATCGGTCACCACCTCTCTGCAGACAATGGCAAACCTCAAAGAGTTAAAAATGCCATGTTAAGCTTAAAACATGTAGGTCCAGTTCTTGGTTAATTGTGTGCAAACATTAAATAAAACAAGCAACACAATTGATCATAAGAAGCTCGGTCAAAGTCCTTTCAAGGGCTGAAATGGCCAATTTGTTTTTTTTTTTCGTTAACACCACACCACGAAATACCATAAAAAAATACTAACCGTATCTAAAAGAAACGTAAATAAATTATACTCTAAACCTGAAAGGTCAGGCTATATTAACTTTGTGCAAACGTTTGTAATGCATAGAATGAAGCGAGTCCGGCATAGAAAAGTATATATATTCTTAATCCGGGTCACCTCGTGAGTCGAGCTATCCATGTCCGTCTGTGTGTTGTCCGTATACACAGGATAAAAAGCAGGATTTGAGATATTTTAATGAAACTCGGTGCACATGGTCATATAAATCTATGGATTTTCAGTATTGAATATTTATGGAATCCGCCCAACATGGAATCCGGAATTCGTACAACGCAAAAATTTAAAACTGCATAAATGAGCTCATAATTAGACTACTGCAATATGTATGTATGTATTTTATATCAAAACAAAATTGTCTTCGAAAAATTGGTTTTATCTGCTCACGGACACGCCCACCTTCCATACAAGCAAAAATTAAAAACTCTGTAAATAAGCTCATGTTAACCTACAGAGATAAAATTTGAAACGTTTGGTTTTTATTAAAAGTCTTCGAAAAATGGATGCCATCCGCCCATGGCCACGTCCACCTCCCATACAACCCAAAAATTTAAAACTCAGTTAATTAGCTCATATTTAACCTACGGAGATAAAATTTGGAACACAAGTTTTTTATAACAAACCGAAAATAATTTTGAAAAACAGACGGACACGCTCATTTGCTCACGGACACGTCCACTTCCCATACAGCCAAAAATTAAAAACTCAATAAATAAGCTGATGTTTAACGTACAGAGATAAAATTTGAAACGTATTTATTTTATAACGACGATGGTTTTCAAAAATAGATGTCATCCAACTACGGACACACCCACCTCCACTACAACCCAAAAATTGAAAATTCAATAAATAAGCTTATGTTAAACCTAAAGAGATAAAACTTGGTATGTATGTATTTTATACGAAAACTAAGATTCATTAAAAAATCGGGCGTCATCCGTCCAGAAACACGCCCACCTGCCATACAACCCACAATAGCAAAAATACTATAAAGGATTAACATGTGAGCTACAGGAATTAAATTTGAAATTTGTATAAATGTTTGTACAATTTGCATCAAAATTGAAATGCATAGAAAATATGGGCTTCATCTGCTCGCGAACACAGTTGATCTCGTCTATTAGTCGGTGTCGGAAGTGTTATTCTTTTTTATAGTGTCACTAAAGTGTTTGTTTTTGTTGTTTTATTTGTGTTATATTTGGTGTTAACCTGATGTTATAAGCAGCTATTGTTGGTGGTCTATGTTTTGTATGTATACAGTGTTAAATTTTATTTAATTTATTAAATATTATTAATAAGTGAATTACTTACAATTCTTTGTTAAAAAAAATTGTTTTGTCTCACTTGAGTGTTATTTGTTAGTTTTGCATGATAGCTAGCCTGCTTGCTTAGTTTTTGTTTCCTCTTTGTGCGGTGTTTTGTTTATTCTTAGCGTAGTGATTGTTGTTTTTATTTTTAACTGTGCGCTAAATTGCCAAACATCGCAACCCTAAAAGCACATATTACCGCATTCGCTCATTTCTGCAAATAATACAGTAATGAATTATTTTACTGCAGAAAATATTGCTGCTTGTTCTTTGAACGAGCTTTGCAGAAGCCAAACAATCCTGAACCCTATGTTCAGTTGTTCTGGCCCATGTGAGCGAATGTACCATGGATCATGTGCTGGTATTTCTAAATCGTGCCTTAACGATTTAATTTCTGTGCGATCTGGTCTTCGCTGGTACTGTGCTTCGTGCAGGGCCCTTTCCCCAGATGAACTTTATTCGAAAATAAAGCTTTTTGGGGAAAGTCTTAACTCGCTAAATAACAATTTTAGAGAAATTGTTACATTTTTTAGCGAAGTTACAGATGCACCCAGTACCAGTGTTTACGATGAAACTTCAATACCTTCTTCCGGAACTCAAACTATCTCTCAACCTAAAGAAGACCAAATTAAATTAAAAAACAAGAGGAAAAATAAAAATAAAAATAATAATAGAAAGCGTCGCAAGGCATCTTCAAACGTTTCTCAGGCTATGCATCCCTCAAATACGCCTTTAGAAACCAATAATGCCGTTATTTCTTTGCCAACATCAAATATTCCTCCATCGACTAATAGTCAAATTTCAATTGAGCCCAATAACCAATTATGCTCAAATTTAAGGGCAGTGTCGAGACGAAAAATTATATTTATTTCGCGACTTCAACCTGACACAACCACCGAAAATGTTATGACGTTTGTCAAACAGAATAATTTAATCAGCCACAACGCATTCTGCTCATGCAAAAAAATCGGTAATAAACCCTCCCATGCGTCCTTCATTCTGACAGTTGCAGCTGAAGAGTTTGCAACTGTTCTTAACTCTAATTTGTGGGACAATAATATTCTAGTTTCTGAGTTTAAGCCTAAAAATAAGTGCAGAAGGTCCCAGACGAACCATACCGTCCGTCAGACCCAAAAAAACTAAAGAGGCTATCCCTTTACTATCAAAATGTAAGGGGATTACGTTCTAAAACGCGTGACATATTTTTGTCAACTCAGAATTTTTCTGAGGATATTATTGCATTTACTGAAACGTGGCTGAACAGTAGCATTACTGACTTGGAATTGTTTGATAATAGTTTCCAAGTTTTTAGAAAGGACAGACACACTGACAATATTTCTGCTGTCGGTGGTGGTGTCTTATTAGCTGTTAGGAACTCTTTTGTAAGTTCCTTTATTGATATCCCCTGCTCTTCCAATATCGAACTTATATGCGTTAAGGTTATACATTGTAATTACAATGTATATGTTGTTAACGCGTACATTCCTCCAAAGAGCAGTGCTGAGGTTTATGCAAACCTTGTGGATTGCATAGAATACATTATAAATTTACTTGACGTTAATGACGACATTTTATTGTTGGGTGATTTCAATCTGCCTGACTTAAAATGGCATTCTTCTGACGATGATACATATTTATGTGCATCTAATTCGAAGACCCGCCAAGAACATATATTTGTTGATAATATATGTTCTGACTTACAACAAGTGAGTTGTATTTATAATAGTCTTAACCGACTTCTTGACCTGGTCTTAACTACAGACAGTAACAATGTCATTGTTAAGAGGGCCTATCATGCTCTAACTACTGTTGATGAATACCATCCACCATTGAGCATCTGGTACAAATCTGACAGAGAAAATATAGTAAATTCGAGTTCAATAGATAAAGTTTATGAATTCAATTTTAAAAAAGCTGACTTTTTGAAGTTGAATCATTTACTTCATAGCAAGATTAACGTTATTTTAGATTACATAAATGGAAATAATCTTGATGATTCCATTAATTTTTTTTATATGGAGCTTTTTGCTATGTTTTCTCAATCCGTACCATACAGCCTCAAAATTTCGAAAAATTCTGCGTATCCCTGGTATACAAAGGATTTGAAAACTCTTCGCAACAACAGGAATAGGGCTTGGAAGAAATATGTCTGTAGCTTAGACCCAAATGACCTAGAAACTTACAAACGTTTGTTTCTGGAATTTGAAATTATCTCAGCTGCATTATATAATGAATATTTAGATAACATTAAACTGAAGATATTGTCTGATCCAAAGAAATTTTGGGGATTCATAAACACAAAGAAGAAATCTGATGGATTTCCCTCTTCATTCAAAACCATTGATGGATTTAGTGACGATCCCGTTATTATTTGTGGCTTATTCGCCAATCTTTTCAAAGAATCATTTTGTTCTGATTCTTTTAATCCTGATGAAGATTATTTTGAATACATGAATTCTGGACCCAAAGTTTCTTTGGAAGCTTTATCCTTTACTTCTGAGGATATTTTAAAGTACATTGGATCGATCGATGAGGACTTTAATGCTGGACCTGATGGAATTCCTGCCGCAGTGTTAATTCAATGCGGTTCCATTTTGTGTCAACCACTATCTTTGCTTTTCAATAAATCAATCAACGAAAGTTATTTTCCAATTGTTTGGAAAAATTCGTACATAAGTCCAATATATAAAAAGGGTTGCAGGAATGATGTTATTAACTACAGGCCCATTGCTAAGCTTTCATCGATTCCAAAACTTTTTGAGCGTATCGTGTATGATCGGGTAAAAATTCACTGCGGAGAAGTCATAACAACTCGTCAGCATGGTTTTGTTAATGGTAGATCCACTGTGTCTAATCTTCTCGATTTTACATCATTTTGTTTAAAAAACATTGAATTAGGTAACCAGGTCGACTGCATTTATACTGACTTTAGTAAAGCATTTGATAAATTACCTCACAATTTGATTCTATTTAAACTTAAATCAATGGGATTTCCTCAATATTTTGTTAGCTGGATTCAATCGTATTTGACAGAACGATCTTATCAAATAAGATTTCGAGGGGTTTTGTCGTCTACATTTGTTGCGCAATCAGGTGTTCCTCAAGGTAGTCACCTAGGCCCACTTCTATTTATTTTGGCAATTAATGATGTCACCCACATTATTAAACATTCTCATTTGCTAATTTATGCAGATGACATGAAAATATACAGAACAATAAATGCTAAAGATAATTCCGACCTACTCCAGACCGATCTGAAATCCTTTGAAGTTTGGTGTTCTAAAAATAATATGTTTTTAAATCCAGATAAATGCCAAACTATGACCTTTTCGCGAAAAAGGAACGAATTAATATTTGATTACAGTATAAAAGACACTGCTTTAAGTCGTGTACATGTTGTCAAAGACCTTGGTATATGCATGGATTCTAAGTTATCGTTCAATATTCATATTGATAATATTTGTAAAAAAGCGTCTTCAATGCTTGGCTTTATAAAACGCTGGGCCAAAGAATTCAACAGCATGATTACAACCACCACGTTGTATTATGCAATTGTGCGTCCTCATTTGGAGTACGCAAGTCAAGTTTGGTCCCCAAGCTACAATGTGCATGTTGATCGTATTGAAAGAATCCAAAAACGTTTTGTTCAGTTTGCTCTAAGGGGCTTAAGTGGAACTGACATTTTAAACCTTCCTCCTTATGAAGATCGTTTGAAACTGTTGAAAATGCAGTCGTTAAGTGATAGAAGGAAATCTGCTGATATTGTCTATTTACACCAACTTATAACCGGTGTATTTGATTCTCCAGAACTCCTTTCTCTTATTAATTTTAACACTAACCGTAGAAGCAGTAGAAACGCAAACAACTTAATTTATTTACCATTCAGTAGAACGAATTATATGTTAACTGCTCCTTTAAACCGCATGAGTACCTTTGTTAACAACTGTAGCGTTTTTGATGTTAACTTGTCAAAAGGTCAACTCAAAAGTAGACTAAAAGAGATTATGTAATTATAGATCTTTGTATGCATGGTTAGTAGTTATGTCCTGTGTTGTCCCTGAGCCCAATCCAAACTTTGGATGGTAAATTTTTTTTTCACATTAACTTTTTTTTAGCCACTGGAATCCTTAACATAAAATTTCTTTTATGCTATGGGTCGTGGTTTTAAATGGGTTAATGCTGAGAAAGTGCGAAAAAGCTGTAGTAGCTGAACTCTATTTGTTATTGCATGTAATAAATAACACGCCCATTTTCAATATTATTATTGTATTTTGAAAAAGTAGGTTTAGGGTATTTCATAGTCGGGCTAGACCGAGTTTAAACTTTCTTTACTTATTTTTATTTCATTTGAATCAATTTTTTGGCAAGCCTTCTACTCTTCTTAAAGTTACAAGAACATAATTCAAGTGCAAAAACTACCACATAAAAAAAATACGCTACTAGCGCTAATAAGTTGTGGAATCGAAACACTCTACTACAAAGCAAGCGCAGCAACTGAAAGATTAATCAAAATCAACGTAATTGAAAGCTTATAAAAAATCAATATGAATGTGAAGAAAAGTCAGTGCTAATTGAGAAAACGTCATACAAAACTGACCCCGACACTTTATCAATTGAAACTCTATACTTAAAGAACCAAATTATTACCAATGGGCTTCCATCATGAATGGATCAAAGAGAAAATACTTAAAAATATATATTTGTACTTGATTATTTTTTGAAAGCTTGCACCATGCTATAAAAAAGGTCCAATTTATATCTTAAAGAGAACAAAAAGAATTTTGTTTTATAAAATAACTTATCTGAGTTCCAGAACAATCGAGAATACAAGCATTTACACGAGAAAAGTGTTGCCCGTAAAATTTAATTAAGCCTCAATATGGGGCTTTTAGAAACAAATCTGCAAATGTGCGTCACGTCACCATTTTTAATACAAACAAAGATTTTAAAATATTATAAATTAAAAATGAAAATATATAACATTTCTTTGCAGTATGAAAGCTTTTAGCTTAAACGTTTATTTTGGGCTTTGCAGATATATGCTCTTCAAATGTCATTGAATTAGTTTCATTAAGCTTGACATTTAAAAGAGGCAGCTTAAAAAGCTTTGCTTAATACATTTACATTATAAAACTCTGTGTGCGACAAGATAAAAATATAACGTTTTCAAAGCAAAAGCATTTTTTGTAGAAAATTCGCATAAAAATATGACGAGTTTTTTGTTCCGCCAAGAAGCTAAATTCATTTAAGCTCAAAAGCAAAGAAAGCCATGACTTAAGCGAGCAACATTATATTGAGTGTAATGGCTGCATATATAAAGAAAGGGGCCGAAACTTTTTATCAAATAGACAAAAAAAAAAAAAAAAAAAAAAAACAAGCAGAAGAAAGTGCTGAGTTTTAGCGTGGTGCGTCTAGCTTTTATTGAGCACATTCAGTAAATATTTTGACATACAGCCCTGCCTGACAGCCAACCAACACAAAACTCATAATGAAACATAAACTTTTATGATGTTTTCGTTATTAGCTAAATACCATCGAGTCATGCTTAAAGCCACCGCATGTTTTCAAAACTTTCTCGAACAGCAGAAAAAAATGAAAATTTTTACAAACTTTTGTTTACCATGAAAATCTTCATAAAACTCGCATTAGTCTTTAGCTTTATTTTTAATGAAAATCAAACAAAAGCAAATAAGATCAAAACTAAAAAAAGAAAAACATAAAAAAAAGTTCATAAAAGCAGCTGAAAATTAACAATTCTGCGGAAAGCACAAAAAAAAACTGAGTATGCAATAATTCCTTGTTTGGCGTGGTGCTCACTTTTATTCTTTGCTTTTAATTTTTTTAACTTGCAAAGCGGATTTTTTTTTTAATATTTTTTGCTGCTTACACCTTTCTCAGCATAAAAACAATCAAACAAAACGAAAAAAAGCAAACTTTGCAATACAAACATAAAATTACAACAATGCTGCAGTGCAGCATAAAAACCTAAGCGTTAAGCAGCAAGAAAAAACGTATGCTCTGCGCAAAAAATTATGCAATGCAATCGAAACTCTACAGCAGAGTTTGAAAGTCAAAAGCAACAACAACAAGAACAACTTAAAAAGTCTGCTGAAAAATGGACGTGCTCCAAAGCAAGTGCCCACAAAAAGCAGCGAGGCAGCATATTTTCTCACAGGCATTACAAACATTGTAAACTTGTGTGTGTGTGTGTGTGTGTGCGTGTGTGTGTGTGTTTTTAATAAAAGTTATAAAAAAACTGGTATTCTTTTTCAGCATAATTTCATAATTCATAACAGCACAAATGAAATGAAATGAAACGAAATGAATGCGAATGATTTTCATTTAATTTTACTTTGTGCTAAAAAAGCCAGCAATAAAAACAAAGCAAAAGTCATGATAATTTTTTTCATTTGCTTTTATTTAAAAATTTTCGCTGTTCTTCATTCTGTTTTGCACTATTCGTGCTATTTAAAATGCGGTCAATTTTAATAGTTGCATTACATGGCAAATAAAATGCTAGCCACATGCAATACGAATTCGTCTGTATAAATGTGTCTGAAGCAAAGAGCTTTTGGTTAGTCTACTGCCCAGTGCTGTGGCAAAGAATTACTGAAGAAAAAAAATTGTTAATTACTAATTAGCGTATTTGTTAAATACTTAGTATTTGCATTTCATTCATAGAGCAAAGAATGTTCTTGTCACTGTCAAATGCACACGCACACACCACAATCATCAGCAAAAAACACCTCAGCAGGCACATAATACCACTCAAAGCAATCTTTATAATTTCTTTAGATAACAAAACACACGAAAAAAGAAAAAAAAAGAAAGAAAACAAACAATGTTTGCTGTTGGAATTTTAATAACATTTATTTGAATAATTACATTCAAAAAAGAGTGTGTTAAAAAAAAACACACACAAAAACAAGCAAAAGGCATAACCAAGCACACAAATGAAATATTTGCGCATTATTGCATTTTATTTGCTATTCTTTGTTCTGTTTCATTCCCATAGGAATGCATAATGAGCAAAGCAAATAAAATTTAATTACAAAAGAACGCAACAGAAGAACTTTTTAAGGCAAGTCATTGTGTGTTTAACCAGTCAAGACAATAAAACGAACAAAAACAAAAATATATATACATATTATTTTTTTTTTTTTTTTTTTGTAATATGAAATTCTTAGTCAGTACGAAGAAAATATTTTTCTTGAGGAATGCGACCTTTGCTTATATCATCATATAATTGCTGAAAGCTTTTTTTTTTGTCTGCTAAAGCTAAACAAAGGATAGACATACATATATTAAAAAAAAAAAATTAAGGAATTGACTCGAAAAGTTTGCATTATATTTTGAAGAATTGGGAACCAACTATAAAGCTTTTTAGCCGGCGTTTTATGTGTCAACTTGAAACTCTTAACTTTTTTCGTCATATTTAAAATAAAATATTTCATTGAAACAACTAAATATATCAAAAACTCATATTTTGCAAGTACTTGATAAAATTTTAATTGTAAAATTTGGAAAATTCAGCCACCGGAACCGCATTTCCAATGACCCACAAGATATAATTTCAATCGGCGATGTACAAAGAACGATTACAGCAGATTATAGGGAACACATTTTTTGATAGCTTTTATGGCTATTTTTAGTATTTTATACATAGAAAAGTAAAAATAAAGTGTGTATTTTTTTTTTAATTATTTTGAAAAAGTGACTGGCCATCTCCCATACAACTGGAACGCATTCTTCGCAATATATATATGGAGAACGAGTTAAGGTAAATACTTAATTTTAAAATAAATGCTACATTTTGGCATGATAAGACAAGTCGGCATGACACCCCAAGTAACAATTTTCCAACATATCAAAACACAACATTTATGGATATAATCCTTGTATAATATTCGTTTAAGACAAAAAAGGCGCACTTTTTTTGCTTGTATTAAACCCTACATCATTAAAATTATATTCTGCTGAACATATTCTTATCATTACTTTATAGGAGCTTTATATCATGGTTTCAGTCTTATATCAGTTCTTGTTGCTATAGAGGACATTAGAGAATATTTATATCATGAAAATATTGAAGTTTTATAGCCAAAAATTTCTAAATTTTATTCGAAAAAAAAACTTTGTTTGAATTGTCAACGATTCTATTGACTTGAATTGAGTGTGCTCTATTATTCCTGCACTGAGAAAAAAAACATACTTTAATATTAAACAAAAATTTTTAAAATATAAATTTAACGCCTTTGCGTTTCTACAAAACAAAATTTAAAACAATTGTGTTTAAATTTCAACTATACACTCCTTTCAATTTTTTTCATTCATTATTTCTTTGAAACTTTCTTTGACATTTTTTGAATTTTGAATTTTCATTGGTTTGAAAAATATCGAACATAAAATAAAATAAAAACTTGTTTAGTTTTTCAATATTGAAATATTTAAAATGCAAACTTCATTGAAAGGAGTTGAGATTCGGTATTCGGAGGGTCCCAAGGATCGCTGATTACGAATCTGTCATCAAAAACTCGGAAAAAATTAAAAAATGGCATCGCAAAAATTATGCTTTAAAACATTTGTTTTAAATTTAAAAATTTTTGTTTTAAATTTGTTTTCTTATTTAAAAACATTGTTTTAAAAACAAAAACCCTTGTTTTAAATTTAACTTTAAGAACAGTTGTGTTTAATTTAAATGAATTTGTTTCAAGCTCTATTTCAAAAACAAATTCGTTTAAAATGAACACAATTTCATTTAATTTTAACACATATTTCCCTCAGTGTGATATTAGGCCTTTTCTTTTTTATGTCCGAGCTGAGTAACAACTGTCAAAAACAGATCAGCGTTTATTTTTTACCTCTGATGTAGCTGTGCTTAATATATGTGTTTCTTTTCATAACCTAAGCATATCTGAGTGTTGGTCAGATGCTGTTGACGAGCTCAGAAAATTTTTGCTGAGCACAAAGCAATCGGCAATCTGATGTTGTCAGTTCAGGTTATGGTCGGTTTGATCAGTATCTGCTCAGATGTGTGGACAGACCTAAAAACAAAAATCGCCTATTATTAATTTATTTATTTTACATTTAAAAAATTTATTTTTTTTGTGTGGAAGGAGGTTTCGAACTAGGTACCTTTGTGTTGCAAGTCCGACAAATTCACTTCTGGCCCATTTTTCCATATCCAATAAGTTGAAAAAATATTCAATAAAAAGTGACTGCGCTGCCAATTGGTAGCTTGAATATTTATATGGAACATTTATTCGAAATGTCAATAATGTCGAATTGAGGTGATGTTTCTTTTATTTTTATAATTAGAAAAGGGCGAAACTTTTCTTTAACTATTCACTATTAATTAAGTTTTTATTAATTCATTATTTATTAACAGGTCATTTTTTGTATTGAGTGAACTTTTATTTTTCCATTTTTTATTGTATTAAATTTTTTTATTGTAAGTAAAGCATAATTTCTTGGTTTAGAAGCATTTTTTATTAAACTTTTACATTCAAAAAATTATAAGCAATTATTTTCGGCATGGCCGAAGTTAAAGTACCCTCCCTTGGCATGAATAATTAAGCTTAACTGAACAGAATCGTGCTTATAATTTTTTTAGGTGTCTTTCAAAAACTACAACCGTCGTTCTAAGCTTTTCATGTTACCAAATTTTCTCTTTTGATTAAATCAATTTAGTTATTCTTGATTACACCCAAGTTCAAGGTAGCACGTTACCAGCATAGCTCCTACACGTGTCTACAAAATTATATCTCAAATATCTCCAGAAAGGGTTTTTTTATTCTGCAAGACTAGTGGCAGTGAAAGAGAGTGCATTTTTAAATTACGGTTGTAATCCTATCGACAGACAAATTGCAAGAGTTAAATCTTGTCATGAGGTGATTCTTATCGAAATATATGTCTTATCATTTTCATATCTGCCACGCCTCTTTGGGGGATAACTTATAAAACATACAGAATTAAAAATTTCAAATAGTAAAAACTCCCTTATTTTATTATTTGTGTTTACATTACTTGTGCTTGACATAAATATTTAAACTACAATTGACGGTGAAATCGCTATTTATATTAGAAATTATTTTTTTCTTTGTAGTTTCGATTATGATAAAAAATCTCGTTTCGAGAATGAAATGTGCATTTCTCCCGCCATTGGGTTCATTAGAAAAACATTTTCGAATTTCGTTTTCGAAATAAATATCCGAGATCTCGGATTCACCTCGAATTCGAGGCAAATTCGTTTGGTTTATTGGGTACTTGAATAATATACGTTAAATACTTAGAAACTTTAATAATGATATACTTAATTAGAGTTGTGGGAGTAATACTCACATTATTTTGGGAATAATTCTGAGCTTAGTCATAATGTTCATGATATCAAGCCTAAATGTGATTATTTGTCGAAAAATTAACACGCTCATTTGTGATTTATGTATATTGGATTGTCCGTCAAAAAACTGATATGCTCACAAAAATTTTTGACATTTTGGTATTGATTATAAAAAATATTTATAAGTGTGTCCGCCATGCACGGTAAGAGTGAAACTTTAACCAAAAAATTAGTTTTATTTAGTCTTACTTATATTAAGTCTATTTTAAAAGTCCATTTAAAAGAGCGAAAGTTCTGATTCTCAAGGGCATGCGTCATCAAAGAAAACAAAAAGTAGGAGTAAAACTTCTAATTTCAGCGTTTTCAAGTAAGGTCATGTTGCAAAATTACCTTGTCGTGCCTATGAGACGGCACTTTGGCCGTTTTTGCTTCAATGCTTGGTTCAAATGCATCAATTGAGTTCGGTAGAGTTGCGCTATTAGCGCTTAGAGTTTTCGTAATTAACCCATTTCTCATCATCATCATCAATATAAATTGATTTTGTCTTGTAAAGAATTTACTTAAAAATGGAATCCAATAAAGTTTCAATGACCACCTGTGAATGACCTCAAAAAATTCCATTGTTGTGACTGTTTTGCATTTAGTGTGCGATTTATTAATAATTTGAGCTTCATTGTAGTCCATGTTTTTCTTTCCATGTAAGCTTCAAAGACCTTTTTTTCTAAAATTCAGCTTGTATTTAGTTCTCCTGTATTAAATTCCGCCTTCACTAAAATCATTTTTTTCAAAACTCCCTTTAACAATATTCCCGTTAACAAAATTCACCTCCACAAAATGTGGATTTATTAATTAATATCTACGAAAAAGGAAAATTAAAGAGATATGTTGACGAATTCTGTGAGGGGGAATTTTTTGGATGGGAATTTTTTTAATGACGTTTTCATTAAAAATTATTTTTATAAATCTGAATTTTGGAAAAAAATGTAGTTCGAAATTGGTGAATTATGTAAAAATGAGTTTTGAAAATGAATTTCTATACCAGGAAAGAGCTTTGTAAAGAGCATTTCGACTCGCTCCCAATTAAATATAATTGCATATATAATTAACCCACACCCGCTAACCCACGTGATCTTTTGTAAACGCAAAAATCGATGTTTTTGCCAATTTTGCGTCATATCATCCAGAATATTTGAGTCACGTCATTATATTGCACGCAGAAATTGTAAATAATTAAAAAACGAGCAATTTGGTATTACTTAACTATCTGTGACATCTTGTTCCCAATATATATATATTTATAAAAAAAATTTTCGGAGGGTTTCAAAAATAATATTTTTTTTTTTTATATATTTTGATTTTAAATAGCAAAACAATTCTAGAGAGGATATTGAAATGCTTTACACAAATTTTCAACAATGCATTATGCATATTTTGGTACTTAGCACTTAACTCCTAGACTTTTTCTTAACCCATATGTGCCCATAACTTTTCGTCAATTTTTTGGTGTATTGATATATCTAAAAATTACCTTTGGGAATAAAATTGACAAAATTAAAAATAAACTCATTCAGAACATTCACAGCATCTTTCTACGGTCTGCGAGTAACATGACAAACTTCAAAGCTGAATATCGAACTTATTTTCTTCTCTTTCAGCATTTATGATTTTTTCTTCAAACTGAGGATCATTTTTTTTATATTTCACCAGTCGTAAAATATTTTGCCCTGTTTGTGAATTTCTTGTCGGTAGTTCGCGAAGATTACTGTTAAATATTTGCACCTTTCGACGAAGTATTTCTCTTTTCTTTTTTTATTAACCTAGAAAAGGAATGAAATACCAACAGCCAAAGGCCTCAACTCGAAAGCGATGGGACTGCAATTAGAAAACAACTAAACAATCAAACACAGCAACTCTGATTCAAAACGATAGACTTCAAAATAAATAAAAAAATATGTGTGTGGCCGTCACGCACGATATAAGTGAAACTTTAACCCAAAAAAGCAGAGAGTTTTTAAATTTGTTAAATTAAAAAAAATGTACTTAAAAATGGAATAGATTAAAGTTTCAATGACCACCTGCAAATGACGACTTGCCTTTGACCTCAGATAATCCCTTTGCATCCGAGACAATTTAGGGCCTGCTTTAAAACAGATGCAATGCAATTAGCTGTAATGCAATGCAATCACCATTCTTAAGTGCTTTTTACTTGGCAATAGAAGCACAAGCTGTGAGGTTTTAAGCCATTAAGTTCAGTTTTACGACCCGTTTCAATTCGCCATATTACTCTGTAAGCTGCTAATGTAGTTTCAATTCAAAAAATTACGAACTCAAACTTTAATGATAACGTGTTTTTTTTTCGTTTGGTCCGTTTGGTTAGTTTCGTTAGTTTGGGCTCAAACCATTTCACCATGGCTTATGGCGAGTTATTTAAATTGTTTAGTTTCGTTAGTTTGAACTAACCATTTCACCATGGCTAATGGCGAGTTATTTAACTGCATGATTTCGCTGCGCTTCATTGGTGTTTCATCATTTTTACTACCCGTTTAGTTCTCCGTATGTTGTATACGTGGCTAAAGAAGTTTCGCTTCAAAAATGTTCTTAAGAGTGTAGCGTTTTCGCCTCAGCAATTGAGGCCGTTAACCGGATGTCTCAGACAGCGAAGCAATACAACAAAATGCTGAAAAAATATCATCTTCAATGTTTTGTTATGACGCCATGTTTTCTTATGATATATTATGGATGTTACGCCGCAAATACCAAAACATCTACTTTTTTAAAAGATTACAGAGGTTGGCCTCTAAAGGTTAAAAAAAAAACATCCATAATTTTTTGTATCAATACGTTTGTTTTTATCACTAAGAAACTTTGATAAAAAAAAATTTGTGAGTATTATTCCGCCCCACAGTGGGTTAGTACTTGCCCCACAGTGGGTCAGTATGGGCCAAGGGGAAGTAAAGGAGCTACGTTCTTATTACCAAAAGTTCCTTACTAAAAAATTGATAAAGAAAATGTCAATATCGTAAAACGTTTACTTAACATCAAAAACCAAATAACTATATTTTTGAGAACCCTCCAAAATTTTCTATAAAATTATATTAGATATATATCTTAGAAACCAGATGTCTCAGATAAATAAATTGCATAGCAAATTGCTCGTATTTGAATTATCTACAATTTGCGTGCATTATAATGACGTAACTCAAATATTTTTGATATATTTGAAATATCAATTTTTGCGTTTACAAAAGGTCACGGAAATCGGCCGGTATGGGTTAAAAACACATTTAAAAGAAAATTTAACAAACTTTTAGAAAAAATGAAAAAAATTAAAAAACCGTTAAAATCCGACCAAGACACATATTTTTTTTCAAATTCAACAATCGATGAATGCATAAAACTGCAGTTTTTTAAGAAATTGTTACTTTTAAAAAAAAATCAAATTTGAGTAACTTAAGAACTCTTCTCCAACCAAATTTCATATCAATCAAAGAGCAGATTTTTTCTCAAAAATTTAATTTCTCTCTTAGAAGGTTGGGAACCCCCTCTATCAGATATATCATTTATATATGCATTCTGCACATCTGGGCAACAAAACCTTTTGAATGATATAAGTTTCATTAATTTTGAGTTTTAATTAATTACGTATTAATATATAAGATATATTAATGATTTTAAATCTTCTATTGTGCACAACTTGGTTCGCAGGAACACTTTTTCTATCTGACTCTGGCTTTTTTGTGATTTTAAATTCTTCCAGACATTTCCGTGTAATTCGCAGTTCAAGGTTGGAAAAATTTTGAAATTTAGAATGATCTAAAAAAATTAAAAAGAAAAAAAAGCAATTATCAATATAGATGTGGCGGCCGTGGCCGTGCGTGCTAAGTGTGTGGCATGTGAGGCAAGAGATATTGGTTGACCAGGTTTGAAAATACCATCTGACAGAAAGCTTTTTTAAAAGAAATTCATCTTTAAAATCAGATTTCATCGCTGTGCTGACAATGAGTCAATTGTGTACAAATAATTGAACATAAGAGGCTCGGTCAAAGCGCTTTCAATGGCTGAAATGACCAATTCGCTTAGACGGTAAAAGAGGTAATATATGAAAAGATCCCATCCTGGATTTTTGCTCATCCTGGTTTTGGTATCAATCGTTCTTCTTAACGTTAAATGGCTGTAAGTCAAGTTATGAAAATGTAATGATTAGACTTTTGGGGTGTAGTAGTCGGACATTCATACAAAAATACTGTTTTTTAGGGATATCTGATCGTAACTTGAGCATACCGCTGTTCTAGTTTCAACAAGGAAATACATTTTTGCAGCAAACAATCAGGATCCCTTTCATTCGTTTTCGACGTTTTTTCCCTTTTATCTTCCAAAAAAATATCTTCGAAAGTCATATAACTCAATTCGTGCAAAGTTACCATAGAAAGGATGATTTCTGCAATCAAATGGGCAATTTTTTTTAGCAAATTCAAATCTCTGGCATGATTTTTAATGGCTTGAAATATATTATCTTCAAGCACTCATACCGCAAACAAAGTTCGTATTTGTACATGCTAGGCTCATTTGTATGCTATAGTTTAATAAATAGTTAATCTACCTATTGAATTTTTATCAAAATTGCTAAGATTTTTCATTGAAATCTGTAAGAAAACAAAAACGCAAAACTTGTTTATAATTTCCCAAGGTTTAACGCCCTCACGTGCGTCTCTTACTTTAATAGGGGTCGATGTTTTATTTCATATTTTAAATAAAAAATAATTTTAATTAATTGCTTAAATAAGCGTTTCAAACAGAAAAACTTTTTGAATAGCCTTAATATTCAAAAACTTAAAACATTCATCAATTTTTATAAGACTTCTATGAGTGTGCCCCAACTCAACTCGACTCCACCAACAATCTGCAGCACGCCAAAAAACTTTTGTACCGAACTGACGCGGACAACATTTGAAGCAAGCAAGCAACAATATATATTTTCATTTCTGGCTTATTTAACTTATGTATACCAAAAATTAAATGTAAAAATTATAAAAACATGCAAAAGAGCGTTTTGTCAGAATGTGCACAGATAGCAGCATAACAGGACGAACTTCTGTAATTATCAGAGAAGCAAACATTCAATTTACACTTAGCAGAGAGGTCGACGCAGAAAATTCTGAGTATTTGAATAAGTTTCGTATTGTTGATTTCATTGGGCTGCTCTCATAAATTTCATAATTAATTATTTTATTGAATTAAATTGAATTAAGGGTTCAAATTTAGGGTGCAGGATTTCCTGATTAATAAGAGAATGTTTGTTGTTTTTGTTTTTTTTTTCTTTTCTTTTTGTGTTTTGTATGTTTTGGCATGTTTAATAAGATCAAGCATTTTAACTTGCTGTACTTTTGAACTTGTTTTAGTCATGCTTAGGATTATTTGAATCATTAATTGTGAACAATAAGGATAAAGCATTTAAATTTGATGAGGGTTATTTTGCTGGCATAATTTTTTTGTTTAATTTTTTTTTTTTTTTTTTTTATTTAATGACCAAACTTTTTTTAATATATTTTATAGTGAAATGCAGGAAAATACAGCGTTTTATTGTTATCATATCAATTGCTTGCTTGATTTAGTTAACATGCCTTATAGCTGATTATTTTGAAATAAATTAAGTTTGCTGAACTTTTCAACACTAAAATCATTTTTCATGTACTTGTCAAAATAGCCCAAAAAAGGCGTGAAATGAAAGCCAGCTAAGTTAGGTTTATGAAGCTGGTGTAAACAAATTTTGCCAAAGTTTAGGCAAAACTTCTTTTGATGAGCCTTAAATAAGCTTAGATTTTCTTTTTTATTTTTTTTTGTGCTCTAAAAATTTGACACGCTAATACTTAGAGGCAATAAATAATTCACTGATTCCCTTGACATAAATAAGAGATAAACACCGATGACAGCTGGCAAAATCACGCGAAAATCATTAATAATCCCGCAAGAGGGAATTTAGCCTGAAAGCTTTAAGTATAAAATATGCAAAAAGAAAAAAAACCAACAAGCAAATAAAATACAATAACAATAAAAAGTCAGCATAAGTTATTTCAATATATTTTTTTTGCATTGTATAGAGAAACACAAACATTTGTGTTTCTTTTTCACGTACAGCGACAAATTTTGCACAATTTCGTGGTTGAATTTATTGCCCTAATTTGGAAAAGCTCAAATCTCTGAACGCAAATCTTTTGCTTCAAAAATGGCCTAATTGTCACATCCGGTGCTGAATGGCAGCAGGAAATGAATGTGACACAAATAATGCATGTGTTGAATATGGCCTAAATTATTTATACATGCTATACTTCGCATGTGTGTATATCTATTTAGCTATGTGTGTGTGTGTGATAATTTATGTATGTTTGTGTTTCCGCCACAACAAGACAGACAGACAACATTGAGTCCATGCAGCTGTCATTATATATTAAAAACATCCCGCCACAAGCACAAATCAATGTTGCCAACAAATGAAATAAAATAAAATTTAAAATAAATTTAAAATAAACAAACATATCATAACGGCAGAACAATAACATTTTATTTATTTTAACATGCAAAATAATTTATGAACAAGCCAAAAACATTGCATTACAAAAAAAAAATCCATTCAAACACACACACACACATATAAATAGATAAGCAAACCAATGCATATCAAAGATTTGCACACATTTTTGTAAATTGCATTTTGAACATGTCCGCATGTTTGTTTGGCTGTAAATGTTAACATATGGCAGTTTGTGTGTGTGTGTGTGTGTATGACTCTATGTTAATCGACACTTTGTAATTGCAAAACTGTCAAAAACCAACGCAAATACAAACAAATATTTAAACAAATTCATGATAACATTACTTCAACAAAACTCTAACAAATTACTGAACACACTAACCCACTGACGCACTCACTCACGCATACGCCAAACCACAAATGCCAACGCACAAGCGGAAGCAAGCTTCTCGCCTGCTTAAAACGCACGCAAGCGAGCGAATTGAACTCATGCTGCCCACATTTTGGTCAACCACCAAAAGGATTTCGTTGTAAGCATGAACGTTATGGCATGATAAGGCGTGGCGTCTAACTTGTAGGGCTTAAGTGCTCAAGTATGTGTGTGTGTGTATACATCTGCGTTAATTGAAATGCCTTTTGGCTGTCTAATGGCTGCCGCATTAAATTTTGCACTATTTATGAACATGATTTAGTCGTTTGTGCCTCATGCACTTGCCTTGTTTGCGATAAATCAGTGTTCTGCCACATAGTTTGAACGACATTTGTTAATTGGTGGCAAATGTTTTATGTACACCAACACACCGTTCGTTCTGCTGCTGCAAGGTTAAAGCTTTTGAGTTTGTTGGTATATTTCATATCGATGGTTGTAATTTGCAGATGTGCGCTTTTGTGGCTTAAATTGACAAGTTTTGGTTAGTGCGCAGGGAAAGAAAGAGCAGAAGTATGTTTACTCTCTCATAATTTCACAGCAGAAATTCTACAGTCAAAAATAAAAATCTAACTGGTGCCTTTTCAGTGATAAAATAACTTATTTTAAGCTAATACACAAAACTAAAATATTTACATGCGCCACAAAACTGTTCTAGAATCAAGTTCAAGCTTGTTATGCTTCTTGTTTATGTTTTTACGGCTTTCTTTCGTAAAAATAGAAATTCAATATTCATTACTTTTTTTTTGTATACTAGAAAAACACGAATACAAAATTTAATTATAAGATGAACCACCCATTCAGCCAAACAAGCTTGGAATAAGCTATAGCAAGCCTAGAAACGCAACCCTCAACGCATCTTATTGTATGAAAAACGAAAACAAATGCTTGAAATTATATTCCTTCATTCAAGGTTCAAGCAAGCTTCTACCATACAAGTGATTTTTTAAAATTGTATATAAGTGTTCAAATGATTTTTATTTTATGACCTTGTTGGGAATCGGCTTCTTAATTTGATTTGAGTATCCCAGGTTCAATAATTCTTATAAGCAACTAGACCTGCTTTATTTTATTTTCGATTATTTAAATTATTTGCAAGCAAATATTTTATGTAAATTTGCAAGCCATCAACAATTTGTGCACTCCCACGCGTACTTCGTAGGGGGTATATTAATTTTAATACGACGTGTGTAATGCCCATAAGGAGGCGTGGTAGGTATAGAAAATAATATTTATTCTGGATCAGCATCACCGCCTGAATTGATTAAGACTGTCGACACGATTACAGCTGTAATTTTCAAGCTGTCATAATGAAACTTCATATATAAGCTTTTTTTTAAAAAAATATCAAGTTCAAGAATGGGCTATATTGGATGAAACCCACGCCTACCTCCCATACAACCCCAATAATGAAAACTCTATAGAGACTTATATTTGAGCTACATAATTAAAATTCGGTATTTATGTATTTTATGTCAAAACTCAAGTTTGTAAGAAAAATGGGCGTCATCCAACTACTAACACGCCCACCTCCCATGCAACTCCAAAATTCAAAATTCTATAAAGAGGCTTCTTCGAAGCTACAAAAATAAAATTTGGTACTAATTTATTTTTATATCAAAAATAAGACGTATTAGAAAAATGGGCGTCATCCACTCATGAACACGCCCATCTCCCATACAACCTCAATATTGGAAACTCTTTACATAGGCTTGTATTTAAACTACAGGCAAAAAATTTGATGCGTTTGTGTTTTATGTCAAAACTAAATCATGGAAGAAAAGTAGGCGTCATCCGCCTACGGACACACCCACTTCCCATACAAGCCACTATAGTGAAAACTCTATAAAGAAGCTAATATTTAAGCTACAAAACTGAGATTCGATATTTTTGTATTTTATATTAAAACTGAGGTGTGTCAAAAAAATGGGCGTCAACAATCCACTAACACGCCCACCTACCATAGAACTCATAATTGTGAAAACTCTATAAAGAGGCTATTATTTAAGCTACGAAACTGTAACTACCACGAACACGCCAACCTCCCATACAACCCCAAAATTGAAAACTTTATAAAAAGTCTCATGTTTAAGATGCAGGAAAACAATTTGATGTGTTTGTATTTTGGACGTCATAAAAACGTAAAATCTTTTAAAATCTCATACGAAAAGCGCTCCAATTAAAGATCTTTTAACCCTTACGCATCGACCGTGGGGTATTTTAACTTCGGTTAAGTCGAAGATACACCTCACTTGTTTTTATCTACCATCACTAAAGATCGATGCTGCGAACCATAGCGTAAGGCCGCGTGTATATTAAACGCCGATTCAGACAGACAGGCAGACAGCAACAACAAAAACATAGGCTCGCATGCGCAACAAAAAAATTAATCCTCACACTCGCTTCTTTGCTCTCTATCATGCGTTTGCATGCTTTGTTTTATTGAGTTCATTTGAATGTGTGTGTCATAGACACATCCCAATCAGCCATTTAGAAATAGTGCTTGGATTAAGCTTACATGCAATACAAAAAGCAAGCCTTATCCAAGCACGCTTGAAAAACACTTGCCCTGATAGTAAATTTCCAAGTTCATTTGTATAACTATTGCGTGAAACACAAAAAGAAAGTGATGTACAATAAAACTTGGAAAGGCTTGCATTAAGTAAGTGTTTTGCAATCATACTTAGAAAACGCTGACAACGGTAATAGTTTTACAACTGTTCCACGTTGTGATGCTCTCATATAGCTATACATACATAAATGAATTTTATTTTCATTTCGTTCGCTCAGCAGCCATAAGGCTTACGGCAAGCTGTAAGAGTGTCCGACTCATATGCGGTGGTTCGCGCGTTCGATCCTTGGTGTAGCAAACACAAAAATTTTTGAAGGCATGCAATTTTTCTAATAAATATATGCTTCAATTTAAACAAACGAAAACAAAAAATAAATAAAAATAAAAATGTTCCGGTTGGGAATTGAACCTTGTATGTCCAAATCACAACAAATCAAATAAACAAGTGGCTTTCCAACTGAGCCATTAAATAAAAATTTTTTGCGAGTGCTAATTGATTTGTTGAATGTAGCAAGCTTGGAAAAAGCTTATCAAAACACTTACTTAATTAATTGTAAAAACAACACTTGGATTAAGCTTGAAGTAAGGAATATAATTCCAAGGGTTCACTTTCGTTTATCCTACAATTATATGTAAACGTTCTACAATAGTAAATGGAAGCGTTATCCAAGCTTGAGGCTTACGGTTGTAAGCTTGTTTAAAGCTTATTCCAAGCTTGTTTGGCTGATTGGGAGTGTTCATGCAAGTGGTTGTTTGTTCTTTTGTTTTTTTTTTTTTAGTTTGCTTTGTTGATGTTGGTTTCTTCTTGTAAGTAATTTGTACTTGTTTCTTTTTGTATGCGTTGAGTACTCTTGTACTTAAAAAATATTGAAAATGCTGAGTTTTATGACATAAATCAATAATTGCAAAATATTATTCCTTATTCGTTAATTATGCGCTTAAAAACGTAGTTTCTTTAAAAATATTAAAAAACTACTCAAATTAACATAACCTGCTCGTAATTATAATCAGCTGCAAGAAACCTGAGCTAGCCTGCTTTCACGCCTGACCTGATATGATCTGCCTGCTGCTACTCTGTTGTCGCATTGGCCTGCCTGTAGGCCTAAATCTTATTTCTGATAAATGAACAAAATGCAAATAACATACATGTATGTAAATTAGGGTGCTTCAGAATGAATTTAAGCGTTCATTTTATTTATCACTTGACTCTATCATTGGCGTAAATGGGTAAAAAATGTAAGATTGCTATTCTTGCTAGTTGCTGTTTTGTTTTATATCAATTTAAAAAAATTTTTTTTTCAGAAAATGTTTCTTCTTCAAAAAATCGGTCATAACTTCTACACGGTAGAACCATTAACTTTGATTCTGGTCTCATTAGATTGTTCATAAACATAATGTTTTGTATCAAAAAATATTTCATTTCATAAAAAATAGTCCATGAACTTAGTTTTTTGTATCAAAAAGTATTACATTAAGTTTAATGAACAAAATTAAATCAAACCTTTTTTACCCCAATTTTTGTCTTTTTAATAATATTCAATAAAATGGTTCCAATCTTTTGTAAAATTTATACGGCATTGTAATTCTCGTAAAAAATACTTAATTATTCCAATATTTTTATATTGATCACAACATTGATATTAAATTAAAGTTTATATATATTATAATATAACTGTTTGCAAGTGCGAACATTGGCTACTATTTGGAGAATACTGATCTTTGATGCGATATTGTTGTTGTTTGTTTTTTTTTCTACATATGACAAGTGTTTTTACTTAAATATAAAAAAAAGGGTTAGGCGATGGAAAAAGGATTTAAAATTATATGAGAATGTCCCGCAATCATTGCTTCTCAGCTAATACAACAATGGGATGAGGGAGTCAGTGGCGTACCGAGAGGCTAAGCCACCCGGTGCGGACTCCAAATTTGCCGCCCCTCTCATATGCAATACAAAAACAAAACATCTTTGATATTAATATAGGGTTTTTGTTCTCAATTATATAAAAAAAAATCTAATATACATATCATCAACCCATTTTTAATAAGACGCACGTTGCGAAAAAATGGAGCAAAACGCGCGCATTAGTCTATTTTTGCTCTCATTTCTATATTAACTTAAATATAAAGCTGATATATTGACACCTCAACAAGTATTTTTTAAGGAATAGCCTGGCATAATAAAATTTTGTCATTGCATATACTCTACACTTATACCCTACAGCTGAAAATAAAATTTATTTATGATATATAAAGTGGTGAACAAATAATATAAAATGCAGTACAATCCAAAAAAAAACATAGAATAACAAATATATCGTTACACTTAACGATTTTCAGAATCTAAAGTGTCCTCACACTCAAAAAAAGGAACAATCTATGTAAATTAAAACTGATGCACGTATGTATGTGCTAGTTATAGACTCCGAAACCGCTAAACCAATTGATATGATTTTTCCAGGGAAGCTGTCGCAAGGTCTTAAAAGTGTTGCTGTGAAGTTTGGAAAGAAACGATACAAGGGGCGTGGCACCTCCTATGTAACCCAATTTGCAATACCGCTTAGCTTTAAAATTACAGGTCGTACAATTTCATAATTAGGAACTTAATCTCAATTTACACGTGCCGCTTCATTGATAACATTTTGTAAGCTTTATACAAGAAGCATGTCACTTTTTGATCACCTCAAGTTTTAGTTATAAATTAAGAACTATAGGTATTTACACTAGAGCGTATCGAATTGCATTATTTTTTTCGAATTTCACATTCTAAGCGGTTTTAAAAGTTGCATGTGGTTGTCAAGATCTGGCATAAAAATTTTATGAAAATAAAAGGACATCTTCCTCCCCCGCAAGGACAAAGTTGTTTTTTGAGAAAAACAGTAAAAAATAACGATCTAAAAATGCTTAGATTTTTTTAAGAAAAACTACCTGTGTCTTAAAGCAAAAATTTAAATACAGTTTCCTTTACAGGAAGATGTTCTTTTATTTTCATAAAAATTTTTTTTGGCATATCTTGACAACCACATGCAACTTTTGAGACCTCTTAGAATACGATCTAAATTTTTCGATACGCCCTAATGTATACATCAGAGAAATTTTAAGCCCCATTCTATTTATTCGTGTCCTTTGACTTACAAAAGTGAGCAAGCAGTGGTCAGAGGGCATGTCACCCGCCCATACAATAAAAAATATTCATATAAAAAAGTTTTGGAACAAAATGTCGGATGAAAACAAACATCAGTATGGAGTATATAATTGATTAAGTTTTTTTACTAGACAACTTGAACGAACATTGGAAGACTGGGCGTGGCTTCGCCTATGTAAGTCAAAGTTTTGAAACAGATTATCTATGAAAGTAAAATAAGATCACTCATATATATTATAAATTGGCAAAGATCTCTAAGCAATGCAACAGTTTTTAAACTTTTTAGTGCTTATGCTTAACTTCAACATAAAATTAAGAATTCTTAATTATAGCTTTATATTTTCATATGTATTGTTCTGATCATTACACGCCATTACCTGTGGAAGTTGCATTTGAAAAAAAATTTATTATTTTTGTATATTTGCTTAAAATGTATGCTATTTCAAGGAAGTATTATTTTGTCACAGAACCAAACTTTTAGGGATACAAATTTAAAGAATAATTTTTTGTGATTCATTGTTGAAAATTTCATTAATTTTCACTTTAGTTTGAAATTTTTATGAGCATTTTAGTAAGGTGATACGTTTAGTGAAATTTTTGATTAAATATTTTTGAAGTTAGGCATTACTTTGCAGGCCAATAAAAAAAAAATGGTTAGGCCTTAAAAAAATAGATTTCTATCATTAAACATAACCAAAACCATTAAATCATTATAAAAAACCAAGAAAAAAGTTTAGATATCATCGCAAAGCTCGCGTTTTGCCTGATTTTTTCCCAACGTGCGACGTAAGTCAAATTTATCTTATGTTGAAGAGGCAAAGAAAACTAATTTCAAATGTGTTTAAATATGTATTCAAGCATTAAAAGCGTTGAAAATTAAAAAAAGACAAAACTGTTGTTTTGATCAATCTACCTTAAACGTTAATAATCGCTATTATTCCAAATGTTGACTAACGTCATATTAGAATTAGGCTTACTATAAAAAAAGTTTATTCTTATATGACACCGAAAAATGAATTTTTAAAAATATAATTTTTTTTTATTTAATATTTTATTAAATTGTTATTTTTCTTGTTTTTTTATTAGCAAAATCGTTAATTACATTGTCAAAGTCTATTTCATTACTTAACTTGTATTCTATAGATAATATGGCAAGATTTTGTAGGATAGACGTACTCATTGTAGTTCTAATGTAGGTTTTTATGAGTTTTAACTTAGAGAAGCTCCTCTCACAAGTGGCAACATTTTACGCATAAGTCTTAATTTTTAATATGCACTCTGAACTCACAATCCGCCATAATCAAACGAAAATTCCACTACTGGGTATTTTCACTGATAAGTTACAGCATTCAAAAACTCGAAAAATTTCGAGTTACTCGAAAACACCAGTTATTCAAAAGGCTCAATTTAGCTTCAGTGTCGCCCCTAAAATAATGCCGTCCGGGGCATTTTTGAGCTACGCGATGCTGGCACCTCATTGGTGGCATTTTATAAAAATAATTATGGCATCTGAAAGGTAAAAATATGATCAACAACAGTCAGTTGGACCCATTAAAACGTCAGTGATAGATAGTTTTTGATGAATGCTCTACTGAGCAAGCCAGGAAAACAAATTTCAGAAAAACAAATGCACTACCTTAAAAATTTTAAAAAGTCCAAAAAGAATGAAAAAATTCTTAAAAGTCAGTTATGTTCAATAGTTCTGTGTCGACAAGGAATAACAGCTTAACTCATTTTGAAAATTTCTGAAAAGAATTTTTCAAATGAAAATTGCTCCTTAATATCACTGTACCCTAGCTTTTGTTGTTTAGATTTGATGGCCTCAAACATTAAATTTTCAAGGTACAACCATACAAATTTGAGTACTAGTGTTTTTTGTTTTGAGTACGAAAAAGAGCAAAGAAATTAATAACCTCATTTTGTCCCAACTCGATTTTAGCGGTTATTCCTAGCAGGTAATTTTTTTTTTTAATTTTATAAATGAAAAAATATATATTAGCCGGCATAGAAAGTCGCGAATAAAAATTTGCAGTGTTGTTAGTTCTTAAAAATGTTTGAATAATTTTCAATTTCGATATATAAAGAATTGTGCTAGATTTACAATAACAATGTTGTTTTTTAGTGTGTACATAAGAAAAAGATAAGGTTTCTCAGTCAGTAACTTACTTAAACTTATCTCAGTCAGTTAAATATTCCACTCTGCAAGGGTTTCCTAGAATTCTTATGACGTCTGATAACCTAAACATCTGTTGTTTTGAAAGTACGAGTTTTATATAATCGTATTTATATAATTTTAAAACAAGAAAGTTTATAACTCGTTTATAATGTTACAATCTTTTATAACCATATATTATGGTAATGTGCATACTAGAAAGACAATCAAGACTAAATTTGTTTATTTAATTAAAGATTGCTTTTTTATTTACCGTTTTTATTTGTTGTTTATTTGACTTAGTTTTACTTTAACTGAAACAAAACAAAAACAATTATACAATTTATCGACTTAATACAAATCATTTATATATAATATTTATAGTATGTCTGAAGGTCGTGTGTAGTTCACATATTTGCTACTGTAGTTAAGAACTTTTGAAGTGATGTAGCGTAAGATAGGACGTGGAATTTCATTCAAAAATCAAAAAGAAAATTAACAAAAAATTAAAACAAACTTTTTTGGCATTTTGTAAATTTTGTGCTTTAAATATATGTACCTTGGATCTATGCATGAAATGTACCTTATACCGATCCAAGGTCTAATTTCTTACCGACTTTATTGTGTTTCTTTCTAATTGTGCTTTACGTTTGTATTTTTTATAAAAAAATGTGCAACGAAGTAAAAATGCACAACAGTGATTGACAATAAAACGATCTATCGTTGGCAGTTATTGAAGTCCTGGGAAAAGAAATTAGTGTTGGCTGTGCTACAAAAAAGCACAACATGCACAAAAGCACAACCGAAGTTGAAACCTCTCGGCTTGAGAAAACAACGTAGAGAAAATTCAAATAAATTAAAAATTATTATTAATATAAAAGTACATAATTAAAAGTACTTTTATGTGATTAAAAAAAATAAAAATGCAGACGACCAAATCGATTCATTACGGAATCAAGACTATCATCTGCAATCTTTATGGAAATTTTTATGCTAGTGGGGTGGAACGAACACTCCTGATTGTTGGAAGGACATAAATAATAATTAGCATGACATTGAATCCTGAGAACACAACTATTGAAAGTTTATTACATGAAACCACAAAACGCTATGTATCAAGTATAATTAAGCACGAATGGTAGGGGACTACTATAAACACTGAAAGATTCCATAACATTCCAACTCAATAAAAATAAAAATTAAAAAAAAATGCATAAATGCCAAAGTTGAGCATTGGTTCAATTACTTTTTCCAGATTGAATTTACAAAAAGATTTAAATTGAATTTTTGCATGGCAAAAAACTTATTAAATTAACGAAATACTGAAAAATTACCAGTATTCACCCTGTTATTTTATGCAAATAAAAGTTTTGTTGAAGAAATTGTTAAAGAAAATAAAAGTTTCTCTAATTTTTTTCACCACTGTATATAGATCTATGTAAGGCTTGACGAAAATAAATACATATACAAGAAGAGAAAAAAATGAGAGAAAACAAGTAAAGAAAATCTAAAGACGGTTTAATACTAAAACTTTAAATACTAAAACACATAGAAATTAGACTTCCTATCAAATTCCATGCATTCTAACTACCTTAAAAATTAATACAGGATTAACTTATCTGGTTTATATAGTAGTTGGGCGTGTTGGTAGGCGGGTGACGCCCATTTTTTGCGCACACATCAGTTTTGATAGAGAATGCTCCCATACGCAGTTTTATCTCTCTATGAATCTTTTAATAGTGTTTTTAATATTGTGGGTTGCATTGGAGGTGGGCGTGTTAATGTGCAGATCATGCCCATTTTTGTGTACACCTGCGTTTTGATATATTATGTACATGTGTCAAATTTTATTTTGTGTATCTTCTGTACAACCCTCTATGTACCGATTTTTATTTTATGGTCGTATGGGAGGTGACCGTGTTCGTCGGCCTGTGATGCCCATTTTATGGACACACCTTAGTTTTAAAATAAGACCAAGTATTAACCTTTTTATGGTATTTTCAATATTGTGGGTTGTATGGGAAGGTGGGCGTGATAGTGAACGGATCACGCCCATTTTTTGTGCATGTCATAGACTTTGTACAAAACACATACATATTCAATTTAATTTCTGTAGCTTTAACAAAACCTTCTACACAGTGATTTAAATTTTTTAGTTGCATGGGAGGTAGGCGTTTCCGTGGGCGGATTCCAAAAATATTCAATAGTGCAGATCAGGGATGATATTTTGATTGGAATAGTACTTTTTTGAGTACTTTTGACTCTACAAAAGTACCCGAGTACCTTCTTGCCGAAAAAAGTACTCTGGTATGTTAAAGAATTTTGCTTGAAATTATGTTAAGAGTAAAAAAATCATTTTTGAAAATGAAGTCATAAACTTGTTGCCAAAATTCTCACCCAGTCACGTTTTATTTGCCGTTGATTTAAGAAATATTCCCAGAACAAGAACTTTTTTAAAAAATAAGTCAAACATTTTCATTAAAATTCGCAATATCTTTGGTCAGGCGGCAAAGATTTGAAATTTTTTGGATCAGAGAGAAAGATCTTCTTCAGTACTACTATTTTCAACAATTTGTTTATTAGTAACTGCTAAACGAGCTTATATTTTTACGAACAACATGAGGGGTATTCACGATGTGGTGCATTTTTGATAAATTCTTACAAAATTTACAATATTTACAACGCATTGTGAACAAACCTTCACTAAAGTCTGGGTAGTTCATCATTTAGCAGTACGAGAAAATAAAAGAATTGAAACGAAGCACTGAATTAAATTAACTTTTATTAAATAAACACACAACCCAGCCAGTACCTTCATCCACGCTTAGTCAAAAAGTTTTTGTGATCAGTTGGTCAAATATGCAACGATTTTGACAAAGAATACAAAAGGGTTTCACCATTGTATTTTTGCTACAGGGTTGTATTTTGAACACTGTACAATTTGTTTTTGTAATTTTACTTCAAATATCAAATTTATCAAAAATACACAATACAAGGGCAAATACACCACATAGTGAATACCCCTATGGTTTTTGGTTGTTTTTCAAAATGGTTTAGATCACTAGCGGCTATCGTTACAGCCAAATCGATCAAGGTTAATTTTAAGTTGGTGGTAATGACAACTTTTTTCCCCCCATAGAGGTCGAGACACCCTAATATTCCAAAATTTCTTAGATAAGACATAATATGCTATGAGACATATGTTATGATGTTATGTCATCATATTATGAGAGCATGTTAAATTGTTTTATTCACAATACATAAATGACATGCATTGGACACAAATGAGCATTTTTTTTTTTAAATCAATATCAATATGTCATAAATTGGGCACAAATGAGCGTGTTAATTTTGTTGATAAACAATCACACTAGAGCTTGATATGAAGCTTATTATGGCTTACCTACCAAAATAAATTAATTTGGGATGGTTTTCAGCTCAAATTTCTCTCCGTGTATATATGAAGAATATTTTATAGATATGTCTAAAAACAGAGAGTAAATTTCTTATATCTTTTGAGAGCGGCAAATTTCCAAAGTGAATGTCGAGGTTTATGACCTGCAATTAAAGAAATCTTGCTAGATAAACGTAATAAATACAGTGTTTACCCGTTGTTAAACATCGTGTAGAGAAGTTTATAAAATAAAAAAAAAAAAACAAAACAATAAAAAAAAGAGAAAAGAGTAAATAAATAGCTTAAAACAATGCAATTGTAGCTGTTGCTTATTTAAATGCCATAAAAAAAATACTTTTTTTTAGACATAGATTTGCAGCATATTTAGTCGCGAACTTGTTCACATTTCGAGCATTTCGCACAAGAACCTTGAACTGAAAAGTAAATTTGCGAAGAAATGTTCAAGGAGCTAAAATATTTTTGCATATTTGTTTTGCTTTGTGCCTGTCCACTGCGCGTTGAAGCCATAGATGACATCATTGTTGAGGAAACACCGCCGGATATACCGGCAGCTATACCGGTTGAGGAGGTTGCGCCTGCAGCTTTCGCCTTGAACGCACCGCTAGCAGAGCAGTCAGAAGTTATGCAAGTTTTTGAACCGGTTCCATTTTCAAACACTTCCTTGCTGATGTCACGTTCGCTTTATTTGGATGCTACTCAGTTTCCCGGTGAAGCTTGCAAGCGTATCTGTGTTCCTGGCGATCGACGTATTTGCTATTTTAAATTTATGCTGGAGCATTACCAAGCAATGGGCGTGTAAGTGGTGATAGAAACATGCGAAGCATGGCTATTTAAAAATACTCTTTTTCACTTTTTTAGAGCTTGTGGCAGATGTGCGCGTGGCGTTTTGTCGGATTGTGAACATCCACAGTGTGTGTTAGGCGATGGTATTGAGAAAGGCGTCATGAGCATCAACCGACAGGTGCCCGGTCCTGCCATACAAGTTTGCAAAGACGATCAAGTAGTTGTGGATGTAGTCAATCAGGCGCATGGAACTGCAGCCGCCATACACTGGCATGGCATGCACATGCGCGAGACGCCACACATGGATGGTGTGCCATTTGTTACACAATGTCCAATACCGTATGCTACAACGTTTCGTTATGACTTCCGCGCCGCAGAGCCCGGCACGCAATTCTATCACTCGCATGCAGGTGAGTTTTTTTATAGGAATAGTCTTCATTGTATTAAGATTAATTAATTTTTAATTAATAATTTTTTTCTTAAATTTTTAAAAATTCATTAATTAAAAGGTCATCACAAGATCAATGGCCAGTATGGCGCCTTGATCGTACGTGAACCTCCTGCTACAGTCAGCAATGGACGTCACTATGACTTTGATCTACCGGAGCATCATATTTTGCTATCCGACTGGATGCATAGTTATGGCGAGAAACTTTTCCCCGGCCTACCCGGCTCAGGTGGTATTTATCCAGACTCCTTGTTGATCAATGGACGTGGATCTTATATAGAGGTTGGTTAGTAAAACTACTTTTAATTGAAACTATACTTCGCGTGAGAGAAATTTGATTTTATTTTCTTGTCTACAGCCAAAGACACTTAAACGCATCTCAGTGCCACCAACACGTTATTACGTTAAACCTGGTAAACGTTATCGCTTCCGATTGATCAATGCAGTTAGCCATGCTTGCCCCATACAACTGCAGGTGAGTAAAAAATTCAACTGAACTTACAAACTGAAAACTTCCATTGCTACGGGTCTTCTGAGTTTTGTTGAAACAAAAAAAAAAGAGTTAAATAATTTTTTTTTAAATTTCCATTTCACAACTGCACAGATTGAGCTGCACAGTTTGGCAGTTATTGCTACGGATTCGTTTAATGTGGAACCTAATTCATATGATACACTTGTCAGTAACTCCGGTGAGCGCTACGATTTTGTGCTATACACGAATCATACGCAGGGTGATTTTTGGGTACGAGCACGTGGTTTGGGTATCTGTTCTATACATCCGACAGATGTTGTTGCACTGTTGCGTTACAGCAGCAACGATGCTGTGACGAAAAATGATACACAGCGCACATTGCCAATAATGCCAGATTACCAGAAAACTTTTCCTGAGGGCAGCGTAAGTTTTGCTCTGGCCTTAACTGCACTTGTTTTAAATTATTGCTTAATTCTTTTATTCTTACCTCACTTCAAACAGATTATCAATCATCCAAATGCCACCTGTTTTGGCAGAGATAAACTTCACTGCATGACGGAGCTACAAGCGGAGGATGAAGATAATTTGCTGCGCTATGCCGTTCCAGATCATAGATTTCACTTGGCTTTCCACAACTATCCTGTAGCGAATGAAGAGCTTTTTGAGCCTGGCACTTACAATCATTTTGCCAGTATGTCGGCAAAAACACAGTTTTTGTTATTTTTTTTTTTTTTATTAAAACAACATAATTCTTAACAACAGATCTTGAGAAAAATTTAACCATTGTGGGCGCTATCAACAATCTGAGCATGATCCTTCCTTCTTCTCCGCCACTGACACAGCCACGTGATATTGTCGAGTCGGATTTTTGCAATGAGCTCAATTGGCCACAGAAATGCAGTGGAAAACGTTTGTGTCCATGTGTGCATCGCTTGGAAACACGCTTGAACAGCATCGTTGAGCTGGTGCTCGTTGATGAAACGAATAGTAAGTGAGTCGGTTGCTGTTGTTACCAAAATAGCACAGCTCAGTAAAATCCAGCTATTTGTTGTATATTCAATATATTTCTCTAACTCACCTATTTAGTTGCCGGTCGCATGCATCATCCATTCCATTTGCATGGCTATCGTTTAATGGTTACCAATTTGGGCCAGCATCCATCCGGGCGCCCAATGACAGTGGCATTGATGAAGATTATGGAGCGACAACGCAGTGTGCCACGTAATCCATTTAACCCACGTCCACCCTTCAAGGACACGGTGTCTATACCCAGTCGTGGTTTTGCTATTGTGCGTTTTCGAGCCAACAATCCTGGTAAGTAAGAGATATTTTCCCTCTGTGGGTGTGTGTGTGTGTGATGTAGAGATTTTTATTTATTTTTTTTACAATCGTTTTGACAGGATTCTGGATAATGCACTGTCACTATGAATGGCACTTGGCAATTGGCATGGGACTCGTTTTGCAGGTGGGTCGTCCACGCAATATGGTATCAGCACCAAAAGACTTTCCACAGTGTGGCAACTATTTGCCGCGCGTCAGACGTCCGCGATAGACAACAAAAGCAGCTATCGTCAAAAATTTAGTTAAAAGCAAATTTATTAGTCAACAAATTATGTGCAAAATTATGTGAAGCAATAAAGAAACTTTACAAGAAGTGATTGTTTTACAAAGCAATTAATTATTTATTGAAAATGTTTAATGTTGCGTTTAAACATCTTGACGTTGAAAATCACGCAAAGACCAAAAAAATTTCACTTACATGTTATGTGAATTTATCAGTACTCTCAATTTGACAGTTGAAAACAGGCTATTAGTATTGATTTCTGTGAATTCCACAACTGTCACTGATTTTGTGCAAAATTAATTTTATATGCAAGTTCAACATGTGGAAAGAAATACAAAATATCTCGTTCTTCGCAATATTATTTTTTTTAACAAATTTCAGCTTAAAGCCAATTATCTCAAAATTATTATATGGATCACAAATAAGTACTTATGGACAATTTTCTTTATCGGTGATTTCATGTCAAAAGCTACCTTTTTGTTGCATCACTATTTTTGAAACTTTTGAAACTTGTTTGGTAGAAAGTTCTTCTTAAAAATATTATAGCTGCGTTTTTTGCAATTTATTTTTTTGTTTTGCAAAGTTATATTTTGTTTTTATTTATTTATTTATTTATATTTATAGTACGATAAGAACATCGTTCTTTTAATATACAAACTTGGTATAAAATCTTCTGGATTATACAAATTATACAAAATAAACTTAACTAAAACCTTAACTAAATCGAAATAGAAGAAATCGAAATAGAGTATGACAGAATTGAATAGAAAAGAAATGAAGAAGCAGGTAAGCTTAGATTTAAAAAAAAATTGACTAGAAACATTTAAATAGAAGCAAAATGCTGAAATACGGCACGTCTAAATCTTGTATATCTCTTAAAGCTCCTACATGACTCGAAAAAGAATTCCAAAGACGAGTGGCATTTTTAAAAAATAACCTTGTGAAATTGAGGCAGTTAAGACTTGGTAGAGTCAGCATATAACTACTCGTTGAGTGACCAAATGGAATTTTTTCAAACAAATAAATAAATAAGTATATTTTTCAAATCACGCGGTTGATGTGGTCACTGCAGCTAAGTGTTAAGTTAACTTAAAAACTAAGATTTTTAATTTTTCTAACCAGAGTTAGCTTTTGTTACTTTCAACTTAGATCAGGTATATCCTCAAAGAAAACATTATCTTTACTGATGGGTAGCACAAAGCACTTTGACGCATTAAGAAGAAGGCCATTATTAAGAGCCCATTGTCCTATACTCACCATGAATACCATGTCTTCCATGAGACCAACTCTACGGAAGAGATATATCTGAATATCATCAGCACAAGCTTGCATGGATGAATGCTTGCATACGCTAAAAATATCATTAGTAAAAATAGAAAACAAAAGAAGACCTAGTACCGATCTTTGGGGAACCCCACTGCAAACATACGAAAAATTCGAAAAATGTTTACCAACCTTAACTTTTTGTACACTACAGGAAAGACAGTTTTTCAAAAGGGCCACAGCGCTTTCACAGAAGCCATACATATATATAAAAGCTTATAACATAGTAAAGGGTGATTAACTGTATCTAACGCTTTTGAAAAATCGAGAAAACATAGCAGTGTTAATGATCCGTTATCATATGAGTGTTTAATGTCGTCCATAGCCTTAATCATAGCAGTTGAGCAACTATGTCCAGCGCAGAAGCCTGACTGGTGTGGAGATTACAGTTTATTTTGCGATAGGTAGTTTGATATTTGATATGCCATTAAAGATTCACAAATTTTAGATAAGGACGATAAAATGCTAATTGGCCTAAAATCATTAGGCTCATTTGCTGCTGTTTTCTTAGGAACAGGAAGAACAATTGCAGTTTTCCTAAAGCTTGGAAAGCAGAATATTGTGAAACAGTGGTTAATAAGATGTGTCCGTGGACTGAGAATAAGTGGTATTTCTTTTAAAAATTTAATATGAATTTCAGCTGCTCCGACAGCATTTGATCTGATTTTTTGAACGCATTTGCCTACATCGCTTTTATTTACTACAGAAAACTCAAAAATTGGTTCAACATATTGTGTTGGAGTTGTAAAATTTATGTTAACAGAATTCTGCGTGCTGGACAGGAAAAAAATTATTAAGCAGATCAGGGTCAATACAACATTCAGATTTTGAATTGCTACAAATACCAAGATTTTCAATATTATTCCACAAAACTTTTGAAAGAAGAGACTAAGATTAAGTTTTAAGTTTGAAGAAAATATTCAATTTTTTTGAGTGTTTTAAATACGTATTGACTCATTTCTATCTAATCTATAGCATTCCCATTTTTCATCTGTGGAGTATTTTTCCAGAGACCATGCAATTTATTATGCTTGTTTATGACGTTTTGAACTCGGCTATTGAACCAAGGACAGGAGGCATTCTTTACTGTAACGCTACGAATATACAATGTCAGAAACATTACAAATTATAAAGAATTAAATATGTGCGTTAGAGCGTATCGAAAAATTTAGATTGTTAAGATCATCCAAAAAATTTTTTATGAAAAACAAAGGACATCTTCCTCTCCCGCTAGGACAAAGCTGTTTTTTTGGAAAAACAGTAAAAAATAACGATCTTAAAATACTTTGATTTTTTTAAAAAAAACCACATATGTATGTCTCAAAGCAAATGTAAGAATTCAAATTAACTAACAATTTCTTGTCAAACACGGTGCCACTCACGATTTTTACCAACAGTGTCCTGTATGAAGTATATTCGAAGCGAAAATTGTACTTGAGATAGCGCAAGACTTTTGACTGTAACCATAAGTGATAAATTTTGGTGGTTTTGCTTATAGTGCTGGTTTTTCATGGTTTCATGGTTTTGAGAAATGTATACTTGAACACAATTTTTTTTCTTTTTCAAAAAAATTAATATAAGATTTTATATCACGTGTATTAGAAGTGATGTCGAAGATGAACTGAATGATCCTTAAAATATTTAGTAAAAGTTTTTATTTGATATACCGGGTTAAGACCACGATTTTTTTCTAATTCAATATTTTAAAAAAAGTTATTTCCTAGCATCAAATTTTTCAATTTATATATCCTTTATAGTTATAATTTCGTTAAAAGTTTTTTAACTTTTACTTTTTTTTTGACTTAAAACACATTTTAACAATAATCGTTAAGTCTCTTTAGACCCATTGAATGGCATAAGATGTATTTTAACGAAATTATAACCATAACGGAATTTTAACTCAAATTGAGAAATTTGATGCTGGAAAGTAAAATTTTTTTAATTATTAAAATATAAAAAAAAAATCGTGCTATAAACCTCGTATATTAAATAAATATTTTTATGATAAGGTCACGTTCAGAAATATTTGAAAAATCCAAATTGAGAAGATTATCTTCGTGGTGTCTAATGATATATATATGATGCCCGTGATATAAAATCTTATAGAAGCACTAAGATCAGATTTTGCTAAAAATTTATCGAGTCCCCCTTATGAAACTATCCCTTGGGAAAAGTATGGGCTTTCGCCAGAAATTTTCTCTTTTCCATATTTTTCCTGCAATAAAAGAAAATTGAGCACCACATTTTTACTCTTGGGTTTTTTTAAGTCCAATACTCTTCGATGACATTCCAGATTCATGATCAACTCAGTTAACCTTCAGTTAATTCCTTTCCGCGAACTGTTTAATATTGTTAGTTAATAAAAATATTAATTAACTAAAATTAGCTAAAATAATATTATTAATTCTTAAACTTTAGTAAGAATTCACAATATTTTAATTAGCCGATCCGGACAGACGTTGTTCTGCCACTAAACGTTGTCTGTGTGCACCGCCAAAATGCCTAATTTTTTCTGTTTTTCCCGCTATTTCAGCATGTTTCCTTTCAGAGAAAAAGTTTACGGAAATTTATCAATATATACGCTATTTTTGTAGGTGTTCGCTATTGCACTGATCTTATTTTTAGGCTTACTTTTAGCTTTTATTGGCATTAAAAATGGGTGTGGCAAAATTGTTCTTTCCTTATCTATCTCATACCTGCTACAAAAATTTTAGCTTTATCGGCCCAGTAGTTGTAGAGTCTATTGTCTCAGATAGACCTCCAGACCGATTGGCGGAGTGGGTGTAACCGCATTTATATATATATATATATAGTGATCGCCACTTGTAATAATGCATCTACACACCAAGCTTCACTATCAAAATATGAAGAACTCGTATATTATAACCATTTGTGAAAAGTTGTTTTAATTCGACCACGCTCATTTTTAGTACGATTGCCGATAGTAACCCTACAAATTAAATCACAAAATGATGTTGTTCGAAGTAAAAAAATATATCATTTACAATAATTTGTGGGTGGGAAAACAGAGTGTGGCTAAATTTTTTATTTGCTAATTTCATCTCAATCAGACACACAGCGTTTTGCCGTTTATACATAGAAATCGTGATACGGCGTACGCTGGAAAATGAAATGGAAAATAAAAAGTACATTCAAAACTAATTATTAGACCCTCACATCATTCTCATTGTTCAAAGCCCATTCCAGTTTCCCAGTACAAGGACATCACAAATTATTAACTCAATTCTGAGTTTCAATGTTATGTAAATTTTGCATCCAAAGCTTTTCAAAATCAAAAAATTTGGCTTATATAGATTTATATTTATGGCTTATAGAATTCATATCCCTTAGACCTGTTCATAATGGCATTTTCATCTCCGATTTTCGCTCCCCTCCAAAAAACTGAACAATTAGACTATAAAAATAAGATTTTAAGATATAAGATTATCCCTGTCTAATGACTGTTCAACTTTTCGAGTAGAAGGACATAACTATTGGCAGCTCTTTTCTGAGTTTCAATGTTCTGTAACTTTAACGGCCATTTGTGTATTCTGTATCAAAAATTTAGCTTGTATCGGCAAAACCTCAACCTTTAACTATTTCCAGTGTATAGACTGGGCTAGAAACTCCATTCTGATTTTCATTGTTATGTAACAATTACAACTAAAAGTATTTGAAAACAAATATATTTGCATGGGCGGTGACATGCCCATTTTTCTAACTCTCTCTCAATTTTGATATTCAAAAGACACGACTAAATAAAGAGTTCGTACTAAGTTTCATTCATATGTAACTTATAGTTTGAAATTTATACTGAATATTTGGCTGCTGAGAAATGTGCTGCTTCTCTCATATAACGCTCATAAAATGTTGACATAGGAATGGCACGTGTGAATTCCAAAGGTATTCTACAGCGCAAATATGGATTGCATGAGAGGGCTAGGCCCCCTTTTTTTATTGATACCAATTAGTTATTACTTAAATTCACTTATAGTAATTCATTAAAAACTTTCGCAACCTTAATTGATTTTGACAAAAATAATTATATTTTATTTCCAACTACATCATGAATAATTGATAAATGTCAAAAGAATGCAATAAAATCGGTGCTATTTTATTTTTTGAGTGGAAACCATGTTAAAGTTATGGAAATTAAAAAAAAAACCTACATTATTCTTCAAAAATATCGATTCTTTTAAATACCTCGATCCCAGCTCCACTTGATGAGTCTGAAATACCATACTAACATTTCACCAAAATTTGGTTTTGTTTGTTTCATTGGCTCTTGAGAGATAACGCGATTTTTATATCTAGAACACAGCGCCATCTGGCGGCTTCAATTAAAAACACAAAAAACCTACTTACAGTCAAGACCAACATACGTTAAAAATTTGTTGGCAATAGATTAGTAGTTTTTAAGTTTAGTGGTATCCCACATGTGCCCAATCATTTTTATATATTAAGATATATAAAAAAAAAAATATTACATATAGAAATCACGTTAGGTGAAACCACAATAGTTAGTACTGCTCAGATATTTAGCAGAAAGAGAAAAAGCAGAAAGCGAAATCTCAATATTTGTCCGTTGTAATATTTCATTTAATTAATATAATATGTTTGACGCTATCACTTTTTTCGTTGAGTAATTTTTTTATCTAAATTGTATAAATTTTTCATATCTGCTGCAGATATTTGCTTTAACATAATATCTGTTTTTAACATAAATTACTTAACCTAAAAACAAGCGTTTTAAACTATCTGCAATACTTATGTTCGTTTTGTACTTTGAAATATGTACATAAATCAAAAACTTTTCTGAATGAATATGAATATAAAAGCAAAACCTTATTGGAAAAGCTTAAAATCAACGATAATTGGTCGGTCGTTCGACTCATAAACACATGAGTATAACACAACAAAATTTAAGAAATGGAAAAAAGGAAAAAAAGAAAGTTTATGTATGTAACAGAAGGACACAAGTAGAAGCGTAAAAGCGTGAACAAAATCGGAGCATAACGAAAAACAAATCAACAAGCAAATATTATGTTGCTTTATGTTTTATCATTAATTTTAAACATCTTTGTTTAAATATATCATGTATATTATATATCGATATAGAATTAATAAAGAATTAAATGGGAAAGAAAAAAAATAAAGTCAAAACTTGTGAAAATCCTCTTATAAATTTAAAAACGATTAATATATTTCATTTTAAATCTCTATCCAAAGGAAATAAATTGAAATAATATAACGCCCAACAATATATATTGTAAAATATTTTTAAGCACTACTGATTCACTGTAGGGTGCCCATGTGAAACTGCACAAATCTAAGTGAATGAATGAGCTGCAATTGCGATATTTTATCTGTTGTTACAACAGGACAATGGACGGACATTGACTAATGTATGAAAGTACAGTACGAACGAATGACTATAAGAGTAAAAAAACAGTTCAAGTACTTTATTTTGTAGTAGTTGCTGTCTATTGTTATTGTTGTTGCTGTTGTTGTTTCTACTGTTACGTTTATAACCTGTAAAAGTATTTTGTTTTTTGCTGCTTTGCTTTTTGCATTTTTTATTACACTCACTGTTGTTTTAAAAGCAGTTTTAGTTGTAGTTTTAGTTAAAGTGGTTGTTGTTGTTTTGTTTTTGTCTGCGTTCATAGCGCTTCTTCATCGTACATCAACGATTCTCTTGCCATCAAAGTTCGTTCATACATTTGTTGCTGCCTCTGCCGTTGTTATTGATACTTCACATCGTTTTAACTGTTTCAACGTAGTGTTCTTGTTGTTTCTCTTGTTATGTGTGTGTTTTGTTGTTGCCTGTGTAATTCAGCATAAGAACCATATTTCTTGCCTTTCACATTGTCGTCCTTTGGGAACTCCAAAGTTTTGCTGTCGATTGTAAATTATGCCGTGAATAATGGTTGTAAGTCTTTTATTTTTTTGAATACATTCTCGACCTTATTTTTACTTTTGTTTTTTTGATCTTTTTTTCTGGCATTTGTTGAAAAGTAAAAATACAAATAAAAAATTTTTAACTTTGCCTAAAATCTAGGTGGTAGATATTCATGCTATAAAGAATTTTTGTTTTTTAAAGAAATTCTGCATCAAGTATCGAAGAACTTGAATGAATGTAAGGTGCAAATATTAACAGTTAACCTTCGAAGTTAAAGCTGTTGAGTTGAATAATGAAAGAAATATTAGTGTATCAGTAAAGTATCAGTATCAGTATCAGTATCAGTATCAGTATCAGTATCAGTATCAGTATCAGTATCAGTATCAGTATCAGTATCAGTATCAGTATCAGTATCAGTATCAGTATCAGTATCAGTATCAGTATCAGTATCAGTATCAGTATCAGTATCAGTATCAGTATCAGTATCAGTATCAGTATCAGTATCAGTATCAGTATCAGTATCAGTATCAGTATCAGTATCAGTATCAGTATCAGTATCAGTATCAGTATCAGTATCAGTATCAGTATCAGTATCAGTATCAGTATCAGTATCAGTATCAGTATCAGTATCAGTATCAGTATCAGTATCAGTATCAGTATCAGTATCAGTATCAGTATCAGTATCAGTATCAGTATCAGTATCAGTATCAGTATCAGTATCAGTATCAGTATCAGTATCAGTATCAGTATCAGTATCAGTATCAGTATCAGTATCAGTATCAGTATCAGTATCAGTATCAGTATCAGTATCAGTATCAGTATCAGTATCAGTATCAGTATCAGTATCAGTATCAGTATCAGTATCAGTATCAGTATCAGTATCAGTATCAGTATCAGTATCAGTATCAGTATCAGTATCAGTATCAGTATCAGTATAATTAAATAAAAATGATTTTATTTATTTCACTCTGTTATAACACCCTGTAAAATGTATATTCTTACATTTCTCTACTGCTGCTCTATCTGCTGGCTATCTCATCTTTACATTTACGCTATATGCCTTAATTTTGTAAGGACTCAAGGAAATGCAGTGTATTCGGCTTGATTTTATTTAACCACTTATGTATATTAATTTTATTACAGCATAAAAAATGTTTGCAAAAAAAAACAGTATTCTTTGTTTGCTGCTTTTTCACATATTCTCAACTTGCACGCACTTCAACTGGCGTAACTCATTAAGCAGGATGCTCTTCATTCAGTCACTACTGACAGCATGACAATTGTTAAGTGTATAAGTATATAAGTGAGTGTGTGAATGTATGTCTGGTTTTTTATTTGTGTGTGTGTGTGTGTTGCGAATGAGTGTTAAAATATGGTTAACTGTGGCAATTATGACTTTATATTCAACAACTCATCCATTCAATTAGCATTTTAACTCATTTTATTTAATTTGTCTGTGTGTGCCCCAGTTGCTTGCGGTGCATGCAAGTGTAAATGTGTGTGTGTTTAAGGAGTGTTTGTATTTTGGGGTTTTTGAAATGTTTTATAATGATGCAGCAATGACACCAAAGCTTGTGTGGAGTACATTATTTAGGCTACATCATTATGTGTCAATTTATAATTTAACTGTGGTACACCTTAAATTAATTAACTTAATTTAATTTTGCTTGGCTTGGTTTTCAAATTTTTGACATAGACATTTATTAATTTAGTAAGTAGTATAAATTCAAAACAAAAAAAATATGTGAAAAACACATATGATGGGCAACACAACTAGCTTCAAGGAGCTTAATGGAGCTTTGTTCCAGGCAAAAAGAAATGTGTGGTAGCAAAAACTGCATATTTGAACTAAAACTTTCAATAAAATATAACTTTTTGGTTTATAAAGTAAAGTAAATACTTTTTTCCAACTGCTTATATTTTAAAAATTGTTGTCTGCAAGGAAAACTTTTCAATGGTATTCCCAATTATATGACTTGTACTTTGTATCTGGTTGGTTTGTTCTGTATGTCTCACGCCTGTTTCGTAGCCAGGCTGTTCAAACCCCAACCATAGGTACCGAAGAGCAGACAAAAAATCCATTTTGCTCAAACAAATAAAAACAAATGTTGATATATTTCATTATAAAGAAATTGATAAAAATATCGAACATTTAAATGTTTTTAGAGAAAAATTCTAAATCGAAAAAATTATAGAAAAAAATTTTAATTGGCAAGAAAGTCACTAATATGAAAGGTTCTAATTGGAAAGAAGTTATAAAACTATAGTAAGAATTCATGAAATTTATTTTTTATGAAATTCCTTAAAAATCTGGGTTGAGTTAGAATATCTTCGATAAAGTAGTTTATTCAAGATATTTTGTAAAACCTAAATGCTGAAAAACAGTTTCAAGTTCAATGTTTATAAATTTCATTAAAAAAAAAGGATTCGAGGGGCAAACGCTGTTGGAAGTCTATTATTTTGACGAATTCTTAAGTTAAGCTGTTCGGAATGATACTTATATACATAAGTTTGCTGCATTATATAATAAAATAGAAAACTATTATCATGACTGATATAACTTTGATTTTAAAAACACTTTTATTTTTAATGCCTGCAATAAAAGTTTAAAAGTTACTTGATTACAAAACTGAAGCCAGTTTTCAAAAATACAAAAAATATTTAGACCCAATATGATAGACGAAAACTGAAATATATGATAATTATAAAAAATTTAATGGTTAAGAAAAAATGTTTAGCTAGTTATATACTTATTTTGAAATCTACATATTTTGTGTAATAAAACTTTATAGTTATTTTTTCTAGCTAATCTAAAACTTCTGAGATCATGAGCTATGTCTTAAAGCTCATAACCATCATAAGCGGTGAACAATTTCATCAAAAAATTGCTCAAAATGAAGAGAAAAATGAAGAGAAATATAAATATTTATCTTTGCCTCTGAAAATAATAAAACAAAAACATTTAGGATATTCTCGGCACAAATATGGAACGTTCCTCGTCATACGGAACAAGGCTGTGGAAAAAATTTATGTTGAAGGATTTTAGTGATCTTGACTTAAAATGTTCGTTATGGCGGCCTTTTTAATGGGCGAGTATGGCTTTTTGGAAACTTTCAAAATGGTGGCTTCATATGGCGTCCAGAAACCATAGAAAAATCAAGACGACGGAGTAAAATATTAACAAAGAAAACACCTTACGACCAAATCTCTTGGTTATGGGTGCAAATTGTTAGTAATTAACAGGCCTACAAAATTTCAATACTTAAGTTTAAGAAATCAAACATGGCTGATCCATTAAGACAGCTGAAACCTTTAACCTGATCATATTGTCCTCAAATGTTATCATAATAATCGATTAGCATAGGATATAGATGTTTTATTAAACTTTATTTTGAAAACGATTTGCTTATGTTGAATTTTCGGTAATAATTCGATAATAACAAAAAATCTCGTTTCGAGAAAGAAGTACACAATTCTCCTATCCTCGGATTCAGTACCAGTACCAAAACAAGAATGAACAACGTTTTTGTAATAAATATCCCATATTTAAGATTCACCTCGAATTCGAGGCAAATTTGTTTGGTGTTTTCGAGGCAAATTAGGTTTCTACAAAAGACGATAAAAACATATACGAAAATTAGTGATAAAAAATCAGTTCACCAAATGACCAGTTTCACCTTGTTTTGAGTTTGGTGCATTGAACTGCATCATTAGTTTTTTAAGTTGTAGAAATACAAAAATTCTCTAACAATCTTCATACAAAAATTCATTTTTATACCCCCACGCGTACTGCGTAAGGGGTATATTAATTTTGTCACGACGTGTGTAACGCCCATAAGGAGGCGTGGTAGGTATAGAAAAGTATATATATTATTGATCAGCATCACCACCTGAGTTGATTTAGCCATGTCCGTCTGTCTGTCCGTCTGTCCGTCTGTCCGTCTGTCCGTCTGTCTGTCGACACGATTACAGCCGTAATTTTCAAGCTTTCGTAATGAAACTTCATATTTAAGCTTTTTTCTAAAAAGCGAAGATTAAGTTCGAGAATGGGCTAGATCGGATAAAAACCACGCCTACCTCCCATACAACCCTAATAATGAAAACTCTACAAAGAAGCTAATATTAAAGCTACAATACTGAAATTTTGTATATGTGTATTCTATGTCAAAACTGAGATGTCTTAGAAAAATGGGCGTTATCCACCCACTAACACGCCCACCTCCCATACAACCCCAAAATTGAAAAATCTATAAAGAGGCTAATATTAAAGTTAGAAGACGGAAAGTCGGTATTTGTGTATTTAATGTCAAAACTAAGGTGTGTTATAAAAATGGGTGTCATCCACCCATTAACACGCCCACCTCCCATACAACCCCAAAATTGAAAAATCTATAAAGAGGCTAATATTAAAGTTACAAGATGGAAACTCAGTATTTGTGTATTTAATGTCAAAACTGAGGTGTGTTATAAAAATGGGCGTCCTCCAGATTAACACGCCCACCTCCCATACAACCCCAAAATTGAAAAATCTATAAAGAGGCTAATATTCAAGTTACAAGACAGAAACTCGGTATTTGTGTATTCTATGTCGAAACTGAGGTATGTTAGAAAAATGGGCGTCATACACAATCTAACACGCCCACCTCCCATAAAACCACAAAATTTAAAACTTTATAAAAAGGCTTATATTTAAGCTGCAGGAAAACAATTTGATATGTATGTATTTTAGACACATAAAAATAATAAAATCTCTCAAAATCTCATACAAAAAGCTCTCCAGTTTAAGATTCTTCCACCCTTAAGAATCGGACGTGGGGGTATTTTAACTTCGGCCAAGTCGAAGATATACCTTACTAGTTTTAAATATTGCCAATTTTGCAACACTCAGAAAAAAACACCTATCTTTCTGCGATAAAAAATTTTTTTATTTTCGATAAAATTTTTTCTTTTTCAAAAAAAAATTATATACTTCAATTAACATGCAAAAACAACAACAGAGTTCAGCTACTACAGCTTTTTCGCACTTTCTCGGCATTAGCCTATTTAATTAGAATAAATATAAATTAAAATAAATTTTCACATTTTCAAAGAAATATTTCTTCACTTGTGGGAAATGCAAATATTTCATGTTTCAAATAATGATAAGTGTTTTTCTCGCACAAACAAATTCTCATTTATAGAGAAACATTTCTTGAAAATGAAAAATTGTTCCTATATTTTGATAAAAAAATCCACTTTTCGAAGTATTTTCTTCAATAAAAACAAATCTTTTCTCAAATATAAAAAAGTTAAATTTATAAATTTAAATCAATTTTTTTGTTGTAATAAATACTAATCGATGAATATACAACATATTTTTGAATCAGCCTCTACAAAAATGACATATTTTAGTAGAGATTTAAAAATAAACTATGCCATCCATGCATGGATATTTGATAAAAGAAATAAGAGTCTAAAATTTTCAGAAACTTATAAAATTTTCTCTGACTTCATCCAATATTTTTGTCTACCGGACTTATAAGTTATGCGAACAATTTACTATCAGTAACCACACAATATCAGTTTTAAATAATTGAAGAATTGACATTAGGAAGTCATAAAAACTCAAATTAGTTTTATATAGAAAATTGTGAAAAAATCAAAGCAAAATGTTCCCTCAGTGACACTGAAAATATTAAAAAAAAAAACAAATTGGCCATTTCAGCTCTTGAAAGGACTTTGACCGAGCTTATTACGATCAATTGTGTTGTGTGTGTTATTAAATGTTTGCACACAATTGACCGAGAACTGGACCTACATGTTTTATGCCGACTCCAAACGGCTAAAGTTCATGTTCTCAAGAAGCTTTACATGGCATTGTTTACTCTCTGATGTTTGCCTTTGTCTGCCCGCAGAGAGGTGGTGACCGATCAGAAAAATTTTTAATTGAAAAAAACTTTTCGCCGCGGCTGGGGATCGAACCCGGGCTCCGAGCATGCTAGACCACACACTTAACCTGCTGAAAATATTCATTTTAATATATTTTTCGTAATTAATTCACGTCTTCTTTAATAAATTTTGATGAAAAATTAAAATAAAATATTAAAATTAATTTATAAATTTTTTTCTTAATTTTTATCAATATGTTCATAGTACATTCTATATTCATTTCTGCTTCGACTTTTCTAAACAATGCTGAGGTCTGTAAGATTTGACCTCGACCACACAGCATCACAATATCACAGTGATATCAAATTGTTATCAAAAATTTGTTTCATACTCATTATCTTCATAAATCCCAAAGCAAACTTGCACTGGCTAGAGAAGGTCAAGAGTCTTTAATGGCCCAAAAATAGCTGGCAATTCCAAGAAATCTGTTGATTGTTCACATTCGGACTAAAAACAAAATTTAATTTCAATAATTTTAAAGAAACTCTGTGCCTTCTCTTAAAAACTGTATTTTAATTGGTTAAGGGGGTCTTCTAATTGAGCAACTTTTTTTTTCGACTTTTTTTTTTTGCATTTATTTATAGCTTGGGTAGTTGTGAATATGCCCCTTAAAGGCATATCGAAATACTTTAGAAGATACAGTCTTTTTTGTGAAGCAAGGTCTTCGTCAAAATGAGCTATTTTTTTTTCGCCTCATTTTCGAACGAAGCGGCATAGAGTAACCACCGAATTGTGTTGAAAATGTTTATTGTTAGGTAAAAACGTGTTTGCACACATATTCATACGAACATACGAATACACATTTCTTCTTATTTTAGGGGTTGAAGCATTTTTGAGTCCAGGTGTTCAACTGCAAGCATCATTACTTCAAACTTTAAACGCGTTTATCTCGAAACCACGTTTTTCGAACTGGCGGCCATGATATCTCCAGTTCAACTGAACCGATTTTCATGAAACAAATTTGGAATCGACGCAGAATTGTCACCATTCTTGGGTGAACCTCGACCATAATTTTAAAAAATTTTTTACTATTTTTTTTTACACTAAACTACAAAAAAAAAAGCCCGAAATTGAATTTTTTTTTTTGAATGGCCGCCATTTTGTCAAAAAAAATCACAAAATTAAGCTTGAAGTTCACCCGAGAATTACATCTATACTGATTATAACCCCGTTTTTTTTCATTTCAGACGCTCCGGAGACCCGGAATCGTGGCCGCCGTGACGACACCTTTTTTTTCACCACCAACTTTGAAGTCTCATTACTTTTTGAACAGCCCACGTATCGAGGCAAAAAAAATTTTTTTATTTACTTTGAAACTTTGCGTTTTCAAATAAGAATTTTTTTAAAAAGGGTCCAAAAAACGGGTTTTGAATGAGAAGACCGCCTTAATTTGAACAGTAATTATTTTGAATAATAATTATTTTAGTAAAACAAAGGAGTCAGAAAACCAAATAAGAGTTTTTGATAGACATCTTCACAATAAAATAAAAAATAAAACGTCAGAACGCCATAAAATTGTCATAAAACGATATTTTTTTAATTTAAATAAACAATTTTATGAATCAATTTTATTTTATTGCACATATTTTTAGAAAACAATAAGTTAATTAAAGATTTTTAAATTAGTATTTTTATTTAAAAGGATACCCAAAAAAATATTACTAGTCAAAATTATGTTCTAGCTGGTTAAAAACTTTAAATAAGGTTTGTTTCATGATGTGCAGTCTCTGAACATTCAAGAAGTAAAAAAGTGCTTTTTCATAAAATTTTATGGAATAAAATAAAAATTTTTTTGCATTTTTTCTTTTGTAGTCTCTTTTACTGTCATGAAAATTTAAATTTAATTTGTTTGACATTTGCATCCCTAACCAATGAAAAAATTAAATACCGGTTTGATTTGTGTTTTAGTATGATTGTTTTTATTGAAAAAAATTAAAATAAAGTTTAATAATGTTTTAACAAAAACGAAGTGCAGATGATGATACAGAATATTTGCATTCCTTTTGCACCCTCTTGATATTTAAAACAAAAAATCGCAGTCTTTGCTGTTTATTATTAAAAAAATCAAAAATTGTGTCGTAAAAAGTTATTTTGCCAAACTTTGCACCCCATTTTGGTGTCCACCCGGGCTGGGCAAACCCCCGCTCCCCCCTTGCTACGCTGCTGTCTTAAGATGCTTGGTATTTATTTCTTTTGGTTTAAGAAAAACTAAATAATTGTCATACATTTTTGGTGCTAATCAGTTCAGCTCAGTTTTTGCCAGGTAGAAATAATTTGGCTATTCTTTTCTTTTTTCAGTTTTTGAATTCTGTACAATTTTGCATTTTATGTCTTCAAAATAAACACAAATACATAAATAATGATTTCAGTTTATTTGACTTTTGATCGCACTGTTGAGAGCTAGCTTGTTGAAAAAATATGCTTTCATAAATTATTAAAAAAAAAACATTACAAAAAAAGTAAAACTGAAATAAATTGATGTAACTTAATTGCTGCAGCTATTCATGTTTTATACATATATTATAAACACACATATACATATAAAAGTTTTTTAATATCTGCTATTAAACACATTTTCAATTGCCAACTTTTTTATATTTATATGGTATTTTTTCAATTTCATGGCTAGCTACTTGTTTATTAACAACTGACAAATTTTTCCATTAATCTGCATGCAATAAAAAGCAATCCATTTTTTTCTCAATTTATTTTGAAATAACATACAGCCAAGTGTTTTGTTAGTTGTTTTTTGTTATATGCCTTTGTTTGCATTGCAAATGTGAAAGTATAAAAAATAAACATACAACATTTTATTAAAAATGTATGCAAAATATAAGAATGGCTTTTAAAGCTGCACAGAGTTGAATAAGGTCAAAAAATGCTTTTTGTATTATTATTTTATAACTTTTTATAGTGCTAATCGTGCTGCTCTTATTGATTAATGCTGCGAAAAAACAAGTTCTTATTTATTGTCTGAAATTTGTTGGAGAAATATTTAATATACCAATCAATATAAATGCAATAAAATAACTTTAGCTAGCAAAGAGACATAGTCGTCGTCAATCTGTTTCCGAAGTTATGGTCAAAGTTTAATGGTCTACCTTGTAGGCATCCTTTGCCAAAGTTTATTTATATTTTCTTTTTTTTTATTTCTATTTTTATAACATTTATTTTGCTTCTTTGCAATGGTTGAAACGTGCACCCGCTCTCTTTCATTCCAAATGCCATCAAAATAACATTTCAATTTTTTATGTGCAAACTTTGGCCAGTATGGCAATCATTTATTTTTCAACGTTTCCGCCTCTAACTCGATATGGCTTTTGATGACCGCCGGTGCTTTCAATGCCGATTCACTTTTTATTATCGTACTCTATTGACAACTCATTTGGGCTTTCACATGTGTGGAGGATTCATTTATAGACTAGATTATTATTTGCAGTTCAAGTATGCAATATAAAAGAGTATTTTGGTTTATTTTTCATTGTGATGGTATTTTTGTCTATTGGTCTTATTTTCTGTAAAGAAATAAGTATTCTGTGTAAACGCTAGCATTTCATTTCGAGTACATAAAAATAAATTGCATGCGTACTGCTCTGAAATTTCAAATAAAAAAAAAGATGCCACAAAAAGCGGTTTGATGAAGTGTATCTCTGCAATATCATCTATTCCTACATAAAGCATATAACAATTGGAAATCAAGCAACAGCGTTATTTTTACGAGAATCATTTGAAGCTGGAAAATAAAATGTTCTAAAACTGAAATAAAATGTTAAAACCAAAAACCACTCGCATTCATTTGAGTCAACCCATTTTCAACAACAGCAGCAGCAACAACAACATTCTTGTGTGTGTTTTTTTTTCCCGCAAGAGTGCACACGGAGAAAATATTTTTGATATAATGAAAAACAGATGAACAACTTTTTGCCACCAAAAAGAATAAGAACAGAATAAAATGTGAAAACCGAATTGAAACCAAAAATTAAACAGGTGAACACGACACCATTTTGAACGCATGCACACCAACACGTTGCTGGTTGCTAGTTGCTGGCTTTGTTGTTGCTTGGGACTGCTGTGCCATAGTTGTTGTTGTTGTTGTTGTTGTTGTTGTTGTTGTTGTTTTTGTTGTTTTTGTTGTTGACTTAATTAGCAGCACATAATTTTCCAACGTGAGCTCACAAAAATAAATAAATACATGAACCAAAATAAAACCGTAATTTTTGGCACACACTCAACGACAAACAGTAGAGCACATCTACACACATGCATACAGAAACACACATGCATAAAAGCGTCGAAAAAGTTGAAAGTTTTGCGATTTACATATATTAACGCGAATTTATGCTACAACTTTAAACTAAAGCTAAAAGAAAAACTTTTAATAGAGTCAACTGTATAGCGGAGTTTGGCTTTTTGGTATTGCTGATGGTGATGATGAGGGTGCCTGAGTGTGTTGGAAATGACAGTTGAAAAGCTATTAAATATTAAATTGCAAAAACAAAGCATAAATGCATGTATGCAAGCAGTAGTTGAAGGTAAAATGTTGATAAGGATAACATATTTTTATGGAATATAAAAGGATATGAATGTGTTGAGATTATCTTTTTATCAGCAGCTGAAGATTTTGATCGAAAAATGCATTTAGTTAAGTTATGTGCCAATATTTGATAATATGAAATCAATTTTCTTTATCAAAATAATATTGATGGACTACTGAGCGAATATCAAACCAAAAAAAAATAAATAATAATCGTTCAGAAAGTTATGCCTGATAGCAGCATTCTTGCGGTTAATCAAAAGTTTTGAATTGTTAATTGTGCGTGTGTCAATCTTAAACATAATTCAATGAGTAGGTATGCGTACTTAACCATTTTTGTTCCAAAACTGTTCTTTTAAATTTATTAATGTTTATTCATATTTAAATATGGAACATTTTTGTTACATAGAAAACTACATAGAAAATTTTTGTAATAATTTTTTTTAGTTAAGTAGGATATTTTATGTAAATGTGGACACGGTATCAGAAAAATTTATCATTGCATTTCAACCTATATTGCTTTTTAAACTATATACAAAATATAGTTAAATAGATGCAACATTGCCATCAAGTGTCAAATTTAAGTTTTGACATTACAAAAAGTTTTTAGCAACAATTTTAGTATATATGCTTGAGAAGAAATACATAGAAGATTTTGGATATGATGGTTGTAGTTCTGATGACAATATATCATTTTCTGTAATAAAATGTCAACTTATTGCAAGCGAGTTATATTAAATATTAGTTATATAATTATTTAAATTTTTGATCATTATAGCCTGAATTATAATAAAAATCCTTGTTGCAATAAAATTTTGATTTAGTACTTTGGTTTTTTATAAAATTTAAATTTTGAGCATTAGAGGTGAAAAAGGTGAATAAGAGGTTCATAATTTAATATGAGAACCGAAAATAATGAGAGTTACCAATTTTTTATAACGCGAGTTACTACATAATTTTTGGATTATCTTAAATGCTTTGATTTAATAGGCCTGTGCACATACTTAATTTGTTAAAACTTGCAGGGAGAGAGAAAAAGAAGAATTGAATCAATTTCACAAAGAGAAAAATATCGCAAAACGTACGTGACAGGAAAACAAGTGAGAAACTTGAATAAAAACATGCAAGTAAGCAGCTGATACAATGACCTTGCACCTTATTTGAAATCAGAAAAAAATTTTGTATATTTTTTTGATTGTTTTTTGATAAATAATTTTTTTTCGGCAGCTGAAAATTCTTGCAAGTTAAAATATACTAGCAAAAAATTGCAGCTACTTTTTCACTCTCAACTTTTATACCTTAAACCTGAAAGGTCAGGGCATATTAACTTTGTGCAAACGTTTGTAACGCATAGCACGAAGCGAGTCCGATATAGAAAAGTATATATATTCTTGTTCAGGATCACCTTCTGAGTCGAGCTATACATGTTGGTCCGTCCGTTCGTCCGCCCGTCTTTCCGTCTGTGTGTTGTCCATATACACAGGATAAGAAGAAGAAGTTGAGATAACTTGATGAAACTTGGTACACATAGTCACATGGGCCAAAGGATCTGCACAATTGAATATTTTTGGAATCCGTCCACGGATACGCCTACCTCCCATATAACGCAAAAATTGAAAGCTGCATAACTCAGCTCATAATTAGCCTACAACAATCAAATAAGGTACGTATGTGTTTTGTATCAACACAAAGATGACTTCGGAAAATGGGTGTTATCTGCTGACGGACACGCCAACCTCCCATACAACCCAAAAATTTAAAACACAATAAATAAGCCTATGTTTAACTAACAGAGATAAAATTTGGCACATATATTTTTTATAATAAAACAAAGATGGTTTTGAAAAATGAACATCATCCGCCCACGAACACGCCTACCTCCCATACAGCCCAAAAAATTAAAACTGGTTAAATAAGCTCGTAATTATCCTACAATAATAAAATTGTGTGTGTATATGTTTTATATCAACACAAAGATGTTTTCGAAAAATAGGTATCATCCACTCATGGACACGCCCACCTTCCATACAACCTAAAAATTTCAAACGCAATAAATAAGCCTCTGTTTAACCTACAGAGATACAATTTGGCACGTATGTTTTTTATAACAAGACAAAGATGGTTTTGAAAAATGAACGTCATCCGCCTACGGACACGCCTACCTCCCAAACAACCCAAAAAGTTTAAAACTCAATAATTAAGGTTATGTTTGTCATAGAGAGACCAAATTTATATGTTTGTATTTTATACCAAAACTAAGGTGTGTTCAAAAATTGGGAGTAATCCGACCATGAACTCGCCCACCTCCCACAATGAAAGCACAATAAATCCATTAACTGTGAGCTACAGGAATAAAACTTGGTGTGTGTAAATTTTTAATCAACATTTAAATGCATATCAAATATGGGCTTAATCCGCCCACGGACGCGCCCATTTTCAATAATATTATTTTTTTGGAAAAGTAGGTTTAGAGTACTTCATAGTCGGCCTAGACCGACTTTAGACTTTCTTTACTTGTGATATATAAAATATATGAATATATTATTTTTCTTATAAATTAATTTAATAAATGAGCTCAAATTGTTTTTTTGTTGAAAATTGGTGTCTGTTGGGGAAGCACAAAAGAAAGTTAGCATATTTTATAAAGAACTTTATATAAAAAAAAGTCTTTTTTATAAAATGTTAAAGGAGGTATCCCAAACAATGTATCAATTCAGGCTATTTTAAGAAAAGATTTAGTTGGGATAAAAAAAAGTTATCTGTGTTATTTGGTTCAAATGAAATGATTATGATAAAAGTACTCCGGTTTTAATAGTTTAAGTTTTATGAGGTGTACCCCAAAAACTAGTCTGGCTCAGCTCATTTTAATAAAGACCATTGCTTTCAGTATTATGAAAATATTTTCGTATGGCTATAATAAAATAAAATTTTAATTTTTAAACCTTTCTATTGGAAAAATTTCTATTGATGTATGACAAATACAACAAATTCAATGGATGACAAAATCGAAAACTGGATTGTTTCAGCGTTCGCTTTAATGCAGAGGAGGCTAGAAAAAATCTAAATCAGGACATGCACGATTATCCGGTATTGTAATTACGACCAAAGTGATGAAGAGGATATTCTCAATAAAAGTTTGGGTGATAAAAAACCCGGCAGAGGAGCATGGTACACACGATCATGCAGACAATGTACTACTTGTTAAAGGAAACGAAGATGCATTTCATCAAATGTGCATTATTCCTAGCTGTTCACGCAGACTAGTGCGAATTTGAATGCAAAATATTAATTTCGTAAATACTTACATAGTTCACGCGCACAATATGTTTCACAGCGTGCTTCAAGCAAAAGACGCTCAATCATGCCAACTACGTTGCGAAAAAAATGACATTTTGCACTAATAAAAGGTCAATAAGCTGATTGGGCTAGGGTTCCAACTTAAACGACAATGGTACGATATAACATCAATAGTGTTCTCCCAGCTGAAACGCCAAACGACAAAATCATCCCGCACAAAATGCCATAAAATCTTAAGGAAGGACATGACATTGGCGGTTTTTTGAAATAGAAATCTTTGAAATTTTTTTTTTATAATATTGTATTTCATATAATATTGCCATCGTGGTGACCGTGGCATGCAGGTTAAGTGTGTGGCTTAGCATGCTCGGAACCCGGGTTCGATCCCCAGCCGCGGCGAGAGTTTTTTTCAATAAAAATTTTTCTGATCGGTTACCACCTCTCTGCAGACAATGGCAAACATCAGAGAGAAAATAATGCCATGTAAAGCTTCATGAGAACAAGAACTTTAGCCGTTCGGAGTCGGCATAAAACATGTAGGTCCAGTTCTTGGTCAATTGTGTGCAAACCTTTAATTGTGTGTGTACACAACTATTGATCATAAGAAGCTCGGTCAAAGTATTTTCAAGGGCTGAAATGGCCAATTTGTTTTTTTGTTTTTTTATTTCATAAAACATTCTTAAAATTCTAAGAAAAAAAATTCATGGAAAAATTTGTACGGGTTTATTTTTTTTTGTTCACAATTTTTAAATGCGTTTATCTCGAAACCATGTTTTTCGTACTGGTTGTGGCACTGGCAGGTTCATGTTTTGACAAAATTGGTTTTTTTTTTTTTGTATTTTTGAAACTTGATTCGCGATGATGACACGACGACTTGATGACACGAACCTTTTTTTAAATTTTTTTTTCAATTTTTTATGAATTTTTAAAGTCAATATTTTTTTTCGAAAAAACACACTTTCAAATATGGAGCATCACCAAAAATTGAAGAAAAAATTTTAAAACAAAAAGCTCCTGTCATACGATAACCAAATTTGCTTAGATTTAAAAGTAATTTTTTTCAGATCAGACAATTTTTGCGACTCCCAGCGCTGCAACCATGAGGCCCCGTTTTTTTCTCTGCCACCAGTTTGGAGCTTTATAGAACCATGTTGGAGTAAAAAATATATTTTTTTTGAATTTGTTTCTTGTAATTTGTTCAATTCTTTACAAAAAAAAATAAAAAACAAATTGGCCATTTCAGCCCTTGAAAGGACTTTGACCGAGCTTCTTATGATCAATTGTGTTGTGTGTGTTATTAAAGGTTTGCACACAATTGACCGAGAACTGGACCTACATGTTTTATGCCGACTCCGAACGGCTAAAGTTCATGTTCTCAAGAAGCTTTACATGGCATTATTTACTCTCTGAGGTTTGCCATTGTCTGCAGAGAGGTGGTGACCGATCAGAAAAATTTTTTATTGAAAAAACTTTTCGCCGCGGCTGGGGATCGAACCCGGGCTCCGAGCATGCTAAGCCACACACTTAACCTGCATGCCACGGTCACCACAAAAAAAAAAGTTTACAAAAATAAAAAAAAACTTTGGAAAAATGTTTGTTTTTGACTGAGTTATGAATTTTTAAACAAAGGTCTGCTTGTCCCACCTTAATGTTTAAAAAATAAGCATGTCTTTCTAGGGTTAAGGATACGAGATAGTTAAAACTTGGGTTATAAGGAGGGTACCTCGAATAATGGTCTGATTATAGCCATTTTGGATTTTGACATTTTGGTCTTGCACTTTTTTATTTGATTTATGAACATACATTTTTGTCAGTAATATAGAGGAGCTAGGGGCTGGTTGTAATAAAAATTACAAGAATAGATTTATTTTGAAATTTGTGTAACATTTTGGTATTAAAACTGAAATCTATCATAACCCTTCCACTACTTGCCACAGCTCTGCCCTAAGTCTGTAACATCTTGATCATATATTAGGGTAAGTTGTATAAAAAGGAAAATGTGACCATCTTGTACGTTCGTTTCTGCTTTGTTAATGAATTTTCAAGAAAATTTCTTTAAATTTATTTTGTGACTTTCAGGAAAAACAAACGTTTGTTGAAATTTAAAAATTCAAAACTTGAACAAAACTGTTTTTAGTGCATTGCAACTATCAAAGAAAAATAACTCGGAATAAGAATTTAGGTTTTAAAAAATTTCGTGAAGAATTTGTAAGAAACTTACAAAAATTTCATCAAATTTAAAATTTCATCAGTGGTTGGCACTGAAAATACATTCCAAGTACAGCCAAATAGTTTTGTGGAGAACTAGCTTGTTGTTGCTGCTCATACAAACTTCCAGAATTTTGTACTATTTTTTTCAGCATTATATGTTATAAATTGTATTTGGTGTGTATTTGGCCTACAATGTCTTTGGCCAAGATATTTATAACGCTATCATTTGACTTTTAACTTTGAAGCTGGTTTTTGGCACAAACTGTTAAAACTTTTTTTTTGTACCGCTGCTTTATATTTTCGTAAGCATATATACTGCACACATACAATATAAAAACACAATAACAAAAAGCACTACACAGCAGGCTGGGAAAGTTTTTTTAATATTTACTGCACAGATTTGCAGTATATATTCATATAAACACACACACACACAGGCGCACAAAACAAAACAACAACACATACAGTTTTGACCTACTTTCCTTTTCCACTTCCAGATGAAACTTTTTAAGCAGTTATTCTTAGGCGCAAAAAATTTTCTTCAAGTTTTTATTTTAAGTTTTCAAACTAACGAGTTTTTTGCGGTTTGATATTGAAAAACTTTAAACTTGGCGATTGCAGTTTAAAAGTAATGCAAGTTTGTATAGAGAAGAAGAGAAAGAAAAAGAAAAAAAAAACAGCAACAGAAAAAACGCTTTCAAGCAAAGTTTTTAGCCTGAGTGGAAATAAAATTTAATAACTTAAAAATTTTATATTATCATAATTTCTGCTACTGAAAAGAACCATTAGCTGAGAGTTGCTATTAAATGAGTGCTTGAATAGAGTTTGAACAAGTATTGAAGACTTGAATACTTGGATTTTTATGCTGACTGTTGTTATATACAAGCAGGCAAATAAAACAAGTGTTTTTAGTCGGAAAGAGCAAATATTATTAACAACAAGAAAATAATGTCATAAATTCATAAATGTTATAAATAAAAAAACAGAGGTAATTCAATGCTCTTGGGAAACAAAAAACTTTCTCTAATATTGACAAAAATCGTGAAAAAGAATCAAAAAGTTCAATAACTTTTTTAGGCTTACAAAGTTTGACGTTAAGTTAAAAAAAGCGTGAAAATATAGTTCATAAATATTTTACAAAACAAAAATAAAACAATACAAAAAATTGCTAACAGCCAACTTGAGTTGAGACAAGCACAAATTTTTCTACATAATTTATTCATAGGCTTAACAATTGAGTGCTTTCTGACGTGAAAATCAATCGAAATACATCAAATAAAACATTTATACAAACGATGATTTGCCAGCATGCATTAAGTGTGCGTGTGTTAGTAGATGTGTTAGTTTGTTAGTGCTTGTGCTTGTGCGTTTATATGGCTTTAAGTGACTAGGCGTTTGTGAAAGCCTCAAAATTATATTAATAAAATTGATGACACTATAATGTGCATCATTAGTCAAACACTAGCTAAAGCAAGAAAAAAAACAACGAAGACCAACAAAAAAAGCTAATAAAATAAAATAGATCAAAAGTTTTTCGTCTTAATGCATGCCAGACAATAGTGTGAGTTAACAGTTTGGTATGTTTGTTGCTCGCTCAAAATATAAAAACACTTTGCAACATGCCGGCCGCAACAATTGCCATTTGATCGAAATCGACATTTCGTAAAAGCTTTTTCGAACATGTGCTTTATCACTATAAGTGAGCTTAAGTTGGCCAGGAAGACAACACACAACACAACACAACTTTGAGCTCATATCCTTGACAGCTGAATACAATAACTTATGACAGCCATTAATCAATGCCTGGACAAAGACAAAAAATACATTTCCTTTATAATCTTTTATTTTTCGTGACATGTGTGTCTACACATACATACATGTATGATTAAACTTAGTCGCATTGACCCCCAAATATATAACTCTGCCTCTTCCTTAAAACTATACTAAGAACCACTAAGGCCATCGATAACTTAATGGCAATACTAACATTCGGTAGGGTAGTAGAGTAGAGTAGCAGAAATTTATAAGCAGCATTTTAAAATTGATTTTTATTACGTTTTATTAAGACAGATTTATGGGAATATATCTATGAAAGCATACAAAGGTCTTTTTAATAAAGAACAGAGTTTTATCCTATAAGTTGAGGAGCTATAAGTTTTTTTCTTTTGGAAAAAAATCTAAGAAGTAATGAATACATCATTTTATTTTCATAAGCTGCCGCTTGAATGCAAATAAGATATATGTTAAAAGAATGTTATAAGAAATTTCATTCTGTAAAATATTATATTTCTAAACGGCTGACAATAATAATCACTATAACAATTTGTATACATGCTTTTGTACATGTATTTATCTATGCTTTTTATCTTTAAAAGTTTTAACAACCACAAAATTTGATTGATGATATATCTTTGGATGAAATTTGCATTACTTTCTTGTAATTAAAAAAAAAATTTTGTATACAAACTTCAACAATTTGTTCTCGTATTTCCCCTTTTCAAAAGTATACTAAAAGAAATAAATTCAAAGCTTCCCAATCAGCCATTTAGAAATAGTTTTTGGATTATGCTTACATGCAAAACAAATAGCAAGCCTTATCCAAGCACGCTTGAAGAACACTTGCCTAGGTTTTGCGTAAAACACAAAAAGTAAGTGATGTACAATAATACTTGGAAAGGCTTGCATTAAGTAAGTGTTTTGCAATCATAGAAAACGCTTAGAAAACGCCGACAAAGGTAATAGTTTAACTAATGTTTAAAGTTGTGATGTTCTCATATATATAAAAATAAATTTTATTTTCATTTTGTTCGCTCAGCAGCCATATGGCTTACGGCACGGTGTTAGATTGTCCGACTCATATACGATGGAATGCACGTTCGATCCCTCTTGATGGCAAACACACAAATTTTTGATGGCACGCAATTTTTCATAGAAATATATGTTTAAATTTAAACATACAAAAATAAAAAATAAATAAAAATAAAAAGGTTCTGGCTGCGAATTGAATCTTGGACGTCCAAATCACAACAAATCAATAAAGAAGTGTCTTACCAACTGAGCCACGGAATACAAATTTTTTGTGAGTGTTAATTGATTAGTTGCATTAAGCACACTTGGAAAAAGCTTATTAAGACACTTATATCTAATTGTAAAAACAACACTTGGGTTATGCTTGAAGTAAGGAATATTATTCCGAAGGTATTCTTTTGTTTATCCTACAATTACATGTAAGCGTTCTACAATAGTAAATGAAAGCTTTATCCAAGCTTGAGGCTTACATTTTTCAGCTTGTTAAAAGTCTATTCTAAGCTTGTTAGGCTGATTGGTTTTTTATATTTTGAGTATTTTATTTCATTCAATAAATTTTTCAAATTTCAATTGAAAGCAGGGTCACTTGCTCTTAAGTGACCGGTCCTGTGATAGTTCTAATTTAATCTATCACAGAACAGGTTCAATATAACTTAGAATGGGACTAATAGTTTTTGAATGTGTTTTTCTATATTTATCTTATCGTTACCAATAGCTCAGTGGAAGTGCGCTAGACTGTCACGCGGTGGACCTGGGTTCGTACCCTGGCTGTGTAAGTATCAACAATTTTTATTTAATAATATAAATTCTAATTCTGTTTCATTTCACTGCTTAACGCATTTTAGTCAGCTGGTCGATTTTACGACCACTAATGTTAAAATTAATTTATGGAAAAAATATTTAAAAATATTACCTCTTCATGCAAAATGGAAAATTTGGAAATTTTTATTTTTTTTTTTCTGAATTTCCATTTAACAAATTCTGTCTTTTCAGAAAGAATTTGAAAATATTTTTAATATTTTTTCAGAAATTAGTTTTAAAGCCAGTGGTCGGGAAATTTACCAGCGGACTAAAATGGGTTAATCAAAAATAACCTTCAAAATAAGTTATCTTAACACCTAGAAAAGAATTGTTAATTTCGTTATAAAAAAAAAATATTTTAAATAAAAAAAAAGTTTTTTGTTTTGCCGGGAATTGAACCCAAGTCAGTCGAGTACTAAACACGAACGCTAGCAAGCTCGGCTAAACATGAATTTCCAAAGCATTGCTCCAATATCATTACAACGTGCGCATAAGTGTACCGTGTTCTATAAATAGACCTGCTACTGATTAGGTCCAAAGGTATCGATGAGGTGGCAATTGACACCTGCCGATATATTTTAGAACCGGTTCTAGGATTGGTTCAAAGGTATCTAGCTCAGAGGCGTTCCTAGGGGGGAGGGGGGTTCGGTCTGTCCCAGGTACCACCATTTTAGGGGTGACACCATTTCGATTTTTTTTTTTATTTCTCAAACAAACAGAAAAATTGATAAAATACTTTACGGTAAAAAATTTAATTGCTGTTTCAAAATATAAAATTCTGCTTGCAAGTCTGAGCAATGAGGAGAAAACATTGCGAAAACGTTTCGAGCTGTAAAATCCGAAAACTTTTTGTAACACAACGCAAATGACTTACCACTAAATTTCAGAAAAGGAGCTAGTTGTAGAAATTGCTTGCGATGCCACGTAGGCACATAAATGCAGCACAAATCGATTTCGAAAGCGCCAACAATTAGACAGCAGACCAATTAGTCAGCATAAGAAATGCTAACTTTCATTGTCGAGTGGTCCTTTTTGGTAACTTCGCCAAATATTTCATTAGCAAATTATTTCCTACAATTCGTTTATCAGTAGCTTCATGCGAAAGGAGTTTTTCAAAGCTTAAATTAATACAGACTTACTTGGACTTCCAAGGTATTCCATGGGACAGGCCAGAATTTCCGATCTTTTTTATCCATTGCTAACGAGCTTGAAATCAATATTACTGATTTCGATGAGGTTATTTCAAATATTGCAACTCTTAAAGTAAGATATGCCAGTATTTAGGACTGCTCACATTTAATGCATCGAAATAGTACGAAAATAGTAACAAAATTTGTTTTTTTGTTTTTCTTAATTTTAGAATATTGAACTTAATTATTAAGTTATATAAAATTTAAGAGATTTTTTTTGCATATCTTTAAAATCTTCAACAAAAAAAAAAAAAACGGATTCTTGGATTTAAGCGAAACTTTTTTCAAATTTTATTTGAAGTATTAACTTTTGACTTTCAAAATATTATCTGCACCTTTTCATAAACAAGAAAATTATGCAGTATAAAAAATAAAGTCTAACTAATTTCTGTTATTTTCAAGAAAAATTTTTTTTCTATATGTCTAGCATTCTCACTGACTTTCGTTAGGATCGGGTTACTTTTATACGTACCTTCCATACCACTAAGGGAGGTACCCCTAAGGTCTTATCAATTTCTACCATTTTCAGTGCACATCAATTTCTCTAATTGCCAGCCGTTTGACCAAATTTTGTTAAGATCGGCCAACTTTGGCATGCATCTCCCATACAAAATAATGTTAAAAAATTAATATAGGAAAAGTACCCAAGGAAAGTACCCCTAGGAACTGACTTTGTGGCCTCGGTAGTCGAGTAGTTAGCGTGCTTGACTGCCAACCCAGAGGTTCCGGGTTCTAATCCCGGTCTAGCTATGGTCCTACGCTTTTACCTTTCCTTGATTATTTTCCTCATTTCTAATTAATTGAAATTAAAAATTCATCAATAAATACGACTTTGGAAGTTTTAGTTGGTGATAGAGGTGTTTGTGGAATGAGATTGCTTAATAACTGGAATTGACTGAAGTAAAAGCATAACACTTGCCTCAAATTCAAATTCGCATGTTAATATAGCTCTCCGCCACAGATAAAACATTCTTCACTTGTTTATCTTGATTTTACTTTCTCTCCTACTTATCTATCTCCCCATTTTCCGAACCAAGGCAGACTTGACTGTATAGGTTTGACACCTGAAATCCTTGGTGCAAAAACTAAAAAAAAAAAAAAAAATTTCAACCATTTTTGCAACTTTTTTAAATTTAACAATCACGACATTTTTAATAAAAATGTTTCGCCTGCAATATTAACTTTTAACCCTCTTATTAATCATTTAATTTATAAAAAAAAAAATATTTTTATTGCAAATTTAGTGGTAAAATTTTTCGGTGCAGGCGATTTTTTATAATTTAAATGATTTCAAATCGCGCGATTTTAATACAAAATTTTTGGCTGCGGCGCTTACTATATTTTGCAACCAAAAAAGTTCAAATAACAGTTATTAAATTCTAAAAAAAACAAAACCAAATCGCATTTTACTTCAATAAAAACAAAAATTTTTCAAAATGTAATATTTTATCTGTTTTTTTAACAATTTGTTATTGTTTGTCATCTGTTGTTTTTTCGGAAAACATAAAGGAAATAATATAAACACAAAATCTCATCGAATTGGTTTCTAATTGCATTTAGAATTTTCTTATAGGGGTGACACCATGGGTATCCGCCTCGAGTGACACCAAGCCTAGGAACGCCTCTGATCTAGCTGGTATCAATTTACCCCTGTCAATGACAACGCCATGTAAAAGGGACCGGTTGGTTTCATATGTTGGTGTCAGAATTGGGATCGGTCACTATCATTTTGGAACCTATCACGTGATAGGTTTTCAACTGGTTCTTTTATCCATAGGGTACGAACACATGAAATGCAAGCAATTTTTCAGTTGCACTCAAGTAATGTTTTATGTACAAGAGATTGGATCCATACAAGAAGTAAATGATTGAAAAATGCACCCCTACACCAAACAGTTTTCTTTATCCACATTAAAACAGCCAAAATGGTATGGTTTCATTTACTTATGCATTTTATGTCTGATCTTAAGAAATTTCCGATTTTAGGATCATATGTTATGTGATTGCATTTTATTACCACAATTTAGTTTGAATCTTTCTTATTAGGGACTTTTTTTGGCAAAAAAAATATTTAATCCTACTGTCAATAACCAAAAATATATATGTAAATCGATAACCAGGTACCTCGGTACCACAGTGTAATTTTTCTTTGCTTTTGTATTGCAAATTTCATTTTTGGGTTCATTATTTTTCAATAATTTTTTTAAGTTATGAGAATTTAGCCTTTTTTCGTTTTCGATACTAAAATAAGTGCAAACGAGTGAGTAAATTCTGTGTTCGTATCTTAAAATGCCACACTCACAGAGGGCAAAAAAGGCGCATTTTCTGCCTTGCGAAACTTTCTCAGGGTAGATGATCGCCTTGCATATCAGCTGTTTTTAAAATGACAATAATAGATGGCGTTAGACAAGGATGGTTACATTCGTTTATTTAAGTTGGCATTTTTTGAGTAGGCAAAACCATGCACTTTTACAGGGTTGCGGGCAACATTGAAAACATTTTGCACTGCGACAAAGCAACATTTTTTGATAGAAACGAAAACGACATAAGCCATGGCACTGCAAAGGAAGTTATACTTCGATTACTACTATATTAGACCGTCAAAGAAAAAAAAAAAAAAATCATACGAAATTGTCGTACATTTAAATTGAACTTTTGACATAAATTAGGCAAACATTAGTTTTGCATAGACAAAATAGAAGCACTTTACTGCTCACATCAATTAGTTGCTAGATAGGAACAGTTTGAAAAAAGTTAAATGAGTTCATTAAAACTTATAAATGACTTAAGCAATCTACTTCCAAATTGACTGACATGTCTAGAGCTAACCGCTCTAACCGCTTGAATGCGTTTGAATGCTAAACATGCATGAAAATAAAGTGCTATTATTTGGTTCATTTTTTTCACCAATCTTTTATCTGTGACAGCAAACAAACAAGACTGCTTTCATTAACCATGACCAAACCGAGAGACTCACAACCGCGTTCATATCAAAATATAATTTCTTTGCTTCAAGCATAAATTCAAACGCTTTGCATTGTTTAACGCCTACGCTTGGATGTAAACATAAAACAAATCACGTCAACGCCTGTTTTATTAATGATGTCACATTTTGTGGCAGATGCCTGCAGGCTGGAAACATTCAAAGAATTTAAAAAATTTGCACAAAAAAAAATATATATATTAAAAAGAATCAAGAGAAAGAAAATTAAAACAAAAACAAAAAGTAGAGCATATGCTGATGTCTTATACGCTGCCTACCAGACCAACTCGCCCACAACGTTAATGAAAACAAAGATTTTGTTTGTTATCAAGAATTGAATTGAAAAGAATGTCGTTGTGCTTAAGTAAAATAAAAATTTATGAAATTTATTTTTGATTTTGGTTTTTCATTTATGCAATTGTGACAGGCAACAACAAAGCGAGGGGCGAGACAAAACCTCTGATTACAACAACTTTAGAACCACTTGTGTGGTATTGAAAGAAATACTTAATTTATATGTTTAAGGAAATGAGTTGGAGTTTTTAGCAAGCGTAGAGGTCGTTACTAAAGCAAACTGAAAACTTGTTTGTATGTCTTTGTTTGCTTCCTGGAATGTTTGCTTTTAAATTAATTTTTTCTTGTCAACACATAATGAAGTGACATCAAAGTAAGGGTTTATGTGGCAAGGATATCAGCTCATACTTGAGACATCGCAATAAAGTAAGTTAAGTGATTGCGTTTTATTTGTGCTGAGCACATATATATATATATGTTTATGTATATGTGATAAGATTTGCTAAGAAATGTCTCATTTAATGTGTTGCTCCTACGCAGCAGCTAAATCAAGTGTATTTCAGCTTGAATTTATGCGGAAGCATTAAAAATCTGAGTTACAGCAATATTTCGCTTAAGCTTTTTTTTATGCTAAAGTGATTATTTATTGATTTGATATGTAGTTTTTGCTTTGGTTTGAGTGGTTTTTCTTTTTCTTTTAGTTCATACATAAATAATTTCTGGAAATTCTTTCGTACATCCCCAGTAAAGCCACTTTCAATCAAGTATCAAATGGCTTATTTTTCCTATCTTAAGTAATCGAAAGTAATTTGTATAACATGGCTTCTTGTATTCGGGCAATCTTGCGTTCAAATTCCTGCTTTTACCAATTTATAAATTAGGAATCCAAACATTCGCATTTTGGCAGCAAGCAATCGATCGACTTCAAGCTAGATTTGCGACTGCCATCAATTTGTGGGCAAAAAAGGCACAAAAAACAAAAAAAAAAACAAAATCTAAATGCCTGGCAGCAAACTCAATATTGGACAAACCGCAAAAACATACACATGCATATGAACGACATGAACGTGTGTAAGTGTGTGTTGTGAAAAAAGATATCTCATCAATATGTACATATATGGCAAAGAATCAATTTATATCACAACGCTTGCACGCACACACACAACTTATCACAATCTGCCAGTTAGGCAGAGCACAAAATTTTTGAGACAAGCACAAATACTTAAATAAAAAACATGATGTGACTGCCTTTGGCAATATTTCAATATCAAGCCATGTTTTGCCCCAAACTTGGCAGTGGTGTATATTTTTTTCTGCTCTTCCGCTTACCAAAAAGCTTGATGGTTGTGCCTCAAACAATTAATAACCAAATATATATTATTTATATACGCAGTCTAAACCGCTCACATTGATATTAAGCGCACATACACACACACACACATACAAACATGCACATTTATTTATGCGAACATGTTTTATCGCTGCACACATACGCACAGATTTATGTTTGACTTTGCTTGAAATTTGTATAAATATTTTCAAGGCAAAATTATTATTATTTTTTTTTTTTTGGGTTGGCCATATATTGAGATGTATGCATTTTTTTTTTTTTATTTAGCAAATATTTACATATTTTTGTCATGCATTCAGTTTAATATTGAATGCTGTGTGTTTGCTGACTTAATAAAGTTTATGAGGACTACGTGGCGTATGCGTGATAATAATTATGATAGAAGAACGTGCGTTATGAATAAGGTTAAAAAAAAAAATCACACAATATGCGAAAAAAATAGATGAGTCAGCACGTCAGAAATTGAAAATTATTTAATTCGATTTGATGTGGGTTATTTTTAGGGACATAATATAGCGAAAGGTTCAAAATATTTTCTATATTTTTTAATTAATCAGTTCATTACATTTTTCCCCGAAAATATAACGAATTCCTAACCAGCCTATAAATAAAATATGTGTGTGTCCGCCAGGCACAGTAGAAAAATCATATACCCTAAAAAGTGGATGGTTTTCAACAATAAAAAATTCGCTCTTCAATGAAGTTTGAGAATTAAAAATTCCTTTTTTTACTGACTAAACCACATGCGAAGGTTTGACGAAAGTGAGAACTTAAAGAACATTCCTATCCTCAGCATGAAAATTGTCCCAATAATGACGATAAGATACTATAACGATACTATAACAATACTATATGACGATACTATAACTCTTTAAAAAACGCTGATACTTTTCATCAATAACGGCGATATATGCGTAGCTGGTAACGCTGTAAAAAACCTAATGCTGACCTTTATATCATTACATGAATTCTCTATAGGATTGTGGTGTGAACTTTGACCCGATCAATACAAAATATTTATTTTTTCCTTTTTAAGCCAATACTGCACAATCTTTGCTGTATGTTTTGGAGCATTATCGTGCATAGAAGTCCACCTTAAAGGCATGTTCTCAAATGCAAATGGTTTCATCTCGTTCTTTAGTATATATAAATAAATATTTGTTAATAACTTTGCAATGTTTCAAGAAATTATAATTAGTTTTATTTTATTTAATTTTTCAAGAACAATAAGAAAAATTCTTGATTATAAAAAACGACACACACGTTCACAGGTCGAGCGTTATTTTACTTCTAACAGTTTTTAGAACAGAGCTTCTAACAGAACTGTCAGATTGCTACAACATCCTCCGGCCTTGTGGCTCGATGCCTGTCGAGGCTCAACGGATTTCAGTTCAAAGTGTAACGTTTTACACAAAGTCGTCTGAACTTGAATGTAATTCCGTACCGCTAGCCATTTTACAAAGGCTGAGTGGAGTTATTTCATTCGAGTGTTTTTTTTTTTATTTTCAAAAAAACTATGAACAAATTTTAATTTTTGTATTTTACGAAAAAAACAATTACTTAAATTTATCAAAAAATTTCACAAATACTTTGAAAAATTATCTATTTTTAGCAGAAAAGAAAATAAAGCTCCACATACTTTCAGTATCATTTTCATATTTTAATGTTTTTTTTTTTAGTCTTTCAGAAACTAGACAAGTGTTAAAAGTGTTAAACTGTATCTTGAAAATCCTACCACAACGGTAATAATTGAGTGCAGACTTGGAATCAGCGTTGAAAGCTAATATAGAAATTATATTGTGTTTTCCGGATCCTACTTTTTTAGACTAGTATTATTTATTCAAGCATGTCTGAATTTTAGAGCACTGCTATTCTTTTGACCACAGCTGTATATTTCACTGAATATCTATATATAAATTCAAATAAAGGAAGTCCTTATGAAAAACAAAGCAATTTCGAAGATAAACTGCTTATGTTCAACAATTGTTTCGAAATCAATAGAAGATATTTTCAATTTTTATAATTTAATATTCTAACTTAAAGTTTCATTTAAATCAACGATATAAATCGTGAGTAATTAAACAAACTCAAAAAAAAAAAACGAATCTTTGAAATTGATTTTTATATAATTTCATAGATATACCCAAGTGGTGACCGTAGCATGCAGGTTAAGTGTGTGGCTTAGCATGCTCGGAGCCCGGGTTCGATCCCCAGCCGTGGCGAAAAGTTTTTTTCAATAAAAAATTTTTCTGATCGGTCACCACCTCTCTGCAGACAATGGCAAACCTCAGAGAGTAAATAATGCCATGTAAAGCTTCTTGAGAACATGAGCCGTTCGGAGTCGGCATAAAACATGTAGGTCCAGTCCTCGGTCAATTGTGTGCAAAAATTTAATAACACACACAACACAATCGATCCTAAGAAGCTCGGTCAAAGTCCTTTCAAGGGCTGAAATGGCCAATTTGTTTTTGTTTAGATATATCCAAGATCTTTTATACTGCAAGTTGAAACCATTTTTATACCATGAATATAAGGTGAGCGTATATTTACTTTCTGCAAACGCTTGTAACGAATAGAAATAGGCGAGTATGGTATAGAAAAGTACATAAATTCTTGATCAGGTGTCAACTCGTAAGTCGATTTTTACCTACATGTTCGTTCATCCGTCCATCTGTCTGTTGTCCATAAGCATAGGATAAGAAAGAGTTGAGATAACTCAATCTTGGTACACATATTTAAATGTATTGAAGATCTGTACTATTGAATATTTTTGGAATTCTTGTTCTGAGACACCCACCTCCTATACAACCCAACAATTTAAAACTCCAGACATAAGCGTATGTTTAGCCAAAGAGAGATATAGTTAAGTATGTTTGTATTTTATATCAAAACTAAGATGAGTTAAAAATAATGTGCGTAATACGAATAAACTCATACCTTTTAAAAATATTAAACTTTTGGGAAATGAATAAAAAAATAATTTATTTATCACTTAAAAAAGCTTAAAAATAAACATATGGGCATTTCCACCAAAAAGTCAACCGAGACGAAAAAATTAAAAGTTCTTGATGACAATGTCTGATGTCTTATTCACATAAGGAAACATTCAAATTTAAGTAATTTTAATACATTTTACATTTATTCATATCTCATTGCGAAATATTCGGATGCAAAGAGCGCAAATGTGAAATATTGCTTATTTTGATATTTCTTTGGTATGTCTTGTCTTTATAACAGTTATAAAACAGAAACATAATGCATTGACTTTTGCTTGCTCAAATCTTTCAAGGAGTATAAAGAACGAAAAAACAAAATCATCAGTAACCACGCAATGAAAGACAACGGTAAATTTTTGATTTGCTTTTTCGTTGAGTTTGTTGTCACGTTCGACATGCAAAAAGAACATTTTTACTCAGTGCGTCGGAAGAACATGCAGTAAGCTGACAAAATAATTATCTTGAATTTATTTTATTCATGCGACTTTAAAACAAAAGTGAACAAAAGTTGGTCACGAACGACATGGTAAATGAGAAATTCAAAATTAATTTTTTTTTTTTGCTTACATAGATCAATTATTAATGTACATACGCACTTAACAAATTTTTATTTTAAATGCAGATGAGCACAAACAACGATGGAAAAAACAAAAATAGACACGGTGCAACACTCAAAAAATCCCAAGAGGTTTCTCAACGGTTTCTTAAGGTTTTGGGTTCGCTGAATCCAAATCTGAACTCAGAATTTTCGGGTCACCCTAGGTTTTCGAGCTACAGGGGAGGTAGAACCCTAACCCCCTACTGTTAATAAAATCAATATTACCGACCCCCATACTTTTTCAAGAGGAACATTTTTAGCCTGGAAACCCATCCCCTCCGACCCCTCCGTATGGGGCTTCCATACAAATTTTATGATTTTTGCATAAATTTTATATGAAAATTTTATTTAAAAAAAAACAAATTTCATTAATATTAATTTATTTGAATACAAAAAATTTGCTTGAAATTAATTTTCATTTTATTTTTAATGTTTGTATTACTATTTATTTTTGGTATTTCTTTAATTAAATGTTTAGAAATCTACATAATTATAAATAGGCAAACAGAAAATTTGTCGAATTTCGAATATTAATAAAATTAGTTTTTTTGTTTAAATAAAAAAGTTCACATAAAAAATATATAAAAATCATAAAATTTGTATGGGAGCCCCCATACGGAGGGGTAGAGGGGATGGGTTCCAAGGCCAAAAATGTTCCTCTTGAAAAAGAAATAGTGGTCGGTCATATTTATTTCATTAACAGTAGGAGGTTAGGGTTTTGCCTCCTCTGTAGCTCGAAAACCTAGGGTGATCCGAAAATTCTGACTTCAGATTCGGATTCAGCGAACCCAAAATCTTAGGAAACCGTTCTGAAACTTCTTTGGGATTTGCAAAAACTTCAGTTATGCATAGTTTCTTTATTTGTATTTCATTATAGAGCAGAAAAATAAACAACTATGGTGTTCGAAAAAAATGTCACGCACGACATTTCACGTGCGACCATCTCTTTTATTGAATAAAAAAAAAATATAAATCCCTTATGTCTGCAGTGCTAGCCATTTTTAAGGAACATCAATGCACAACACTAAAAAAAAATTACATAAAAACATTGCTTCGCACTTCGCTGAAATCTGCGTTTGAATTTTTTGTCAAGAAAACCACTTCTGTTTTTGGTCACGTGCGACCACCTTGGTTTTTTGCCAATATCTTGAGAACTAAAAATGACCCAACAATTGACAATACCAATAATTAAAGGGCTAATTGAGAGCTATAAGGCTCGCTTTTTGTTTTTATTTAAATTTGTTTTATAATGACATTTTTTTCACTTGAAATGTGTACAACAGTCACGTTCGACATCATAAAAATGCCCATATATAAAAAGGCCATGAAATGCTCATATATATACATAGTATAAAAAAACCTAAAGTGAATCTATGTAACTATTGTACCTTTTAAGGCAAATGTACTTCAAAACGTGATTATAATCTATGTAATACGTACATAAGATCTTTACTCATTACATAAAATTATTTGTATCAGTTTGCGATGAGTACAGTGTGAATGTACTCACCACATGCATCCATGAATTCACGACACATATTTATGCGTTGAGTACATAAAATTCTTTATTGACTACATAACCGCTTAAAAGCGTTATGTAGTCAATAGAGATTTCAACATGTACTCAATACATGAAAAATGTAAAATTTTTGTGTGCAGAAAACTATGCGATGAGTACATAAATTTATGTACTGAGTCCATAGGTTTTTCCCTCTGTGTAGACAAATGCTGACAATTAGATTAAGTCAAGGGCCAAGTATAGAGACTTCAAACTTGCAACAGGAAAAACGATGGACACACTTAGCTAAATGGAACTATATCAGAGCAAAAGAATAATCAAAATTCAACGTAAACAATATATGGAAATCAAGGAAGCAATTTTGGACATCTACTAAAAAGGAACATACATAAGTTCTACTCCTTTAGAAGCTTAATGGTTTAAAAATTTGTAGCATTATACTAAAAATAATGTTCATAACAAATGGAAAAAAGTACTTTTACTTAAGCTTTCTAATACAGGACTTAACAAATTAAAGAACTTTCTTTAGGTTTTTGCAAAGATGCTATAATTTGAATGGCAACTATTTCAGTTTAGACCTAAAAATTTAGTAAAAATTTTTTTTTGTGTGTTTTTTATGTTATATCTTATGCTTTTCGACGACAAACTGCTTGTTGTTTGTTTGTTCTTCAAGCAGTTTCTTATAATATACTTACTTAAAACCACCGATTGTTCTCCTATGTAGAACAGCAAAGTCTGAAAATGAAAAACAAAAACCACCGTTAATTCTTTGAGTTTCTTATTACAGTACTTATTGTAAAATAATGTATTTTTTCATATGCTGCCAAAAAGTTTATTTCTGTTCATAATAACTGTTAATCTCTTTAAATGCTCAACTCAGGTGATTTAAGCACTTTTGTTTCAGCTATATTTAATCATGTGGTTTATTCATTGTTTAGTACCTAAATCTAGCACAATTAATCGGATTATCATTTTTGCCTTAACATCAACAGATAAACATATCAGAAGCGCATAACATGCATTATACCAAGCCCAAAAATTAACACACCAACACACTTTGAGGCAAACAAATAAACAGACAACTAAACGGCACAAATAAGATAGCCGTTATAGCAATGCAGATAAAATCTTTAAAAAACAACACAGAAATGGTAAATAGCGACAAAACAACCGAAAGCAACAAAAACATGTTAGAACCAAATAAAAACACAAAAAATATACAAAAAACTTAAAAAAAATACAAGCCATAAAATACAGACGACAGGCAGCAGCAACAAAATTTCTCTAGGATTGCAAGATAATGTCGGTTGAAATTAAATTGAAGTTTTCCCAAAATAAAGCTGCACACAAACACACACACACACACACACACATTTCAAGCGAGTCATTGCTACTTGTAAATATAGGCCTACAAGCAGTCACGACAGCTGCTGCTTATTTCTTTTTTCATGCCATACATTTTGTTATAAGATTTGCTGGCCTAACCTCTTAGCTAGACGGAGAATAATTTTGCAGTGATAAGTCTCTATAAATAACTGTGAAACTACTACACAAACATACACACAGACACAGAGAATATAGCATAAATTCGAAATTACAAAGAAAGCATTGCAAGCAAGGTAGGTAAGCCGTAAGAGAATCTTAATCCTTGCGGCATGTAAACCGTAGCAACTGTTGAGGTCGTCGTTGCTGCTACCTCTACTTCTGCTGCTGGTAGCTCAATCTTTATATTATGGCGTGCAGAAATTGTCTCTGTTATGGCAAAGAAATTGCTATGCCGCCTATGGAAAGATTTTCTCCTTTATCGCTTTGTTCAACTTCCGAAATACTTGAAGCTACAGCTATAACGAAGGTAAAAAAAAAAAAAAAAAACAAAAAAATAAAAAAAAATTCCGCCCAATATTAAGTGGCAAGGAAATTGCTTAAGTCTGTGTAGGCGAGTAGTTGAAATAATTTAAGAAGAATTTAGCACAAAAGTATGCAAAAAGGTGGCCATTAAGCAGTTTGCGCTATTCTAACGCTGTAACGTCACTTGAATACCGTACAATTGATGACAATTCAGCTATGTCTTAAAAGCCTGAACGTGGCCACAATAAAATGCATAGCTTTGTGGCTGCAAAGGTGAATGAATAGTCGTGACTCTCAGCTGGAATTGAGCTATAAAATCAATGTGCAATTCAGTAAAAAGCAGACAAGAGATAACCAGCAGGATATCGACTGAAATCGATTAAGCCGATGTCGATGGTGCTACGTGCGCCAGGCAATGAAAATTTTAAAATAAATGCACTGAAACATGCAGATATAATATTGCGATTAGGGTTAATTGCACTCTAGAAAGGGTTCAATTGCATTCAATTGAATAGTAATGTTTATTCTACATTGGTTGTGGAATATATAAAATAATAAAAAAATAAAACCATGTCATATTCTGAGGTAATAAAAAAAGTAATGATAGGAAAAATGCAAGGCATATTTATAAGGTAAGCTACGTATTTGACGCTTCCCTTCAAATTGTATTTCTTGCATGCTTATTTGTGAAGGGATGATATTTTCAGTATTGAAAAAGTTTTTAGTATTGAAAAAGGGATGCTATTTTTAGTATTGAAAAAGTAGTAGATACCAACAAAACTTATTTTTAAAGTGAAACTTCTGTAGCCACGTATGCAACATACGGAGAAATAAACGCGGAGTCAAATTAATGCAACACTTTAATGAAACGTACCGAATTCATGTTATTAAATAGCTCACCAAAAACCATGGTAAAATGCTTTGACTCCAAACTAACGAAACAGACCAAACAAAGAAAAATACCTAACGAACTAATCATCAAAGTTTGGGTCCGTATTTTTTTGGGCCGTGAATATATCAATACGGCGAAATGAAATCAATTTTACATCGTGTCATAACAAGAAAGCTAAACTTGTCGAACACCTATAAAACAGCAAGCTGCAATTTGTCTTTTCTTTACAAAAAATTGTCAGTTGCAAAATATGTGTGTCTTTCATACCTTTCAAATTGATTTTTTTTTTTATAAATAGTAAAGTTATAGGTATGTCTTCCTATTCACTTCAATTAACTTAAAGTTACTCGAACGCGTTTCTTTACACATTTTTCCAGCACGAAAGAGAAGAAGAACAAGCAAAATGTCACTGTTTGCTACTCTCTATTATTCCAATTTTACTTGAAAAATTTCTCCGAGCACGAATCTTGAGCTTTAAACACCTGATTGTCAGAGTGATAAAATTAAATTGTTGTGTTGTATTGTGTTTTAGGTGAAGTGTTTTAAGTGAAGTACTTAAATTTTATTCATTTCTAGAAATAACTGTTGTGCTGGAAACTCATTTAAAACCGTTTCTGTACTTTTTGACAAATTTGCTCATTTTGTCATAAAATCAAATAAATCTCTAATCCTCGATCCTTACTTGAAGCTAGTATGGAAACATACCAAGTATAAATCGAAAATATGCTCAATTCAGGCTTTAAAGTATTCTTATTTTATCTCCTCTCTCAAATTTTAATACCGTCTTATGAGAAGTATATAAACGTACGCAATCATCAGCATTTGTACCTTTTGTTTCAAAAACAAACTTTTTTTTAAAAAAACAAAAAAAGTACTAAACTTGCAACCAAAATTGTCTCGCATCAACAATACTTGCATGCTTATTTTTAGTTGTCATAATACGTAGCCTACCTTATAAATATACCTTGGGAAAAATGAAATTTAATACAGAGCACATCAACAAGCTCGATCTAAACACTTAATTTTGAATGCATATTACATTTATCATAACAGTTATCATATTAAATTTATGCATAATTACATTTATCGTTCTTTAAGATACAAAATTTTTTGTAGTTTTTTAAAATTCAATAAAATTAAAACTAAAAATATTTTTATCAGCCAGTTTTTTATAAGATATTTATGATATTTAACAAAAAAAAAAAATATAAAAATCAAACTTGAAAACTTAATTCTTTAAATACGTTTTTCTCAAAACTACTTTTTTTAAAAGGGTTGACGAGATTTCTCAAGTTCTAATAAACCGATTATCATGAAAATTGGTGTAAGCTGAAGTTTCAATTTAATATTTAAAAAAATATAACGTGCTTTTGAATAATTGTCAAGAGAAAATATTGAAACTTTGACGCTGAGAAATAATTTTAAAATTTAATTAATTAAATTAAAATCTAAAACAACCTCTTTATTGCAACATAGATAGTGCAAACAACATTGAAAAATTGCCACCTAACCCATAAGACCCACTAGGAAACCAACGATACTATCAGTGATTTGATGCTAATAAATGAAATTTCTATTCAGCGTAAAGAAAAAAGAAGATAACATAATAACTTATTGTGCCGCAGATGAAGATTTCCAAGTGATCAGATCTAAAAGATTCAAAAGGGAAGTAAGCGGAGGAAAGGTTAACTCCAGCTCAGTAAGAAGTGACGTTAAATCGAATGTAGACATTTCAAACTTTTGATCAACAATAGTTTCACAAAAAAAATAGAAATTATTGGGAAATATACACAAAGAATTAGATGAAAGGGCTTTTTCATGCAAAAATTAAGACAAATAAAAATATACAGTGAATCAAAAAAGTTTAGGCACAAAGCAGTTATGAGTTTAAATTTGTTAGTACAACTTTTTCCAGTAGGGGAGAGTGGTACTAGTTGTCACAAAATTTGAATGAACTGCTGTAACTCCAACAAATTAAGCAATAATGGCACTGCAAAACTTTTACAGATAAATTCAATATTTTATTCTTCAATCCTGATATGAATAACGAATATTATTTTAAAATAAATCAAAAAATTTTCTAGATAAAAAATTCAACTCGTCTGGGACAAGTAACCCCACCCGTGGGGTAAGTTGTCTCAACGCGTAGTCCCCGTTGTCACACCTCTAAATCGTCGTCGCTGCCGCACTCCGAAGAACAATTTAAGAAGCAATGTATCAAACAATCACTTTCAATGCATTATGTGCCCAACGTTTGCAGTTTATATATTGACGACAATTGTTATTGGATTTGACGCTTGACAACAAACTACACGTAGTGAATCCACGTTATCTTTATTGATACTAGCTGTAATCGGCTTGCATCATGATATCTGAAGATGTCCGACCTCGGTTTGTAAGTCGTTTGCGATTTCTTGGCATATTTCCTTAAATTCAAATAAAACATAGAATACTTTCAAAATGAATATATGAAATTATATGAGACAACAAGCCCCACAAGCGCTGTGACAACCTGTCCCATTTGGAAAAAAATGTAAACAATGTTCTGTAAGTTTAAATATAAGGTTTTATCTAAAAAATCAAAAGTATTTGCAAAATATAATATTAATTGTATTGGAAATTTATTTAAAGTTGAATATTGCACACTTCTATTTGTCTAAACACAAATTTTTAAAAAATATAAAAATACACAAATCCAACTTAGTTTCTTAAATCTCTTTTAATTTTTGCAAAACAAAACTAACGGCTCTTCAACTTTCTTGGGATGCTAGAAATTGCAATAGCGTATAGATGACATTGATATTTAACTCGATAACGTGTTGAATCAAAAGATATCGGCGTTGTGACAACTAGTACTTGAGACAACGGGGACGACTCTCCCCTACACTTGCAGAAAAGAAAAGTATAAGCATTTAAAAAATAAACATTTCATTTTGTATTTAAACCAAAATAAAAATTTAAATTCAATTTTAATTCATATTAAATGTTACAATACTAAAAAAAACATGATTTTGACATCAAAAAAGTTTAGGCACAAGTGATTATGTTTTTATTAAAGTGAGTAAATTTCAAGTCCTTGAATATTTGGCTAGACCTCCTTTGGCCTAAATTATCGCCTCTTAACGTCCTCGCATTCTTACAGATTTTTATGTCTTCTCTGGTGATATTATTGACCATTCGGTGCGTATGGCTTCCTTGAGCGCATTTTAGAAGTATTTTATTTGAGATTTCGTATTTTTTTCTAGTAAGTACCAAATATGCTGAATGGGGTTCATATCGGGTGCTTGCAAAGGTGTTTTTAGCTGAATTCAGAGCTAGATAAGCCATTCCAGCAAAAGGTAAGACCAATTTTTTGGGTCGTTATCTTGTTGAAATTTATATTGTATACCAGTTAGCCCCAATTTTTCAACACTGGGTGTCAAATGCTCATTTAAAATATTCAAGCAAAGGTGTTTATCCATTTTATCATCAATAAAAATGAGATTCCTAACTCCAGACACCGCCAAATAGCTCTTAATCATTCGATTTCCGCTACCGTATTTCACTGTTTTTTTATGCTATTTTCCTACAGCTCTTTTTTCAGTTTTCTCAAACGGTTTTGAGCGCCATATGATGCAAACAAATTGTATTAAGGTCCATTACTAAAAATAATACAATCCCAAAATGAATCCGGCTCATTTACGAAGGGTTTTGGGAACTCCAAACTTTTTGTTTTATTTGAAGCTTAAATTTGTAGCTTGCGCCGATAAACTCGTACCTAATATCCAGCTTCATTAAGTGTATCGCGAAGTGGTCGAGCATCAAAGATTTTTCAAATCGTTGCTGTATTTCGTGGCACAATTTAACAGCTAAATTTTAGGGTTTTGAGTAACTGCAGGCACTACAATCTAATCCTGGTGTAGCGTTAATATTTTGGCACGACCAGATCGGCTCTTACGCTTTACTTAACCGGTATTTTATAATGATTTATGATGTTACTGACACTTGAATATGATCTCTTTACTAATTTACCGGTTTCGCCATACGGTTTTTTCTATACATAAACATTTATTATCATTTTACGAACGTCAACCGAAATTTCTGTTCCATTGCTTACTTCTTCGCTCAATCTTTACCGAAACCAACATCAAAACTCAGTAAAAACTTTTAACAAATAACTTAAGCGCAAAAGTAAAGACAAAAAACCAAGAGATATTGCTAAATAAGAAACAACATGAGACACATACAAAGTGTGCCTAAACTTTTTTGATAAGGATTTTTCCTTCATCCGCTTAAATTTTGTTGGTAGTTTGAAGTAACGGGACATTTTTTGGATATTAAGAAAGAACTATTTCTAATGGTACTTTCTTCATTAAAACTTTGGTCAAATTCGTTATTATTAGATACTTAAGCAACACTTTTTTTCAGAAACATTGCTTGTGCCTAAACTTTTTTGATTCACTGTATATATACATACACAGAAAATATTAAGAAGGTTGTAAAGAACTCTGTTAGACCAGTAGGAAAACATTTTGTCCACTAATTATTTTGCATAACACTAATGTAAAAAAAACTGACTGACCAATTGAACGAGAGAACTAACAAAGTTGTAAATAAAATTGATAATTCTTCTAAAAACAAGAGCAAACTATATTTTAAAGATCTCTTGGCACATTTAGAAATGATGGAAATTTTAAGAAAACAAGAAGTAAAGTTATACTCTGTTAGTCTCTCCGAAGTACAATTGAAAAGGTTAGTAAATAAGGTTAGTAATTAGGACTGTAAATTAAACGGACACTCAGCCCAAAACTGTAATGCCAAATTCAAATGTGTGAAATGTAATACAAATCATGAGCTTACCCTGGTGACGTTAAAAATGGGTAGATTGTCCAATATGTGTTAATTGCTACGAATGCAAACATACTGCGAACTATAAAGAATGTCCGGCTTACAAGAGGTATTTAAAGAAAAAAAAAAGCTAGACACAGAAGAGAAGAGCCAAAAACTAGTGTTAAATCTGCTTTATTTAAAAATCAATTTGTTAACGAGGAAACTACTTTCACAAGTCATTGCCACATTGATCATAAAAATCATATTAATAATAAACAAAAGTTTCCCACAATTATGAAGCAATTTATGAAAATTGGAGAATGTTTCAGAGAAACTAAAGCTCAATAATAAAAAAAAAAAAACAAAAAACAAATTGGCCATTTCAGCCCTTGAAAGGACTTTGACCGAGCTTCTTATGATCAATTGTGTTGTGTGTGTTATTAAATGTTTGCACACAATTGACCGAGAACTGGACCTACATGTTTTATGCCGACTCCGATCGGCTAAAGTTCATGTTATCAAGAAACTTTACATGACATTGTTTACTCTCTGAGGTTTGCCATTGTCTGCAGAGAGGTGGTGACCGATCAGAAAAATTTTTATTGAAAAAAACTTTTCGCCGCGGCTGGGGATCGAACCCGGGCTTCGAGCATGCTAGGCCACACACTTAACCTGCATGCCACGGTCACCACGAAAGCTCAATCATGCAGTTGATAATTTTAAATTTTCTTACATCGTATAAATCCCTGCCTTTGGAGTTAGCAGAAAAAGAGTATGAAGTATTATTAAAGGAAGTTTTATCCACATATGGTCTGAAATAATTTAATATTTATTACATTCAGTGTTAAGTAACGTTAGTCGAATTAAAAAGAACTAAAAGAATTAGTAAAACTGTTCAACTTTCATAAAGCTGATATTCATTAAAGACAGGAAACACATTTTCGAATAAAATCTAAAGTTTTATTTATTTTTTATTTTTTTATTTTATTATATGAAAAATAACAATGAATTATTATTTTCCAAAGTAAGGAAGGAGCGCTAGCTGCCAAAGCTTTCAGCTCTCTAATCTAATATAAAATATATATTATTCAATAAAAAGGAAACACATGCTATGATTTATCAGTATAATAAGTATAAGTATAAAACACGCTATGGTTAAACCAATTCTACTTAAGGTATTGGAAATAGATTTTAAATTAAAAAATGTATTGATACTATACAGTACAGACAATATTAAATTATGTTTTTTATATTTGTTTGATTTAAGTAGTTTGCAGTTTTGTTGATATTATCAATTGAAGTGAATTTTAGGTAGTCAGCAGGTTTTTGATTTCGGAAATTGTTGTATCTAATTGTTTCAAAGAAGGAGCATTCATTCAGCAAGTGGATAACCGTCAACGGCGAAAAAGAGCGGTAATTCCAAGAAGCCGATATAAGTGTGTGGCAATTGTGTGCCCTATGCGAAGACGAGTGAAGGCTTTGATGTCATTGCTGTGGCAGGTGGGAGGATAAATTGCTTTTTGAATAATGCTGCTGCACTGTATTCCATCGTTTGATTCTCAGTGCGTCATGATGATGCACGATAAGGCGATTAATACCTTTAGCGTCAATGTGGTCGAAGAAAATAAGCGGTTCTCTTGCCGCTGACTTAGCTCTTTGGTCAGCTAATTCGTTGCCAGTGATTCCGGTATGTCCTGGGACCCAACATTATTTTTATGTTGTTGTTATTTTCAATGATTTTTATGCGAATACGCGATATGATGTAAGAATTTTAAGTGGCGTTCAGAAGAGAAGAAATAGTTGACTTGCTGTCCGTGCAAATAATTGAGTTTCTGAACGATTTTTCAGCACAGCTGATTGCATTTAGTAGTGCAATTGCTTCAGCCGTAAACACCGAACTGTAGGATAGTAGAAGGCCAACATTAATAGTTACACCAGAATTGTTGACAGCAGCTGATTTAGACCCATCTGTAAAGATGAAATCCCACTCGGAGCAAAAAGAAGATGTTAGTTCTATAAACAGTCGCTGGTATTCATCAGGACTAGTATTGTTTTTCAGATTATTATCAAGGCAAGAATAAACCCTGCTTTTTTTAAAAGCCATGGTGGAGAGCTATCTGGCAATCTTAGTGTGGGACTAGATGTAATACCCAGCGACATCGCCTGCTCCATACCTCTAACGATGGCCGATTTACGTTTAGTAGTTGATTGGGACTGTACAGTTATAACTGTGTTATAAATGATGCTGTTACTACAGAGCAGTAGTTTGTGTATAAGCTTTTGTGTAGCGTGATTTATCCTTGTATCAATTGACGGCATGCCAGCTTCAGCCAAAACGAAGTCGATAGGAGATTTTGGGAAGGCGCAGATGCTTCTTGTAACAGCAGTATGGTAAGGTGCCTTAATTAGTTTGATCTTGCTCTTCGCACAATTACCGTAAATCGCCAGACCAAAGTCAATTTTTGACAAAATTTCAGTTTTAGTGACAAGAGTTGAAGTATGAATAAGACAATGTTGGGAGGATAAGTATTTGATAATATTTAACCTGGCAGCTAGGTTTTTCCTCATATCTAAACAATGATGATCTTTAAGTGTTAGTCTTTTATTAAACAAAATACCTTAAAATTTAAGACTATTTGTATTTGTAATATTTATATGTTACTAGCTGGTACCCGGCGCGTTGCTGCCGTCCTTGTCCAATGCCTGTTCCAGATTGTCAATAGAAAAACTCCACTCTAAGTTTCAATATTCTTTGACCATTATTTCCAAAGCTATTAAATAAAAAAATTTTCTTTTATGGGCGGAGCCAACCGTTTTAGTTTGCGAGTATATTCGAATAGTAGGATAACACCAAATGGTTACTCGAAACCCAGTTTATTTGATCTGTGACCGTTATTTCCAAAGCGATTCAATTGAAAAAATGTGTCTTATATGGGTGGAGCCACACCCCCTGTACAATGCCCATTCTAGTCTTCCAGTAGCAGGACACCACCAAATAGTAACTTCATTCTGAGTTAAAATGTTATATGAATTTTACTCCCATAGCTATTTTGTATCAAAAATTTGATTTGTATGAGCGTAGCCACGCCTCGTTTTCCAATGCCAGTGTCTTTTTTATAATTGAAAGACCTGACCAATCAGTTATTTCAAACTGAGCTTTACTGTTATACGACATCAAGTTCCAAATCTATTCTATATCAAAAAGTTTAATTGTGTGGGCGGTGCCATGCCCCCCTTTCCAAAGATCGCTCAAATTTGAGAGTCGAAGGGCGCGTGTCAACAGTTAGTTCGTACCGACTTTCATTTATGTGCGATTTAGAACGAAAGTAAAACCAAAAATTTGTTTTCTTGAAAAACTGCCACGCCCCTCATGGGTAGGAAGATAAAAAATACTTTATAACCTATTCTCATACCTACTTAATATACAAAAAAAATTTCATTAAAATCGGTCCAGCCGTTTCGGAGGAGTTCATACACTAACACCGTGACACGAGATTTTTATATATTAGATTATGAACTAAGTTAAGGTTATTACATTTGTGTTTCCTACATATGTGAAATGTCTTACATTTATTGATAGAAACAGTGGCACCCGAGTATTGGGATCATTTCGAAATATTAGCAAGAATATCAGAAAAATTGTTTTTGACTACGCTTAAATTAAGGTTTTTGGAGAAGAGTAATACGTCATCGGCGTAAATAATATGCGAAATATTCTTACACCTAGAAAGTATAGAACTTATCTTGTTGAAGGCAGTTATGAATAAAATAACTGACAGCGGAGACCCTTGTGGTATTCCGTTGTGTAAATTGTGAGTATTAGAAAATGTGGTATTTATTTTTGTTGTGAATTTACGGTTGGTAAGAAATGATTTGATTATGTTAAACATTTTTTTCGCCAACTTTGAAGTTGGCGCAACACAACATGTGCACCAATTCTATCGAATGCCTTTTCAAAGTCAAGGCTCAATGTTGAGATATGATTTCTGTTTGATAAAGCCGAAGAAGTAAAATGTTCAAAATAAAGGAGTGCATTCATTGTACCCTGTCCTGTCTTGAAGGCCACTTGATGCGGGCTGATTAAATTGTTTTTTAAAGCGAACCACATGATGCGCTTCGAGATAATTTTTTTAAAAAATTTTTGCCATGCAACTGAGCAAGGAGATAGGTCGGTATCCCATTATATCCGTTGCTTTCGGACTTGGCTATAGGCACAACAAATGCATTCTTCCAGACTTGTAGTCTTGCAGACTTGAATACCTTGATTTAAGATGTTTTTATATAGTTTTATAAGTCTTTAATAGTTTTTAATTTTTTGAATAGGGTACAGAATAACCTTTCTTTTGATACACATAATGCTAGATTTTGTAAGAAATTAAAAAAAACACGACTTTTCCAGGCCCATTTTCCCAACTTGCGAACCCTATAACTTCTAAACCAGTTGAGAACGGCGTGAAATTTTTCTGGAATTAGACTAAGAAGGTGTTAATACATATATTTCACCTAAAAAATTATGGAAATCTTCAATTTCTGTTTATCTTTAATAATGCCAAAAAAATATTTAGAAATGTAAATTGTGCCAGATTACGTAGTAAAAGATTGGTACCAAAGTGAGCGATTAGTTATTTTAATATTTAGTGTCGCCTCTCTTTTCGTCCACAGTAGTCTTAAGTCGTTTTGGTATGGAATCTACCAATGTCTGTGTGGCTTGTGGCGTGATTCTGGCCCATCTATACTATTATATAAAATTGAAGTGGAAATATTAAGTGCGCAATAGACTCCGAAACTACTGGACCGTATTTTATGAAAAAAATTTTAAAATCTCATATTTGTGCTACAGAATGCCATAGGCGGGATTTAACAATAAATATATTTAATTAAGTTGTTAAGTTTTTTAGGAAACTACCTCCGATGATAAGCATTGCTTGGTCGTTTGCTTTTCACGCGTTTGTGTTACGAGAGTTTCAACTACATGTTGCTATCAACCCTTCTCTTAAAAGTTTATTGATCTCGCTCTCCACACTCATTCGAAGAGTAACCAAAGGCAGTTGACGCTCTTTGACGTGATGGAATACAAGTTAAATAAAGCTTGCTGTGCTGTTGTTGCTATGGAATGATGGGCTGCAAGCCAATGTGTACATATTTGTTTCGCCGCATGCAATTTCTTTACACATATTTTTATTGCAGTTTTCAAATTTTTTAATTTACACTTGAGAAAGAAAGATATTTTAATATATCACAATGTGGCATTCTCAAGTGTGATAACATATTTTGTATAGATAAATTAAAAGTTTGAAAAATGAAGTGTTCGTATTTCCCTTAAACTACAAATAAATGCCTCAACGTAAAACAAGTTTGACAAGTTTAACAGAAAATGCAAGAGCGATGCTCCGCGCTAGGAGAGCAAGAGCAGGGACTCAAAGAGAAAATTGTTGGTAAATTATGCATGCAATTATTTGCTTACACGACTGCGATTGGAGTGAGGTAGTGGCGTAGCTAGGGTTGCTGGCACCCGGGCCGGAAACTAAATTCTGCACCCTTTCAGAAGGTTTTACTAAACCTCATAAAAGCAATGCTTAAAAAGTACTACGAAATTAATATAATTTTTTTAAATAATAGTTTATTGTTATGATTATTTTGTTAAAGTGCAAATGAGTAGACATATATATTTTAATTCATTGTATTATTTATAAAAGTCGGTAACAATATATAAAATTAATCTCATCGATATTAATATATTTGATATCATTTGAAAGATAATTTGGTAACTTATACAAAACCAAAAAATTTTCCGCAATCAAGGAATTTTTCAAAAATGTTTTGTTTACGCAAAATTTTGACTTGCAATAGTGAATAAATTCATAATTCATAATTGAGGAAAAAATAGGACCGGGCAGTAAAACGTTAACACATTTTCCCTTAGTGACGTCATCTTTCATATTCTATATGAAAGTTAAGTGAAAATTAGAACAAAAAATTAAAATTAATTTATACATTTTTTCCCTAATTTTTATAAATTTCTTTATAGTACTATTTATACATTTCAGCTTCGACTTAAATAGACAAGTCTGAGGTCTGTAACATTTGACTGCATTATTCTCGACCATAAATATCACAGTATCACAATATCACAGTGATAACAAATTGATATCAGAAATTTGTTTCATAGTCATTATCTACATAATTCCCAAAGCAAACTTGCCCTGGGAGAACAAGATCAAAGTCATGAAAATTAGAATAATTTTTAGAATATTTTTTTCTTAAAAACTGTATTTTTGACAGTTTTTGTTGGTTGGTTTGAACCGAATAATAATTATGTATTTTAGTAAAGAAAAGGAGTAAGGAAACCATCTTAGAGTTTTAAAAAGACATCTTCAAAATAAAATAAAAAAACATCAGAATGCCATAAAATTGTTATAAAACGTCATTTATTTAATTTAAATAAAAAATTTAATGAAAATTAATCAATTTTTTTTTTTTTTTTGAGCAATGATTTTTAACTTCCCAGCAAAATTTTTCGTATTGCCTTGATTTGCATTCGATTATAAAACGCATTACATAAATGTTGGTGACCAATAATGCATTATATTGTATATTACTCGTAATGCAGTTAGTAATGTCAGCCCTTTTTGCTTTTGAAATGAGTGTTATGTTTTTTTTATAATTGAAATTTTTTGTTTGACTTTTATTTTTGCTTCAAAAGTGTCAAATTTTATAATTTTGAATATGAAAAAAATTCCAGATTTATGAATGAAATACAGGAAAATGTGTTAAAGGTAAATATATTACATTAATTAATTAACTGATACATATATCTATTAAATAAAAGTATTTTTCTCATTTTAAAGAAGAAATTCTCTAACTCTTGATTGGTGTTGTTAAGCAAAAGATGTACGAAAAAAAATTGATTTTTCCAATATTTGAATTGCTTTTCTAATTTGTGCAGAGAACATCTTATTCAATAACTTCTTAGTTGTTAATAAATAAGTGATTATTGAGAAGAAGTTATTCAACAAGTTTAATTTGTGCTTGCATAAGTACTCCCATGTCAAGCGAAAGCTTCATCGATTACCTCCAATGACATGCCTGTATAAAGATAATGGGTTCTGTAAGCGAGAGGGTAAGCGATGAATGAAATTTTCTGGATTACTTTTTCGATTATATGTAAGCGAAGATTTTGCTGGGTTATTGCTCAGAGAGAAATATAAATACTTTAAAATCTCACCATGTGGGGGATACAATTTTTTATTGTTGTAGTTCTTTCACAAATATTCCATCTAAGCTTCTAAGAGGATCTCAGTACGATCTCAAATGTCCAAGTGATGTGTCGTGGCTTTTGTGCACATGCGCAGAAATTATTTTCATGCAAACAGCCTAATTCAATAGATTTTCTTAGATTTGTCCATAATATTGGACGCATCTCAAAATAATTTTTGTTTTTTTTCCAAAGTATTTTTTAAAATTAAATAGGTTGGTATATGAATGGTTGGTAATTGAAAGATAATAACGATTTATTTAGTTGGATTTTCGATTTTGATCCCAACAGAAGCTGCAAAAATGTTGCAAAAAGAAGTGGTCTTTGTGATTGGTGTGCAAAGCATATTTTTTGAAAATGAACATTATAAAAAATGCATTTGCATTGGTCTCCGGTTGCTTTAGTTGAACCTTAATATTATAATTCAACTTATGAATGGTTTTATCCATTATATTATATTTAATGGTTTTATCCATTATATTAGACATCCTGGCAAAAGCTAAGCAGCGCATGTAAAACACATGTTTAACGCAAATTTTGGCGTTTTAAGGGCTGCGTTAGTGATGCATATGTTAAATAAGCTGTTAACATCTTCTATGTATGTATATAAAAATGAATGTGTGTATGTTACAAGTAGACTCCGAAACCGCTAAACCAATTGTTATGAAATTTTCAGGGAAACTCTAGCTAAGTCGATAGAACATGGGGGTGTGGCAACTTCAATACAACCATAATTTTGACATCGTAAAGCTTTAGAATTACATGCTGCACAGCTCCAAAATTCGGTATTCCAGCTCAATTTCCACGTAATTGAGCCGGTGCAAAAGAGGCGTGACACTTTTTAGGCATTCAAACTTTTCAGTATAACTTTCGAAATATAAGTCACACATTTGTGAACTCGGAACGAATATAACATTTAGTCGTGTCTTTCGACTGGAAATTCAGCAAGCATTGGAGAATGGGGCGTGGCACCAACCATACAGTTCAATTATTTAATATCGAATAGCTTTGGTACTAAATGTCTCAGAACACTTAAGCTCAGTATAAAGTTAATTTTTGGACGTCTTTCGACCAGAAAAATAGCACGAGCATTGGAAAACGGGGTGTGACTCCGTCCATATAAGCCAAATTTTTGATATCAAATAGCTTTGGAAGTTAAAGTCGCTAAGCATTGAAATTCAGAATGAAGTTACCATTTGGGAATGTCCTTCTTCTAGAAAACGGAGCCGAGCTTTGGACAAGTGGGTGTGCCTCCCCATATAAGCTACATTTTTGATCGAATAGGTTTTGAAGTCGCAGATAAATTAAATGTGTTTGTCTAAGGCGCAGCAACGCGCTCCGGGTATTGCTAGTTCCTCAATAAAAGCGTTTTTCAAATAATTTTTGTTCGAAATTTGGTGTTTGCGGATGTTTTGATCCAAATTTGACCAAAAATTTTCGATCACGTTAAGGTCAGATGACAGCGCCGGCGGTTCCATCAAGTGAGAACAATTCCAAATAAGCCACGACTGCACAATCCACAACTTATGCTTGGGATAATTATCTTGGTAGAAGCGAAAGCTACGCCGAATTGTAAGTTTCTCGGCACTTTGACTCAAATTATTTTTTTAAATGTTGAAATATACTGTTTTGTCCAGTGTAGTCTCAATAAATTGTAACTGGCCCACGCCGTATGCAGAAATACAGCCCCAAACCATGACACTGCCACAGCCATGCTACACTGTTAGTTTTAAGTTTTCTTTTTGCAGCTCTATATTAGGTTTCCAGCAGACATTCGACATGCCGTCAGAGTAAAAGATGTTAAACAAAGAATCGTTCGCGAATATCACTGAGTTTTAGAAGTTGGAGTCCTTACAAATGTGATTCCTAGCAAAGGCAAGTTGTCTTAGTTGATTGTTTTTTATTTATAAATGGCTTTTTATGAGCTACCAGACCATTCAACCCATGCTTGCAAAGCAAACGTCGGACGATTTCTGCATTAAACGTCTTTCTCAATTCGTTGTGGACTTCAGTAGCCAGTTTTGGAGCCGATCGCTTTGTTGGCCTTTATTTTTCGGACATTTTATTTCTCGTCAATATTTTGTTTGGTGCAGTTCCGCCGTTATCATGCACTTGGTTCTCGTGCACAAACCGTGAATTGATGTGCTGCACCGTCGAATCGCTTAAATTTACCATTTCAGCAATTTTCCCGCGGGATTTCGCTTTTTGAAACGGCTTAGAAATTCTTCACGCTTCTCAATTGTCGTACGTAGTCCAATTTTTAAAAAGATCTGTTCATAACTAGAAAGTGACAGAAAAAAAGTACCGTTATTCGACACTACAGCCGGACGCAATTGTTTGCTTCAAATAAGCTGTGAGCACAATTTCTGATGCGGAATGGGGGTTTCCCTAATTTCAGAGTGAACCTGCTACTTATCACATATTTTCTTTCAAATATTTCTTCGTAGATTTTACATCAACAAATCCATATATAAATTTAATCGTTATTTGCTTTAGTTAAAAAGATAGGACAGTTTCAAAATTTAATCGAGCACTGGTTCAAATAAGCTGTGACCCACTGTGGGTTGGCGAATTGAACGCAGCTAATAATAAAAACTTTTTAAATTTTTTTTTATATTCTTAAATATGCATCTGAAGTTTTGAACATGCATTCCTAGATTTCCAATTAAAATATGTGCCATGTGTGTTTCGGTTTCATTGCCACATTATTTAAAATGGTTTTAGTCCAATATAGCTCCAAAATGACCTTAAAAAGATTTGCGCAGTATCTAGAGATCAAAAGGTTTTTGGTTGTTAAGGTAGTTTTATTCTCAGTTGGGATCAAACTTTCAGAAAATGAACGCATACCGAAGAAAAATAAAACCACAATTTAATTCATATTTTTTTGAATCGCTTTAATACACAGTTTGCTTCTTATTAATGTCTTAGTTGCAATTATATGTGTACATTTTCACTAACAGTGTTCTTAATCATCGCAAATTCATAAAATATTGGTGTTTTTTAAGGATTTACGTTGAATTAAAACCGTCAGTCTGCCGGTTTTTATAAGAATAATTCAAAAAGGATTGGATTGTTTTGATGTTCCACGTCAAAGGTTAAGAACTTTACTTTTACTTCAGAAGCTTTACAGCAGCTTGATGGTATTTACAAAACTTTGTTGGAAACTTGAAAAAAAAAAATCTTTAAAAAATAAAGACATTATAACAGAACTAAAGAAATTTAATTAACAAAGTAAAAACTAAAAGGATATTTTTTCACTTACTTTAACACACAAATTTTACTAAAACTTTTCAAACCCACACCATGAAACACAATCGTATAAAATATTTGTATGGCGCATATATGACAGCATAATTTGTCTTATTTGCTTAGGATAAGGTATGAGTTACACTTTTGTTGTTATTGTTGTGCTTTGAGGATTATATTATTGTTCTGATAATGTCATGCTAACACAAATACATATACACGCACCCACATATGAATATATACACACACCATTGCTTACACTACAACAACTTGTTCAATATTTAGACTAAGAACAAGTGTGTTTACAAAACGCACAACTAAAACAGAGCGCGCGCTCTAAAAGTACCTACCTTTTAACAAATTTACTTTTTATTTTACACACATGAAAAGCTAGCTTAATGCTTGTCTTTTAAAAAAATAAAATACAACAAATAGATGTGAAAGCGGTATAAATGAGGCAATAACAAAAATAGCAGTCAACATAAGGTAGAAACAACATGTTGAGGTGTTTTAGCATAACTCGTACATAAATAAAGCATCAGTGAGTTGTAGAAGAAAGCAAAGAATATACAAACAAAGCCAAAGCAGAGAAAACTAGCGCGCGCACACACACATTTAAGCACAAACAAATAAACATATCTAAAATGACAGACATAGAAATAAACACTCACTACATTTACGTGTGAAACCAGCAAAGATTCACTTAAAATACGTTTGCAGCAAATAAATCTTCATAAATCTTTTGTTGAAATTTATGTCTGTATGTACATATAACTAAGTACATACACACACACACACATGCATAAATAAACAAAAATGCTAGCGCTTAATGTGCATGTTATTGTATTTGTGTGCTGGAGAATTTCTATACATGTGGCTGTTGCGGTTTAGGTATAGAGCATGTCTAAAATGGTAAAATTATACAAAGGCACTTTAAAGCTCTATATCTTTGGAAGTGTTTGTGTGTGTTAGATGCCATGTTAGCGGTGTAACGCAGACACAAACACTTAAAAGGCAAAAATACTTCGTTAGCAAGTAACGTGCGAGCAAAACAAAAATAAAAAGGATACAAAAATAACAAAAATAACACCCACTGTAACAATAAAAGTTAGTGTCTGTTTTGTGTGTTCCTGCTGGGTTGAATTTGTTGGTATATTGTTTTTTTTTTTTTTTTTTGTTTTTTTGTTTTCTCTCTCATCTTCACATTGCCAAAGAACTTAATTTTATTTCGGCTTTTATTCTCTCTGGCGCATTTTCACTTTTATTTTCTAGACGTTCTAGATATGTAAGTGTTGATGGTTGTTGTTTTTTGTTGTTGTTGTTGTTGTGGTGGTGTTTTGTTTTTGTTGTTGTTTTCTACAGCATGCACGCCTGTCTGCCCACATGTCAGCAAATTGCGCGGCTTTTTTCAAGTTTTGCTTTCTTAATATCCATTTGTATGCGTGCTTAGAAATGGTATGTCAATGTGTGTGTGTGTGTGTGTGTGTGCGTGTAAAATAATCCTGTAATTTTTGCCTCTTATGTCTAGTGTCTATTTTTTGTGTGTCTTGTATATTTCGGCTTACTTATTCTTCTATTTATTTATACTTGTTTTTAGCCTTTTTTTCAAGTGAATTTTCATGTTTTCTAACATATTGTATCAACTTGCTTATGAGTTGATGTTTTCATGCTACAACTTGCTGTTCATATATATATTATATATATATATGTGAGTGTGTGTGTTTTTATCATAGCTAACTTGCACGCACTGCAATGTGATATATTATGCCTGTGTATGTGTGTCTGTGTGTGTGTGCAAGCTCGTGTCAATTTCATTTCCGGCTCTTTCGTCTTATTGCTTGTTGTTATGCTTTTATTATATTGTTTTTATTATTTTGCTTGTATGTTTGCTGCTTACCATTTTTAGTAGTGTTTGTAGTAATAGTATTAGTATTAGTGTTCTTCTAGGTGTGCATAAATCTACCTTTGTGGTATTTTTATAACATAGCATGTCATAAATTCAAGTTTATCTCTTAATCATTGTGATTTTGCTGCCATATGAAGTGCTGTAATGGCGTTTTTCGCATAGCTGACATTTTACGACAAGCTCGAGAATGTACTTAAGAGCATTATTTAGAAAATTGCGTCATGCCAGCAATTTGCATGATACTGTTGACACGTAAAATAACTGAAAAAACTGCAAAACTAGAGCAGTTTATTTGAATTTTTTAAATGTTTTCTAAGCCAACCTCATATTAAATGTACCTACTCAGTTCTATTTTTAATTCTACCTACATGTGTGCTGTTCTAGACCATCAGCTGTTGTTGACAAGCTTAACTTGCATGCCATATTCCTAGCGGCATAAATCAAACGTTACAACTATCACATCTCCTTCTGCCTGACGTATGAGTGATTTTAATTAATTTCTTACAAAATGCATCTTATTGCCAGCAACAGTTTGAATATCTCAGACAGTCTTAAACTGTCTTTAAGTATTTAAAACATATTTTAAATATTCTCTAACAACCTCTTTAGTCATGTCTGCCTGGCTGTATTCAACAATATTTAATTGCATACTTTAAGGCTTGCTAACGGCCTAACATTTAATTCACTTTTTAATATATATGAAAGCATATATGACTTCCTTTTAATCGTTAGGCTTGCTTGAAAGCCATGCATGTGTGTACAACAAACACGCACACACATATACAAAACATGCTTGCTCTGCTTTTGACAGTCTTGCTTGCGTTTAGGGTTAAGCGTAAAGCGTAGATAAATTACTGCAAAAACGATTTGTTGCTTCTTTTAAGCCGTGGCTTCATTGCTAAGGCATGCACAGCAGCGTAAACACACAGCCACACACAAACGCACATGACACACACATACGCCCATACAAACTCACATAACCTCACATTTAAATATAGCTATAACAAACGTACATATTTAATCATTTATAAAACACTCCGACTTACAGTTAAATTCAAACTCTTATTCACAACCAGTCCCTCTTAAACCCCTCCGACACGCAATCCTCAACATCCCTCGCACTCATATACAAAGGCTGGCAATATGTAAATGTAGTTGTTGGCGGCTTAGATAGACAATCTTTTACAAACTCGCACATGCTGGTCTTATGCTCACTTTTGAAGTCCTAAAGTGCTTAAATGTATGTGTTTTGCTTTCATAGCCTGGGATTTAAAGTATATCTATTTGTAAAAATTTTGCCTTACGAACGTGTGTGTGTGTGTGTGTTTCTGTGTTGACTTCAAAAGGAATGGCGCTTGTAATTGATTTGAATTTTGGGATAGCTCTTAACTTTTGCTGGCTCATTCATTTTGTTTTCAGCATTTTTTGGTTTTTTTACTTTTATTTTTGTTTTTTTTTTCTTTTATTCTCCAGTGTGGTTGCCCAGGCTTGACTTGAAAATATTGAATCCTATTAATCCCAACAGAATTTATTATTATATCCTGTATTTTTTGGTATAAATAAACTCTGGGGAAATGTTTAAAATATTTACTGTTGTACATTTTAAGCACGGTGTTTAATGATGGCTGGCATAAATCAGCAAAAAATAATCAAAACATAAATTTTTGCTTTTAAATTGCTTAGAGCTAAAAGTTATTTTCGGTTGCATAAATTGATTGATGATTTGCAATACAAAAAACTAAATCAATTTATGGCAAATGGCGAAAAAGGCAAACTGCTTTAAGTAACAATTAATTATTAATTATGTTGATAGAAAAATAATAATGTTGGAAATTGGTAAAATCATAAAACTGTCATAAGTAAATATACAAAACAAAAAATAAACTTAAAGAAAACTTAATAAGAGAGCTTAAACATAATTGATATACAGACCAATTCCTGCAGGTTAACTAAGCTACATCCCTTAACGAAATAGTAAACATTACTAAATTGTTAAGGTTTCATATTCTGATAAAAAGTTTAAACTTTGTTTTTTACTATTCTGCTATCGTGTTTAAAAGGATATTGATAAAGAAAAATATTTCATTGGTAAGTCAAAGATGTTGTGTGAAAATTATATAAAAACTTAGAACTTTAAAAATTATAAATTATTATTCGGTAAATCCAGTAAAAGTAAACCTAAACCTTAAAAAACAAAAATGCTTTAAGTTCAATAAAAACACATGCAATGTTAAGGATACTGATTGTGTTTTCCTATGGTAAAAGCATTTTGAAAAAAACAAATTGTGTCCTTAAATTTTTACTGATTTTATTGAATGTATTTTTATTTTAATCTGTAGAAAGTTAAAAAATTGTAGGTTTTTATTTTTTGTAATTTGGTATTTCGAGATTTAAATATCAAAGCACAGTTATATTATACTCACAACTGAAACATTTTTTGTTGAAAAGTGAATATTAAAATTTTTTTAAAAAAATCATTTTCTGTCGAAATATATTATTTAAAAAAGTGATTCAAGAGTGAAACGTGAGTGACAATTTTATTGATAAGTTGGATTATCTTGGCAAATAATTGGCAGGCACAATTTATGTCTCGGATTTACTTTTTATATAAGATTAGTGAATTTTGTATTTTTTTAAATCAAGCAGACGCAATTATTTTTCCTGAAAAAAGCATTTGAAAAAGTGAAACGTGAGTGACATTTAATTTTTTTTTTTGTTTATTTTTGTATCAGAAACGAAATAAAATGGCGAAAACATCAAGAAAATTATTTTAAGCCTTTGGCCTCGGCAGAATTGCTAATAGGTCAGTCATATCGTGAAATTTGGCGCGGTATTTGGTTTTTAATGAGCGTAAGGATCAACGACTTAGGGTTTCGTACAGTTCAGGGCTTACATACAGATTCGGATGCAGGAAAATATCTATCAGTGTATGAAAATATCTTCTCAGCATAACTGAACTTTCAGCAGGTTACATTTTCGAGATTCTTTGAAATATTTTCAACTCGATATATTTTCTGAAAAATTTGTAACTACAAATTTAATCGAACCTGCTATTCAAAAATGACTCAACTGAAAATTTTAAAATATTTAAGAGAGGCAAAAAACTATTTCGTTTTCAAAGCATTTTTTAAAAATTAAAGAGCAGTCAGATTAAAACAAAATTTTAACAGTTGATGGAGATGTGCATTACGAATTGGTTTATATTTACAAGTCAAAATAGAAAAATTTTGAGTTTTGTCACTTTTGAGAAGGGTGTGCAAAATATGTTCTCTCTCGATAATACTGCTCAGATACTTGTAAAGGCAAGTTTAAAATTTTTGTGAGCAAACTTATTTTACATGTTTCAATTGAAGCTTTTACGAAGAAATTTATTGAGTTTTTAAAGTATTACATCGTATAAATTTCGGTACTTTTAAAACGAAGCTAAAAGAAGGAGCCTCTCTGAACTTTACAACGAAAGTATTGTTCAGAGTTTTTGAGAGTTCTTAACTATATACTCAGTCTTTAACTCGTAAATACTTCTGAGGCAAATGTAAAAGCAGTTACTCTAAACTTGTGGGTTCAAAATACAATTCTTTTCCGATGATTTTTTTATTGATCGGCATCATCACCTGAGTTGATTTAGTCATGTCCGTCGGTCTGTCGACACGATTACAGGCGTACTTTTGAAGCTATCGTAATAAAAATTCATATTTAAGCTTTTTTCGTGCAAGGACTAGATAGAATGAAAACCACGCCTACCTTCCATACAACCCCAATAATGAAAACTCTATAAAGAGGCTAATATTTAAGCTACAAAACTGAAAATCGGTATTTGTGTATTCTATGTAAAAACTAATGTAAGTTAGTAAAAATGGGCGTTATTCACTTACTAGCACGCTCACCTCCCATACAACGCCAAAATTGAAAACTTTATAAAAAGGCTTATCTCTAAGCTGCAGGAAAACAATTTGATATGTTTGTATTTTAGACGTCATAAAAATAGTAAAATATTTTAAAATCTCATACAAAAAGAGCTACAATTTAAGATTGTTTTACACTCACGAATCGGCCGTGTTGGTATTTTAAATTCAGCCAAGTCAAGAAGATATAACTTATATTATTCTTAAGGAAAATTACAAAAATGAAACTTTTTTCTTAAAAACTTAGTTTTATTAATCTATGGTTTGTTGGTTATTTCTAGTGTCCGACCGATTATTCGGCTTCTGCTTTGGTAATCGGCATAATCGGCCAATATTTCGATCTTGGGTTTCTGCTCCGCCGAAATAGCCGATTATTTTTGCCGAATGTTTTTGCTTTGCTAAACAATTTTTTTTTAAGTTTTTTGAACTTTTTTTATTTATTCAGTAAACGTTTGAAACATTTTCATTGCTCGTTTTGTGTTTCTCTCATTTTCTGTTCCTTCAAAAGTTGGTGTTCATTCTTTGAAAATTTTATTCAAATGATAAATGCAGCGAATCCGACTGTTACGTTTTTGCTTTTGTTATGGACTGAAATATAAAAGCCGAGTTAACGCTTGAAATTTTCTGCCAGATTTCAGTTAGTATAACATTTTTGTAGCTTTTCTCGACTGGGGAAGATATATTCTATTTTTTTTTATTTATCCTGACGTCAATAATTCGATTACAGAAAAATACAAATTTGGCAAAAAAACTCTTGCGTTTAACTCGAATTTAATGATTTCAATAATTTTTTTTGTACTGAAATGAATATAAAGGATGGTTAAATTTTAAGGGCCGATGTTGATTTTGAATAAAATACAAATTATTCAGAAAATTACTGTCATTTATTTTTATTATGATAATATTGGTATGGTTCAATTATGTTTGAAACAAAACATCGGCCAAATGGCTGCCGCGACCTTGGCGGCACACCTCCATCCGATGGTCCAAATTTTCGAAGATGTTGAGGCATAATTGAGGTTCTATGCCGTTAATGTGCCGAAATATCTCATCTTTTAGCTCTTGAATTGTTGCTGGCTTATCGACGTATACCTTTTATTTCAAATAAACCCAAAGAAAAAAGTCCAACGGTGTCAAATCACATGATCTTGGCGGCCAATGTACATTGCCACCACGTGACATAACACGGCCATTGTCGCGCAAAAGAGCTATTGTTTCGTTAACTGTGTGGCAAGTGGCACCGTCCTGTTGAAACCACATATTGTTCACATCCATATCTACCAATTCGGGCTATAAAAAATTCATTATCATCTCACGATAGCGAACAACATTCACAGTAATTGGCTGACCGGCCTCATTTTGGAATAAATACGGCCCGATGATGCCGCCAGCCCAAAAACCGCACCAAACAGTCACTCTTTGTGGGTGCATTGGTTTTTCGACAATCACTCTTGGATTATCATTCGCCTAAATGCGGCAATTCTGCATACTGACGAATCCACTGAGGTGAAAATGTGCCTCCTCACTGAAGATGATTTTCTTCGAAAATTGATCATCCACTGTTGCCATTTCTTGAATAACTTTAACGCTTGGCTCGATAATGTATCTTTTCAAGGTTCAAATTGAGTTAGTCTAAAATTGAGAAATTCCAAATGAAATGCAGAAAAAACTTGACGTTTAGGTGTGGTTCACATTCAACATCGGTCCTTAACAAAAGCAAAGAATAAATTTTATAATTTTTTTATTTGAAAACATTTGTTTCTTATTCGGCCTCGGCTTCGGCCTTCGGCCGATTATTTAAATGTTACCGAAGAATCGGCTTCGGCTTCGGCAAATATTCACGTTCGGTCGGACACTAGTTATTTCCAATTTCTGCCTCTTTACAATTTTATTTAAGTGTCACGCCCTTTTTCGAATTCCACAGGCTTTATTGATCTTATTTTTAATAATTCAACCTAGCCCTTTACCAAATTTCAGTTCCCATATATCAGTATTAACCGATATACAGTAGTTTCCTTAAAGTTCCCCGCACTATTTATAATCCTTCCCTTTTTTTAATGATTCTACCAACCCACCGACCAAATATTAGTACCCTAGTTTCAATATTAACTGAAATGTTGTGGTTTCTTTATGGTGACACGCCTCATTGTTGAGTCTAGCCTACTTTCTGATGGTGTTTTGGTATAATTCTACCTACTCTTGAATCGTTTACAGTACCCCAATGTCAATATTTACTGAGATAAAGTGTTTTTTCTTTTCTAACACGCCTCTTTGTTGGATTCCGCCCACTTTGTCATAGTGTTTTCAATAATTCTGCCCATTCTTGCAATGATTTTTATTACCCTAGTGTGAATATTATTCTAAATACAGTTTTTCTTACATTGCCACATCTTTTTGTCGAATAATAACCATTTGCAGTCGACTGCAGTCGTTTTTTATAATTGTGCCTACCTCTGTACTTTATTACAGTACTCTAGTGTCATTCTTTTTCGAGATACAGAGTTTTTATAATATTGCCACACCCCTTCTTCGAATTACACCCACTTAATTGACCGTAATTTTTAATAATTGTGGCTACCCTTATATTTTAAAAGTAAATTTCAGTACGCAAGTGTCAATATTTACTGAGATACAGTGTTTTTCTTATAGTGACACAGTCCTTTGTCGAATACCGCCCACTTTTATAGATGGGCATCTCGGCATTCATGGTATCTATCTGTTGATAAAAAACAACGTAAGTAAATCGGGCAACTGCCTTAAGACTAGTTTTTTTTAACGATAACAGCCATTATTTAATTAATACGATGTTTTAACAAGCACAATCAAGTGATTCTTATGTGTAGACGGAGAAGCTATTGGTTCTTATTTCAGTTTATTCTTTGCAGAGCTCTTGTGTTCTGATCAAAAGTACTCTGTTGGTTTTTTTAATACTTCAATAAATCCAATTTTTAACTTTTTTTTTTTTTTATTTAACTATTTTTTCTTAACGGTTCTTATTTGTCAAGTATCATTTAACTGAAACAAAAACTAAAAGAACTTTTAAGCTTTTTACTAAAACTGGTTCCTTAGTTTAATTTTTTTTCTTTCTTTCTAAGCTCTATGGAAGCTATTGCTTTCTAGAACTACATCAAAAAGTTAACAGAAATTAATACAAACTTTTAATAAACTTCAAAATTAATTTGATAGTTAAAGATTTTCTTATTAACTCTTAAGGTAGTTGATACTTTCGATCACAAGCTCTGTAGAAGTATAATTGAAGCTGTAACTGTCGAATCTTCATATATTTTTTACAATATAGAAGTTCATTATTGCATGCAGAATCATTCCTTAAGCAATATTTATTTTTTTATGAAGTGCTATTAATGTTGTTTATGAACATGTTTTTAACGTTCCTTCAAGCTGCTTTAAAAATGTTTATAAAATGGACAACCTCTATAAATTGCCAACTCAAAGTGTCGCCAAAATTGTTGCTCATGTGATAGACATAAAAAACAATGTTACAATTACAAATTATTCATAAACAACACATTTCTTATAAATTTTTATGTGAATTTTTGGCTTTTTTATGCTTGCAAAGCGTGACTCAATTTATTGTACTCGCCGTTTTTATGTATTTTTTTTTTTTTTTATTTTCTAGCAAAATTTTGTGACATAAATTTTTTTCGTTCTTTACTTTGACTCATCATATAACATCAATAAACTAAGATATTTGCACATAAATTGTTTTGTTTTTATTGAGTGTGAAATCTGACGACTTTTAATAAAACGAAGCCACAAATCAAAATTTTAATGAAGTTCAATTCGATTTTGATTTGTTTCAAATGACTGCACAATAAGTGTTGTTACATAAAAATTGTTGTTGGTTTGAAAACAGAAACTTACCTTAATTGCAGTTCAATCATAAATATAGCTGATGGTATCGATCGTAAATAAGTAAAGCACTGCATATGACACCCTGTTTTTGTTGCATCTTGAGCCGAATGGCTATCAAAATAATGGTCAACAATATATTCCCACATGAGTAATTTTGGCAAAATTGTCGCTTTTATATGTAGAGATAGATAGATAGATAGATAGATAGATGAAGTATAAACATAAAAGCGCACACAGCCACACGTGTCACACACACAAGCTTACATAATTTCCAGCAAATTCCTGGGAAATTTCACTTCTGATTGTGTGTTGCGAGTACGTGTGCGTGTTTGTGTGTTTATGTGAGTTTTCGTGTGCTATTTGCTGTGCAGCAATGTGTGTAATTTTGCTTATATGTGGTTGGCAAAGTTTGTGTGTTTTTTGCTTTTGCTGTATATATTTCTGAATGTCATATATAAATCAAAAAATATTAATTATAAGTCAATTGAGTGGAAGAGTAAAATGAGCGCAAACAAGCACGTAAATGCACACACATTGATACTCACATTCACAGTCACATTTACTGTACTAGCACTCAAACAAACAGCACATTGTTATGGCCAATACCAGCACACATGCATGCATATAAAATGCACGAAACTAGTCGACCCTTTAAATTTATGATCAAAACTAATTGAAAAGAACCATTTAACAATAATAATAATAGCAACAAAAATCAATTTTTCCATAACAACAACAAAAAATTATTTTTTGAGAAATTTTCTTCAGTTTTTTTTTTTAAATATATTTTGCGCAATATTTTTTGTAGATTGTGTTTTTGCTATTTTGTAGTTTTCTGCCATATGTGTTGGTTAGCAATAATGTCAGCAAATATCAATAACTCAATGCCTGCCTTACCTGTGCACTTGAATGTTTATATGTGTTCATATGTGTGTGTATTTGCATGTGTGTTGCTGGCTTTTGTTGTTTGCTTGATTGACTTCTTTTACGGCAATAAATTTTGAACAGACCAAAATCAAAATAATAAAAACAATTAAATTCATAGCCTGCTTTATAGGAGCATTTTATGATGATGATGATGATGTTGTTGGTGATGAAGATGATGATGATGATGATGATGATGATGATGATGATGATGATGATGATGATGATGATGATGATGATGATGATGATGATGATGATGATGATGATGATGATGATGATGATGATGATGATGATGATGATGATGATGATGGTGATGATGATGATGTTGATGTTGATGTTGATGTTGATGTTGATGTTGATATTGATGTATTATTTGTCCATGCAATTCAAATAACTTCAACAAAGCAATATAAACAGAATGAAAATGTCAGGCACCATTTAAAAAGCCCTAAAATGTGTCACACTGAGAAAAGGATATCGTCAGCAAATTGTTTGAACTAAAACGTAAATATCATATTCCTGTTTTTGATTTATGTTCTCCTATTTCTTTGACATCAGATAATATTCTGTTCTAGCTTCAATTGACTCTGAGCAAATGTTTATTATTTGCCAAGTTTTCTTTTTAATTTCAAATTAATTAAATTTGAGAAGTTGTTATGAATATTTTGTGTGCAGTACTGTACGAATATATATATATCTTTATTTCTTATATTAATAAATTGAGTCCATTATTTGAAGACAAATTTTAATTAGAGACACTTTGACATGTGTCAAAGAGTTCAAATAAAAGTATTGTGTATTTAAATATTTAAATTTATTATTTAATAAATACAATTACGTTCGTTCTTTAACGTACGTTACTCTACTTATCTCAACTAAGATTATTTTTATATCCTCCAGAAAGAGTAAAGGGGGTCGGCCTTACATATTAACTTTCTCCGGTCCCACCTTAAAGCGAAAATATTGATTTCATCAACAGTAGGAGGTTTGGGTTCTGCCTCGTCCTGCATTACGAAAACCTAGGGTGACCAAAAATTTTAAGAAATCTTCGAGAAACCTCTTGGAATTTTGTGAGTGTTGTACAGTGTAAGCAATAAAAGAGCAATCAGAAGAATCAATAGCATAGGTTATAGCACAAATATTTAAGGGTAACCATTATCGAAAAATTGTTTCCTCTTCAATTGTTATTTTTCGTCCTTTTTTATGGTTATTTTTATACACATCTGTAACCCAAACTCTGCAGAATTAAGTTTTTAGTGAAGTAAATTCAGAAACTGGTAAAACAATTTACGATTACTAATTTTCCATTGCATTTTTCCAAATATGTTTCATACAAATTTTTCTAAAATGTCAAATATTATCCGAATTGAAGGAATAAGGACTTATTAAGTAAAAAAATATTCACAAACCAATTAATTTTGGAAGTGATTCTGAGCTAAGCCATAATGTTTTTGATATCAAGCCCTAAATTGATAGTTTATCACAAAATGAACTCGCCCATTTATGCATAATGTACGTGATGTTTGGATCATTTATCAAAAAATTAATATGCTCACTTGTGCTCAATTTATGTCATTTTAGTATTGTTCATAAAAACAAAAAACATGCTTCATTTGTGTCCAATACATGCCAGTTACGGATTGATAGTACAAAAAAAAGTAAATATGCCCAATCTAAGGAATTTTTGAATTGTCAATCAAAATATGTCAAAAGTGAATAATATTTTCAAATAAATAAAAACAAAATACACAAAATATAAAAACAAAGAAAAAAGAAAAAACAAGTAAAGAAAATCTAAAATTGGTCTAGGCCGACTATGAAATACCCTAAACCTACTTTTCCAAAAAAAAAACAAAATAATATTATTGAAAATGGGCGTCTCCGTGGGCGGGTGAAGCCTATATTTTATATGCATTTAAAAGTTGAAGAAAAATTTACACAGCAAATTGTATTCCTGTAGCTCAGAGTTAATGGTCTTATTGTGCTTTCGCTATGGGAGGTGGGCGTTTTCATAGACGGATAACTCCCAATTTTTGAACACACCTTAGTTTTGGAATAAAATACATACATACCAAATTTCATCTCTCTATGACAAACATAACCCTAATTATTGAGTTTTAAACTTTTTGGGTTGTATGGGAGGTAGGCGTGTACGTGGGCGGATGACGTCCATTTTTCAAAACCATATTTGATTTGTCATAAAAAACATACCTGCTAAATTTTATCTCTGTAGGTTAAACAAAGGCTTATTTATTCCGTTTTCAATTTTCTAGTTGTATGGGAGGTGGGCGTGTCCGTGAGCGGATGATACCCATTTTTCGAAGACATTTTTGTATTGATATAGAACATATACCCACCAAATTTTATTGTTGTAGGTTAATTTTTAGCTTGCATATCCAGTTTTCAATTTTTGCGTTGTATGGAAGGTAGGCGTGTCCGTGAGTGGATGATCTCCATTTTTCAAAATAATTTTTGTTTTATTATAAACAAGATACGTGCTAAATTTTATCTCTGTGAGTTAAGCGTCCCTTTTTAATTGTGTTTTCAATGTTTTGGGTTGTATGGGAGGTGGGCGTGTCCGTAAGCGGATGATCTTCATTTTTTGAAGACATCTTTGTGTAAATAAAAACACATATATACTAAATATTCATGTTGTAGACTAATTATGAGCTGAGTTATGCAGTTTTAAAATTTTTGCGTTGTATGGGAGGTAGGAATATTTAATATTTAAAATAATATATTTAAATATTTAAAATTTCCTTCTAAATATTATATATTATATAATATATATAATATATTTAAATATTCCTACCTCCCATACAAAAATATTTAATTGTGCAGATCTTTGAGTCCATGTGATCATGTATACCAAGTTTCATTCAATTATGTCAACTCCTTCTTCTTATCCTGTGTTTACGGACAACACACAGACGGACGGAAGGACGGAAGGACGGACGGAGAGACAAAAATAGCTTGACTCACGAGGTGATGCTGATCAAGAATATATATACTTTTCTATGCCGCACTCGCTTCGTTCTATGCGTTACAAACGTTTGCACAGAGTTAATATACCCTCACCTTTCAGGCTTAAGATATAAAAACAAATAAAAATGGCATGCAAAACAGTGATGATATATGATAATTTTGTAAGGGACTTTTTTTACTCTTCTGAAAGTACTTTTTCGGACGCGAATGTACTTTTTTTTAATCTATATATAAATAGGCGTAGGGAAAATAATTAAGACCAATTTGCTGCCATCTTTCTCAACCGATATTGATAAATGTTTTTTAAATGAATCAAAGTTCGGAGTAGAAATGCACCAAATATTTTTTATCTATAATTATAAAAAGGAAAACAAAAAAATCGACCCAAGGCGATACTAGTATTATAAAATAAGCTTTTGTTTTGTTGCTGAGGCACTAGGAGTGGGGCAGTGATACATGGAGATCTTTAGTAACGGAATTTTGATACCAGAAACCTTAAATTTTTTGAGGTTCGACAAAAAATTACTTTTGATAAAAACAAATTCGTGGTGGCCTGGGGTTAAGTTGTACCGCATCGTTGTTTAAGGTTAGTGGAAATATAAGACGAAAACCTCCATAACTACCCAAGTGTTGCCCCTAGAGGGATGAAAAGTTCGAACAACCCCAATAAATTTTTTCCCCCGAAATCTTTCAGGAACATACCTGCCGTAATCTCCAACTAATTAATGGGGTTCCCAAATAAAATTGATATTTTTAGGAAATTTGACTCCACCGCTTCCAGGGTGCGCCTAATAGGGTAAAATGTGTGCCTGAACACCACTGGTTTTTTCTTTCCAACATTTAATCGCAACATACCTACCCTATATTTCCAACCCTTAAAGGGGCACCTATACATATTTTTTTTAAAAAAATTTTTTTCTAAAATCCGCTTCCATCGCTCCCAGGGTGCCTTCCAAAAGGCCGAAATGAGAGAACGACCCACATTAACTTTTCTTCTCTAAATTTGTATGGATCATACCTGTCGTAAATAAGATATAAGAAATTTTTTAATTATAATTGTAAGACAATTTGAATCAAATTAATTTCTTTTCGTCATGGGATGAATATGTATTTTGTTCGATTTTCGGCAGCGACTTGAAGCAAAATATTTTTTCCTAAATTACGCCTATTTTGACGGCGTCGTTGACAATGTGTAGATTACGCAATATTTCTTGCGATTGTTGGTAATCCTCACGTTCAGTCCAGGTTGCTGGATCGGTAGCAATCAAATCAGTTGAAAATTCGAAGCGTGCGAAAAATGTTGCTATCTCAGGAATGGCATTATGGCTCAAATCTCTTTGCAATTCCTGATTCGCTTTCTCCGATGCCAATTGAATCTTTTTACACCTCTTTTAAGCCAACAATGTTTACTGGACGAGCACGTACTTGATTTCCGTTGCTACTGATATCCTCGCTATCATCTTCCTCGTCTTCTTCGTTGACATCAACGACATTATCTACCTCTATAACTTCTATCATCTAGCTCTGTACATCGTCAGACGATTCGTCCATCTGAAAATCAATCTTAAAATTTTTTGATCGGATAACCCAAATAAATACTATTAAACTTCTCTTTGTGAATGTATTTTAAGAGAACAATTTTTTCGGTCTCAATATTGAGATCAAAATCTTAATCATGCGTGTCGTTTACTTGTTTTGATGGTGTATCCGTATCCGAAAGTACTTTTTTGGGCTAAATGGAGTTGGGGACTTTCGAAAATCAAAAGGAGGTAAAAAAGTGGATATCCACTACAAATATCATCCCTGATGCAAAATACAAAATATATTTTCATTGTCCAAATTAGATATATCTCATCCAATTCGAACAGGAAAATATAATTTATTGATTTGTTCCCATCTTTTTTAAGCCCATCTTTTTTTTTCTCCGTATGTTTAATTTTTCTTCTATTCCCCGTTGATGTCCAGTGATATACTAAAGTTATACGGTAGAACTTATACTAATGAGCAAATGCTGACTTAAATCGAAATAATATGTTTTCAACGATAGGTCTTTACTACACTTTTCCATTCATTAAAATCGGATAATATTTGCCCAATTTTGAGGGATTTTTATGAAACTGCTGTCGAAAATCAAATGGAATATTATGATAAGAATATTAAAAAACGGTATAAGAGGAAATTTCATCGACTATTTCGGTGGCGTGGGACTCAAACGATTTTTTTTTCATATTCAGTCGAGAAACAATTTGTGTCCGTACGAAAGTGTTCAAGCAGAAAAGTCCGTAGTATCAGACACAATTTAATTTTTAAAAGCTACAAATAGTTACGACAAACTGCGAAGTTATGCAAACGAACTTTAGCGAACAAGACCCAAGAAAAAAAAAAAGAGTAACTTCGGGTTATGTAATATAGGTATTTTTAGATTTATAGTTACTAGAAACTTTCATACCTTAGCTTATAACGCATTACACAGGATATTTTTTGATGTATTTTGCAGTGTTTTACAACTTTTGTGCTCTATAGCGTAACCTAATTTGGAGCTTCTTCAACACAATGAAAAAAAAGTCATGTTATTCCCCTTAATTATATTGACGGGTAAAGTGATATACAACGTTCGATACCATACATATCAATATCAAATTACCCGAATAGTGTTCAACAGCAGTATCTATTTTTTTTTTTTCAATCAAAATAAAAAAAAAAAAACGCAAATTATTGAAAAAAAAAATGTTATTTTAATATAATTGAAGGGCTTATTGTAAAAACATGATAGCTATGCCACACAAAAAATATTTCGAAATAATCGACCTTAAAGTTTTTAAAAAATGTATTTTTGTATGAAATCATTTAAATTCTTACCAGAACTATTACGTATACGGCCAAAATTGATCGGGTAATGGTCACAATATTTTCAGTGGATATTGATAATGCATCAAGAAACGTAATGAACATAAAATATGAACTTTTGAAGCAGTGTGGCATATCATGTTTCTGCAATAAGCCCTTCAATTAATGTTTTTATTGATACAGTTTGATTATTTCAGTAAACTTTATATAAAATAAAATTAAAAAATCAACAAAATCAACTGCATACGAAAACGCATGTAAAAACTTAACAAAAACATAACACAAAGTATAAAATGAATAGATATGGTATGAATAGATGGTATATCACATAACCTAACTTTGACTATATCACAATAGCCGAATTTGGGTTTCAAAACAAAAAGGTTATTTTTGTTAAAATACGCTGTAGAAAATCAAAATCTTATCTCAATTGTGGCTAACTTAATTCAAAGTTTAACAAATTTATCAACTTACAATTCTGCTCTATTTATTCTAATTCACTCTCATAGCGCACTCACAAAAAATATCTACGACACCGATAAAACAATTTTACAACAATGAGAGCGAATGCAGCAAATGAGAGCATGCATTAAAATACAATATATGTCTTTTTCTGTTGCCGTTATGTTCACATGTTTAGTCTTGTCGAAATTTGCGTATTTAACAAAATGTGTAGGTATATCACATTACCCGACTATATCACAATACCCGAAGATAATCTATATGTACTTTAAAAATAGCATACACTTCTTCAAGATAACACTAGTCTACAAGGTTTTTTTATGCAGAGATCTAAATTACTTTTCTGTAAAAACTTTTAAATCTGATTCTACGCCTGTACTCAGTTTTTTCTTAGTATAGCCTGTTTCAAAAGAGAAGAACATTTTCGCGCATGTTTGAGAATAAGAAAATAATTTAAATAGTATTCTTCTCCAGCAAAATTTTTCGTATTGCCTTGATTTGCATTCGATTATAAAACGCATTACATAAATGTTGGTGACCAATAATGCATTATATTGTATATTACTCGTAATGCAGTAAGTAATGTCAACCCTTTTTGCTTTTGAAATGAGTGTTCTGTTTAGTGGCGACCGTGGCATGCAGGTTAAGTGTGTGGTTTAGCATGCTAGGAGCCCGGGTTCGATACCCAGCCGTGGCGAAAAGTTTTTTTCAATAAAAAAATTCTCTGATCGGTCACCACCTCTCTGCAGACAATGGCAAACCTCAGAGAGTAATTAATGCCATGTAAAGCTTCTTGAGAACATGAACTTTAGCCGTTCGGAGTCGGCATAAAACATGTAGGTTCAGTTCTCGATCAATTGTGTGCAAACATTTAATAAAACACACAACACAATTGATCATAAGAAGTTCGGTAGAAGTCCATTCAAGGGCTGAAATGGCCAATTTGTTTTTTTTGTTTTGTGTTCTGTTTTTTATAATTGAAATTTTTTGTTTGACTTTTATTTTTGCTTCAAAAGTGTCAAATTTTATAATTTTGAATATGAAAAAAAGGCCAGATTTATGAATGAAATACAGAAAAATGTGTTAAAGCTAAATATATTACATTAATTAATTAACTGATACATATATCTATTAAATAAAATTATTTTCTCATTTTAAAGAAGAAATTCTCTAACCCTTGATTGGTGTTGTTGATCTGTTAAGCAAAAGATGTACGAAAAAAAATTGATTTTTCCAATATTTGAATCGCTTTTCTAATTTGTGCAGATAACATCTTATTCAATAACTTCTTAGTTGTTAATAAATAAGTGATTATTGAGAAGAAGTTATTCATCAAGTTTAATTTGTGCTTACATAAGTACTCCAATGTCAAGCGAAAGCTTCATCGATTACCTCCAATGACATGCCTGTATAAAAATAATGGGTACTGTAAGCGAGAGGGTAAGCGATGAATGAAATTTTCTGGATTACTTTTTCGATTATATGTAAGCGAAGATTTTGCTGGGTCGTTCTGATTCGTCGACATTCAAATAAAATTTAATATTCTCTGAGCAGCAAAATATATGAAAAAAAAAATTATTGCATATTCGTGAATTTTGTTGTTCATCGCAACTGCGCTGCAGAAGTACTGAATATTATTTTTCAAAATCAACCAATCAAAATTGAAAACAAAATTTGTGTCAGAAAATAATTTTTCAGCCACAATTTCACTTCACAATTTTTTTTCTTAAGAAAATATTTTATTTTTAAAAATATGGTTTGAAAAAGGATTTAAGACTTCGCGTGTGATATCCTGCTACCCAAAACAGATTTCGTAATAACTTAATTAAATTTGTCGGTGGTTTTTAAAGTACTGTGTCAAAAAACAGTAAAAAATACACACAAAAATACATTAAGTTCAGCAAACAGTACAAAAAGAGCAAGAAATTACGCTCAAAAAATATTTCTAGCTTTAGAAATCATTTCTCACTGCGCATCGAAAAATGAAACTAAAAAATGGTCTTCTCTTTTGAAACGGGCTATACAAGAATGATAAATAACAGATTGCGACATGCGCATGAGTTGCTACGTCACAACAGATCTGACGTACAATTCAGCTGTATCTCCTTCTCTCACAATCAAGCAAACACACAATCACACAAATATGAATCAGGCAGCTGTTGGTATTTCGTGACAAGATGCGCAGAGCTGTGCAACTTTTTAAGCTCTCTTGTCGCTATCTTGTTTTCTATCTTTCTTGCGGGCTATAGGTCCTATTTTTGAGATACAGTGTGATTTGTGTGATTAAATGATTTTTGTGATTAAACTATTTCATTTAAAGTAATTATTTTTATGGCATCTAACAAACATATGTCATAAAAATTATTAAAAAGCTATCTAATACTCTTTTAACTATAAGTATCTCATGTTTTTCTTTGAGATCTTTAAGTCTTAAATTGAAATTTTTAGTTTTTGGTTAAATGTTTTGAACTTTGCCATAATGTTTGAAACTATTTTTCAACCATGTTATAATTTTTTTATATTGAATTCCCTTCATTATTGGGTCAATAATTATATGATCGAGTTAGGAAAAAAATTAAAACAAGTTTTTGAGCCATTTTTATTATAAAATCCCATTTTCATATAAATTCAGCAATTATAAGCTGATATATTGTAGTCTTAAAAAAAGTATGATAAAATAAGAGTTTTGATTCACTCTTTAATTTCGTGCCAATATTTTTTTATCTGAAAACGTCTATTTGTAGATAATGGTAATACCTAACTACCTCCATGCATTTATTCAAAATTTTTAATTTTTTAAAAAAAATCGAAGCTTGAAAAAAAAAGAGATTTTTGGTTTTTCAAAAACAGTGGGGAGTTATGAATCACTATTATAAATGGTGAACAATAAATTTTCGATTAATTAACTTTTATTAAACTTGAAAAAATGAAAGAGCAAATAGTTATCATGACAAAAATGAAAAAAAAATAATGGCCAATTTTATGTTTTTTGACAAAAATTTGTATTGATGTCTGAGTAGCTCTTGAAAAACAACACAAAAATTTCAATTTACCTTGATTTCACATAAAACGTTAATGAAATTCATTAATAATGTGTAATACGTATGACAGATGTACGAGCCAGTTGTCAAAGTTCAAAAACAAGATGATTTACAACTCCCCACATTTCTTGATTCACAACTCCCCATTTTAAATTTTCGAACATAGGCAACGCGTCATCAGCACACAATGTTATTTCTACAAAATCACTTCGGTAGGTTAAAAGGCAATGGATCAAAGTTAATTTTGACGATACTAACGTTTCGATACACTTCCAAAATAGTTTTCAAAATGTGATCCTGGAAAAAACTTTTTTCAACACGCAAAAAATTTATTTTTGGTAGACACACTCTGAATACGTACTGATGGCATCGCCCAGACTAGTAAACAATTTTAACACTAGTTTCCTGATGTCAAGCAAATTCAACATGGCGGATATTTGAGTGATTCACAATATCCCATGGTTCAAAACCTTTTTAACCTTTTCTATATTTCTTACCTTTAACCTTACTCGAGGTATACGATCGCTCATAAATTTTCAAAACAATAAAATTTTCGCAAAATTTGTTTTGCGTTTTACTTTAAACCGCTATATCTACCAAAATATGTTATAGCCCGTTTCAAAAGAGAAGAACATTTTTAGTTTCATTTTTTGATGCGCAGTGAGAAATTATTTTTAAAGCTAGAAAATTTTTTAGAGCGTAATTTCTTGCTCTTTTTTGTACTGTTCGCTGAACTTTATGGTTTTTTTGAGTGTTTTTTTTTTCCTATTTTTCTATATATTAAAATGCGCAAACATTGAGAACAAATGATCGCACAAGTACGGTGTTGCACCGACGGCCTGCAGAAACCTGCATCTTGAAAGAGAAATAAAATACAAATTACATAAAAATAAATTATTTTCTCAAGAAAAAATTGTGAAGTGAAATTTTGGCTAAGAAATTATTTTTTGTCGCCCCCTTTTTTTCAATTTTGATTGGTGGATTTTGAAAAATAAAATTCAGTACTTCCGCAACGCAGTTGCGATGAACAACAAAATTCAGGAATAAACATTAATTTTTTTCATTTATTTTTCTGCTCAGAGAATATTCAATTTTTTTTTTTATGTCAAGCAATCAGAATGAAGAACGCTCTCAAAATTATTTTCTTATTCTCAAACATGCGCGAAAATGTTATTCTCCTTTGAAACAGGCTATAAGAAATATATTACAATCCAATAGTCGATTTTAGGTAGCCAACTTAAGAAATTTTGACTCTTTGGAATTTTAAACCTAATACTTCCAATAAAATTAAAAAAAAGTTTCGCTCCAATCCAAGAACTATTGTATTTGTTATAGCTTTATAATGCATTTGTTATGAGTTTTGAGGTGTTTGTTTTTAAAGGTGAAGAACGTTTTTACTATTCCAATACAATTTGTTAAAAAGGTCAGCAAGATATTTTCAACCACCCATTCCAAAATTGACCATTATTTTGGAATAACCAATTATCACTAGTAATATATCAATATATCACTCATTTGCTCGAAAACTCAAAAAAAGTAATTTTGCATAAAATGCTTTTAAAGTTTTCAAATTAATCACACCTTATGCCATGTTCACACAGAGAGTTTAGTTTGCGTTTCGTTTGATTTTAAATGCAGCTGTTCACACAGAGATGCGTCAGCAGAATTGAGTTTACGGTGGATTGAAATGATCGCCGATTTTGGGAATTTTGCTCAAACCTCAGCTTTTTTTGGGTCATACTGATTGACTGATGAGAAACCCTCATCTTCTAAACTTTCCCAAGTTCTTTTATTTGTTTTTTGGCTTATTTTTGTTAATAATAAAATACAAATAGAAACTTGCACAATTGAGAATCAGCTGTTGATGGCATTTTTTATCGTTAAATCGAATCGAACACAGCTAAAATCTAACTGAACGAATGTTTTTATCATCAAACACTGCATACTTTTAGGCATGTATCAAATAGAGTTTTGGTAAACGTAGAAAGCAAGTTGTGTTTAGTTGCGTTTTCTCCTGCATAATTGTACTGGAAACGCCAACGCACATAGGGGTATTTGGCTCGAAAAACCGCTCATTAATCAATTTCTCAAAATGTAAAGTTGAGAAGTAAAATTCTTTTCTAGCTTTTGTTAATACTCATTAAATAAGTTACCGTTTGTTTTTTTAATTTTAATGCACACATTTCGTCGCAGCATCAGTTGAAAGTCATCGATCGTAAGCTTGCATTGTTATTGAGTTAATTTGAGTGAAAAAGATCACACCTAAACAAATATTTTTTTTTTGTTATTAATATGGTGAAATAAGTTTGTTGCTATGAAAAATTTTGCTGCAGGTATGTACTTTAAAATACAACTTTTTTTATGGATATTAAAGCTTTATTTATATAGATATATAATTTGTTGTGGAGGTATGAAAATGGGGAATTTTTTTAATATTTTCTTCTTTAGTATGTACCTTTTGTTATATTATTTGGTGTTATTGTGTAACATTTTTGATATAGGCTAATGAAGGAAGGTGTCAAAAAGCAAAAACCGAAAAAAAATGCTGCCCGAAACCGCCCCCCTCCCCCTGATTTCATTGTCACTGATAGGTGTCTAGTTTGATGAAAGAGAAAATTTGAAATGAAAGAGAAAATGGACATGACATTGGCCGTTTTTTTTTATAATTTTGTATTTTAGTAAATATTCTTAAAATTCTAAGAAAAAAATTTGATGGAAAAATTTTTACGAGCTCAAAAGTTACAGCGGAATTAGTGAGAGCGCATTTTTATTTTTCCTTGCATTTTTCTTTGTTTACAAACTTTGAACGCGTTTATCTCGAAATCCTGTTTTTTGTACTGGTTGCGGCACTAGCGGGTTCATTTTTTGACGATTTTTTTTTTTTTTTTTTTTAAACTTGATTCGCTTTCGTATGACACGAGCTTTTTTTAATTTTTTTTTTTCGATTTTATATGAATTTTAAAGTCAATATTTTTGTCGACACTTTCAAATTTGGAACATCACCAAAAAGTGAAAAAAAATGTAAAAAAAGTCATATACTCCTGTCATACGATAACAAATTTTGTTAAAATTTAAAAAAGTCTTTTTTTTCCAGATCGGACAATTTTTGCGACTCCCAGCGCTGCAACCTCGAGGCCCCGTTTTTTTCTCTGCCGCCAGTTTGGAGCTCTACAAAATCATGTTGGAGTGAAAAATATATTTTTTTGAATAATTTTTTTTTTGTAATTTGTTCAATTCTCTACAATAATAAAAAAATTTTTGCAAAATGTTTGTTTTTGACTGAGATATGAATTTTTTTAAAAAAAAAATCTGTTTTCTCTGAAGCGGATGTTATGTCCCTCCTTAAGAAATTTAATTTACACCTTTTTTTGGTCGAAACAAGCTTTATAGCCCTTTTCAAGTTCTTTTAGACAAGTATCATTTACTTAGGACAAACAAATATTTTTGAGCGGTTTTTCGAGCCAAATACCCCTATGTGCAGCGTTTAAATTGAGTTTAAGGGCAAAACACAACTTTGTACTGGAAACGCAAACTAAACTCTCTGTGTGAACATGACATTACTTAGAAAAGAAAAGACATTTTGTCTTCTAACGCGAAGAGTATTCAAGATAATAACTTGATTTACACGATATGATGCATGATATAATAAATAATTTTGCAATATTAACTCAAAAATCGTGTTTTTTGAGTGATGCGCTATTCAAGTAAATGGACGATATGATGTGTTGTGAACAAACAACCTGATATCATAAACTATTAAAACTAAAAAAAAATTCTAAAATATTTAAGCAATTTTTTTTTTAAATTTAGACACAAACTTTACTTTTAAAAATTATAAAATTCTCTAAAAAGTTTTTTTTCAAGATTTTCTTACAACAAATAAGTTCCAAGAAAAAAATTCCCAGTCACGGGTGGCAGAAAAAGACACAGGAAAAAATTTGTATTAGTTCCAAACACAAAATGAATCAATAAATCAAAATGTTTTTGTTTTTAAAAATTTTTCGTTGAAACATTTTAAATTCTTAACCTTTCATACCCATGAACTTTTCCCAACAGCCAATGATTGAGTAGCTGAAAGTACGATATGCAGCATATAAATTAGAGTAGCCTGCGACGCACCCTACCCTAATTTATATGCTGCAAGCGTGCCATGATCCTATTTTTGTTACATATCTTCAACCATCAGCAGCTGTTCAGCTGTGTTAACAGCGGTGCAAGCACAAAATATAACAATAACAATAGCAATAGCAGGCAACAATAACACTAACAACAACAATTCCAACAAGAGCTTGTAACAACATTTTAAGCTGCTTCTCAACTACTTAATAATAACTATATCATTTAATGTTTAAGCCGCTGACGAAAGTGTTTCATTTTATTTTGTTGTTTTTATTCGTTAAAAAACATTTCCATGGCTATTAAGTGAAAAATTATGACAGTACCGGGAACGACGACGAGAAGTACTACTTGGTGCCACTCAACCTCAAGAGTGTCAGAGCGAGAACAAGGACTAAAAGTCAACTGCGTCACTTATGTTTTTTTTCTTTCTTATTTTTGCAGTTTGTATGCTTACAACAATATTATGCTGATGATGATGATGATGATGATGATGATGAGGACGACATTAGTGCTGGCAATGGCGATGGCGCTGACAAAGCTGCACATAAATTTATCACGTTGAAAGCATAACAAAATCTTCAGAGTGCTGATGCTGCGCTCTTCAAAAAAAAAAACAAAACAAAACTCTTGAGCATGCTTAGCAAATTAATAAGCAGCACATCTCCTTTTATTGCCAGCATAAAATCAGAACATTCGAAAATTTCCAGCAATTATTGCTAATGCGCAATATTAATTTTCTAAGCAATATTTTTCAAATTTAATAATTATTACTTTTTACAAAATTTTATTGCTGACTTAATGCTGTTCATATAACTCAATGACGCCAGCATAAAATTGTTGCTTAAGCAATGAAATATTTTCATTTCGATAACTTTTGCCGTGCACATTCAAACGAATGAATTTATAGCAATTACACAGACGATTTAAGTTAAGGCTGACAGGTGGTGGGAGGTAGTGAGGGTTGTGTGCTGAACTTTGGTTTGTGGCAATGGCTTCAAATTCAAATTGGAAATTTAGCAAAACTTTTCGAAACAGTAAAGCAACAAAACTCAGTTTAGTGCAAAATTTGTGTAACATGTGCAAAGTGTAACAAGCGAAAATGTGATAAATGTTACCTTGTTGCTGGCAAAGTCGTTGTCATCATCGTTAAAATCGTTTTGACTAAATTTTGTTAAGTTGTTTGAAAATAAAGTTGGACAATGTTTTTTGACAATATAAACAATATTTAATGTAGCGCGTAGTTAAAGTTTTTTCTTTTTTTTTTTTTTGCCAAATTAAACTTGGTCAGTGCTTAACATCGTTTGATAAAATCCAGGTAACAAGTCTGTCGATATTGTTTTTTGATGTAACTTAAAAGAAAGCTTTTATTTATTAAGCTTTCACATTTGATCTTTTGACTTAATATTTGAGTCATAATTTGCTAATAATGCATTTGTTTTAACTAACTACACTGAACGAAAAAAGTTGACAATAATTATGTATTTTTACATGATCTCCATGCAACGCATTCGTGAATTTTTGTCGTGAATTTTTGAAATATTCATCAATTTACAAGATGCACAAAGAAAACAGTAGAACATTAGAATTTCATAAGCCTACCCTGCAAACATTTGGAAGACAATAAGAAGATTAGATCATTTGGCGACGCGCTAGCGTTTCGCTTAAGTGATCTTTGGAAGATGAATCGCTTTTCGATCGCCGAAGCGATGAATGCTCTATTCTCGAAAAATTTCAAAATCTTCTTTCGCTCATTCCGGCAATCGTTGAAAGATATATCGCTTTACGATCGTCTAAACGATGAATGCGCGATTCAAAAAATGTTCAAACTATTCCTTCGCTCATTCCGGTGATCGTTGGAAGATGGGTTTTTACAAAGCTTTCTAAATATATCATTAGAATATGAAGCAGACTCTGAAAAATCGTTTAAATAAATCAAAAAATTTAACTTGTAAGCAACTTAATGGAACTGCTTGAAGCGTTCAACCATTTGGCAACAACTTTGCTGACGATCTCTAAAAGCGATGTCTTGGTCACTTGACATGTCTTGTCAGCAAATCACTTTAGAACCCTTTCTACCGATTCGTGAGCGAATTCCTGGCGAATCGATTAATACTCTTCTCGGCGATTCATTGGCAAATCTTCCAGGGGAATCCCTTAAGACTCCTCTTGGCGATTCGTCGGCGAATCGCTTTTATGGCCTCAGATTCTTATATTCAGCGATACCCGGAAGACTTTCTGAAGAGCTCGCTGGCGATTGTTTCATCTTTCAAGCGATTCGCTAGAGATTCTCAGGCGATTGAAGATTGAAAATGTTTGCAGGGTACTGTTTAATGTTCTTTATGTTTGTTTGTGTATAAGATAGACGGAAAAAATAAATCATTCATAATTTCTGTGAAAAAATTTTTTAAAATCCATGTCCAATCACGAAGAGACCAAGAACAGTTCATGATATAAGTGATAAAAATGCATGAACCGCATACAATAGAATGTCCTTATTTTTAGGTTATTTATAAAAAAGTGTTGCCTCTATATAAACATATTTGGTACCTAAATAAAGTAAATCCGAACAAGATGTACAAAAAGATCGCTAAGGATGTTGGCGTGTGCGTAAAAACTGTCGGGAGGACCATAAAACGATACAAACAGCTTACCCCTTTATCAATAACGCCAGCCTCAGGGAGAAAAAGTGGTCCAGCGAACCAAGTGGTGGCCCAGAACGTTAAGCGGCTGTTTACTCAGAATTCAGGCACTTCGGTTCGTGATATGGTTCAACGGATTAAAAAATTTTACAACTTAAGGAGCTATCAAGTACAAAAAGTACCTGATAGGTCAGAAGAAAAGACGCCGAAGCCAAGAGGAGGGCTCGAAAACTGTATCGCGACTACCTGCCCAAATTTGATTGCATGTTCATGGACGATGAAACTTACTGCAAAGCGGATTTCAAGCAGTTACCTGGACGCGGATATTATACTGTGGTAAGAAGGGGTGTAGCATCCTCTTAACTTACTACCGAAAAACATATCAAATTTCCAAAGAAATACATGGTGTGGCAGTCCACTTGCAAATGTGGGCTTCGAAGAAGGGAATTTGTGACAGATCGCACAATCTTCACCAAAATTTACATCAGAGAGAGACTGGAGTGGCGTTTGCTGCCTTTTATACGTCAGCACCAAGATTCAGTACTATTTTGGTCTGACCTACACGGTTAAAGATTTTGGACTAGTTTTTAATCCAAAATTTGGTTTAAAGGATTTTTTAATCCTAAAAGTACTATTTTTTATTCCATATTTTAGTTTAATTTTTTTTAATCCGAAAAAGTTTAAGTTTAAGACTATTTTTGAATTACAATAGCTGAATTACAATGCAGCAGTCGCAGTGTCAGTCGCAGCGGCAGTGATCAGCTGTTTCGTATTTTACTGCCTGCAAATTACAATTTAGCAGTGGCAGCGTCAGCATCAAAAGCAGTGAATGTGGAATTTTTGGCTAAAAAAAATCTTTGGCTAAATTTTAATCTTTTTTGGATTACATATAGGACACGACCAAAAAAAGATTACTTTTTAATCCAATGAAAAGTTTTAAATTTTCCAATCCAAAAAGGACTTATTTTTAATCCGCAAAAAGTTTAAAATTTTTTAATCCAAAAAGGAATAATTTTTAATCCACAGAAAGTATAAAATATTATAATCCAAAAAGGATTAGATTTTAGTCCAAAAAAGTTAAAAATATAAAAGGATTACTTTTTAATCCACAAAGGTGAGAACTCGTGAGAAAAAAAGGTAAGAGATAATTCTCATATTTCATAAGTCTACGAAGAAAAGTTATCCTTTGACCTCCAGAAGCATGTATATATATATTAAAAAAAGTTCTTACACTTAATTTATGCTAAATTTTGCATATTTCTATACGAGCTAAACAAAAATTTATTTTTTTTTTTGTCGCGTACTTTGAACTAATTTGTTCTAAATCTTGCCAATATTTTTATAAAATGTAGCACTCTTTCATCGCGTTAGAACACTTAAAATACATATCGGTTCTTTTTGTTTCTTTCTTGTTTTTCGAGTAATTAAAACCGTGCGAATGTAGCGTCCGTGCCAATGGCTTTTCAGCTGGAAAGCTACATAATATTCAGCTTTTCGCCATAGAAGAACTGTCAAATAAAGAGCTGCTTTTCGTTGGCTTTTCAGCCAAAACGCCTTCGTGTGAACATATTATTATATTGCCATAAACTTCACTATATATACATTAAGGGTATTCATGCAAATTGGCAATGCCCTTATTAATGATATAAACCGTATAAGTTTATCAGCCTTATAAATGAAATGTATGGAGAACCGTTTACACAAACCAGATATATCACAAACCAGCAATCAGCTGTTTATATGTATGCTGAAAGTTGACTGTTAACAAGTTAACAGCTGACATATCTCTCCAAATGCAAAATCAACTGATAAAAAAAAATAATTGCCCAAAATACAAGCTTGTCGCTTTGCATGAATACCCTTATTATGTATTATGAAACACTGCTCAATGTAATAATGAATATAATAATATTTTGGTTCAGATTTTAAGAAACAATTTGTTTCATTTAATTAAAAAATAAAGTTCGGATGCTTTAACAACATTAATTATTATATTGAGCGTAAATTTCGTAGCAGTAATAGTTTTCAATCTTAGGTAACATAAATAATTTTTCCTGAAAATACTACCTTAATGTTGATTAAATTTGTAGTCCAAAAATAGTCTTAAACTTAAACTTTTTTGGATTAAAAACAAATTAAACTTAAGTATGGAATAAAAAATAGTACTTTTTGGATTAAAAATTCCTTTAAACCAAAGTTTGGATTAAAAACTAGTCCAAAATTTTTAACCGTGTATAATTTAGTGAATCCTGCTATTTCATGTTTCTTGGTTTTTTTTTTTGTGCTATTTTGAGTGAAAAACCATTTTATATGGAAAACCAATGAATGAAGCACACGTAATAAATTTTTCATCGAAAAACACTAAAAATTAAATTTGAAAGCTGTTCAAAATTAATTATTGAACTTTAAATTAGAAAACTAACCTCTTATTTTTACATTTTTAAAATAAACGAAATCATTGTAACAATTATAATGTTACAATTAAGTTAAAATGTAATCAAAAGTTGAGCTTTTCATTAGTTTGCGCATATCGGGTCCATTGCATATACCTACAAATAAAACAGATATATTTAATAACGAAACATCAATTAAACCTTGATTTTTTTATCTTCTATCTTATCTTCTACGCATGAAACGACCACACAAGTTTTCATGTAAAATTTATCGGTAAAAATTTTTTGGTTCTCACTTTTCCTTTTTATCATGTCGGTTAAAGTTTGTTTGTTAAAAACTAAATTTGTTTTAAAAAATTTAAGTCAATTTGAGTGAAGAAAATACACACTTTAAATTTAAACAAAAACTTTTATAATACAAATTTAAAGTGTTTCTTGCGTTTCTCTAAAACAGTATTTAAATCAAGTGTGTTTAGTTTTTAACTATAAAGTTTTTCTTTTTTTATAATTTTCTTTTATTATTTCTTTGCAATAACAAAAACAGATTTAAAGATATTTATAAAATTGTTTTCAAAACAAAAACTTTTGTTAGTTAGTAGGTTAGTTTTTAGTTTAATTTTGAAGTATTTTTTTCATCTCAGTGTACTATTAATTTAATTTCAGCTCAGTTCCTAAAAAATATTTGTAGGTGAAATTTTGTTGACGTATATTTAAAGCACTGTTTTTTCCGTACAGTTTCACCAAAATCTATTAAGATAATCTTTAAGATATAGCTATATGAGAGACTTATATTTGTTTCGATGATTCTATAAAACATTTTTATAAAAGGATCATTCCATACAGACGAGTGTGACGTTTTGACTACTTTATAGTGCTGAAAATGATATAAACCGGTTAAAATTTTAGCAATTTACTAAAGGGTATTTTAGAAGATGCCCAAGGTTTCAATATGCTTAAACATAATGCAATTATTTATACTAGTTTAATAGTTACATTCGCTTAAACACCTGGGACGGGTGTGACGAGTACAAGTTTAAAAACTAAAAATTCTGAGTTAAACATTGAAATTCAATATTAACATATATTCAAAAGTTTAACATATATTCAAATTTAATATACCCTGCAAACATTTGGAAGACGATTGGAAGATTAGAAGATTTGGCGACGCGCTAGCGATTCGCCTAAGGGTTCTTTGGAAGATTGATCGCTTTTCGATCGCCGAAGCGATGAATACGCGATTCTCAAAAAATTTAAAAATCTTCTTTCGCTCATTCCGGCGATCGTTGGAAGATGGATCGCTTTTCGATCGCCCAAGCGATGAATGCGCGATTGACAAAAAATGTTCAAAATCTTCCTTCGCTCATTCCGGCGATCGTTGGAAGATTGATCGCTTTTTCATCGCCCAAGGGATGAATGCGCGATTCAAAAAAATTTTAAAATCTTCCTTCGCTCATTCCGGCGATCGTTGGAAAATTGCTTTTTAAAAAGCTTTTCAAAATCTATCATTGTTATATGAAGCAGGCTCTGAAAAATTGTTTAAATTAATCAAAAAATTTAATTTTTAAAAAATTTCATGAAACTGGGATAAAACAAAGTCTGAAGAGCCCGCTAGTTGAAACATGCAACAACTTGTAACATTCAACAACGATGCTCTGCAACAAACAAAAACCTCTTCTGCCATTCGTTGACGAATCGCTTAAGACTCCTTTCAGCGAATCGTTCGCGACTCTTCCTGGCGAATCGCCTAAGACTCTTCTCGGCGATTCGTTGGCGAATCTTCCCGGCGAATCGTTCGCGACTCTTCCTGGCGAATCGCCTAAGACTCTTCTTGGCGATTCGTTGGCGAATCTTCCAGGCGAATCGCTTAAGACTCCTCTTGGCGATTCGCTGGCGAATCTTCCCGGCGAATCGCTTTTATGGCCTCAGCTGCTTACATTCGGCGATTCCCGGAAGACTCTCAGAAGAGCTCGCCGGCGATCGTTTCATCTTCCAAGCGATTCGCTGGAGATTCTCAGACGATTACAAATGTTTGCAGGGTATTTTCTGTTGAATACCAGTAAAAATATTTTGAAAAAATGGCGATAACCATTCTTTTTTAAACTTTTAAATGGGACGGGTGTGACATAAGATTGTCCCGGGTGTGACGAGTGCGAATGATGTGGGAATTATATATAAGAACTTAATGGGTATAATAACCATCACATATTTTTGACACTTAAATCAAAAAAATATGTTTTTAATTAATGTATTAATTGAAAAAAAAATAAAATATTTTTTTGCAAAAAATTTTTTTGCATGAATTTTTTATCAAATTAATACCTGTGCAAATAATTTCAAGTTTTTAATATATTTTAAAAAAAACTCGCGTGTAGCAACGTACACGTGGCAGAAGTGAAACTTCTTTAACAGTATGGAATAAGAGCGATTTTAGTGTGAAATAGAGAGAGAAAGTATCTGAAAAGAAATTCAATCAATACGAAGTGGAATAATAATTTGTTGATTCAATATTTGCATCCAGGGACCATACCGGCTATGGTTTTTGTCGAAAGTGTCACATATTACCTTTTATCTCTTAATTTTTATTTTTTCCGATAAAAATTCAGTTTTTTGTGCCTTATAGTTTTTTTTGGGCAAAAATAACAGTTATTTTCTGCCGTTTATTTTTTCGGTCAAAAATATCAGGTAATTTATATTTGTTGAAGTCATTTTACCGACTAAAAAACTTTTGATACCATTATTTTCATCTCGTCGGTGAGACATTTTACACATGGTGTCAACAGTTCAATCTGTCAAGCGGCCTTTACAAAACACAAATTTCTTTATATTTTTGACCGAAAAAATTAAAGTCACAAAATAACTGCTATTTTGACCGATAAAATAAGAGGCAAAAGTAACCTTTATTTTTCTTCGAAATATACTAGACAAGAAATTAACTTTTAAAGAATAAGTTTCAAATTTAAAAGCGACTTAATATTCGTGAGGCTGAGGACATTTGTAACATAATGGTGTATTTGAAAAAGTCTTTCGACAGTTTTTTTCATTTGAAAATTGTAAAATAACAGTTATTTTCGGTACTTGCTTTAGTTCAGTTGGTGTTTTTGTTGCTTTCAAATGTCTTCTCAACATTGTTACTTTTTGAATGCTGGATTGCATTTGCATAGTACTCTTTGAAGGAGCCTCCGAAAACAGAGGCAAATGTTGTTCATTATTACCTCCTGCTTCCTGGTCATAATAATTGCTATGTTGATAGAGGGCCTCATAAAGCAGCGAACGTTGATTGTTGAGTGCATCAACTTGGTTGGCTTTAAAATTTTGTTGAGATGATGGCTGAGTTCCAAAATACATTTTTACAAAGCATCAGTGTGTTTTTTGGGGATTGGTTCTTTGTAGATTCACCAAAATTCAGTGATGTTTCGTAAAAATGCATTTTGAAACTCAGCCGTTGTTGCAATCACCTTACCTTCATCATTAGTTGCAGACTGTATATATGTACAGTAGATGAGTTTTTTTTTGTACTGAAATGCAAAAGTTCTTATGATTCGTGCACTAGGGGCAAAATATGAATAAGGGTTTAAAGTAGATAAGAAATGTGAAATTTTGAGTTCAATATCTCTTAAACCGAGTGCGCTCAAAGCAAAAAACCATTTTTACTGTATGTTTTTATCGAATTTTTTATAATTAATTTTTAAATATATTAAATTTATGTGAATTCCTAAATTGCTAAATCCAGTGCCATGATCATTATTTGCAAAACTTAAGTTTATTAATCTTCTTCACTCTGTCAAAGTTAAAAATTTATTTATTTTTTTTTAATTTTTGATTTTAACCAATGCAATGTACTTGGTGACACTTATTAATGTGAAAATAAGTACCATAGACTGATGCACAGTTTTATGGAGAAATTCCATAAAGGTTTTTTTTCATCAAAACAAACGTATTTTATAAAATAACTTGAATTATTTATGAACACATATTAAACAAAGTTCATAAAAACGAGGTTTTTAAGAGAGTTTTATTATCGAAACACATTATTAAAAAAATTTCTTTGTGGTTGTTAAATAAGGAAACATTTTTTGATGTTGTCAGAACTTGTAAAACCATTGGATTTTCTTTTTCCTTATTAGTAATTTTACCATTAAATCCAGACATTAACCAATTGCTCTCTCTGCAGCGTCATTACCAATCTGCATGTTGTTGACTTCTTTTTCGGCGCGCAAATAATTCGTGAAGTTGATCCACCGACTCGGATCGTTTTTGAGAAAATCCATACGAAAGGTCTCGTTTTGTGTTGCGAAAAATAATGCGTCAAAAAAGTTATTGGTGTTTAAAGTTATAAAATTCTCTTTTATAACTCTGTTCTCTATTAATTAATTGACCTGTCGAAGAATGCTAAGCCAACCAGCGTTTCCGACGGATACCACAGGTGACGTCCAAATACACGCAGAAGTTAATTTGCCATGATTTCATTCACGATGTGATAGTTTACAAGATTTTCAATTAAATTGGTATCGTTTTTTGGTGTAAATTAATATAAAAAATACATTATCCTCAGTTTTATGAACATATTTTTAAATTTACCAGAAAGTTCGAATTGATCCCGAAATAAATAAATTTTTAATGAAAATTGCCTTTGCTATGAACCGCGCTCTAGAGACCACACTTGAAGCTTTAATTTGTTGTGGTTGGCCCTTTAAAATTTTTGGAGTTTCGCCGAGAAAAAGTAGCACAATTTGAGCAAGTTCCTTATGACCTGCACGGTCAATTTTATTATTGACCGAAAAATACAGATTTTTGTTGTTTTTTTTAGTAAATGAAAAAGGATCTACCTAAGTAGTAAAAGTAAGCAAGTAGTTATTGTAAATGTAATTGCTCGGCGGCTAGTACCAGAAGACCGTAAGAAACAATTTGAATGTTATTTAAATTGTTTTCAGTATTATTTGTTATGTAACAAACCTTTGTTATGAGGAATCTGTATTAAATTGTTAATTTTCTGACAAATATACGAATTGGTAAAGTTGATAATTCTAGTTGAATAAGAAATTTTTACAAATTTTATTTTTTTGCAGACTATCTCCATAAAATTGTGCATCAGTCTATGGTATTTATTTTTACAATAACAAGTATCATCAAGTTCGTTGTATCGGTTAAAAACTAAAATTAAAAAAAAAAAAAAAAATTTTTGAACTTTGACAGAGAACAGGAGATTAAAAAACTAGACTTTTGCAAATACTGACCATGACATTCGATTCAGCAATTAATTTTATGTTAGAATCGGTGTGTTTTGTTGGTATTCACATAAATTTAATATATTTAAAAATTAATTATAAAAAATTCGATAAAAACATACAGTAAAAATGGTTTTTTGCTTTGAGCGCACTCGGTTTAAGAGATATTGAACTCGAAATTTCACATTTCTTATCTTCTTTATACCCTTTTTCATATTTACCCCCTAGTGCATGAATCAGAAATAAAATTGCAAAAAAACTCATCTAATGTACAGCCCTGCGGCCGTATTCTTAAGAGCTCTAATTCGCTTTCTATATTCACGAACGCGTTCTTCTCATAGTAAAATAAACAAGGTAGCTGCAGGGCTATCAATCCTCTCTCGCTCAGAGTCAGAATTGTCTAAATCAATACAAATAATTTGATGTCTCGTTTTGTTGCTCTATTTCGTTCAGTATTGTTTTGACAGTTCTGACTTTCGGCTCTCAGCCCTGCGGCTACCTTATTTGTTGTACTATGGTTCTGCTCCTGTTTTAGCTATTTTTCTATTTTTTTTCCGTGCATACTTGTAGGATGAAAATTAATGTTACGGTTATGTTAATAATGTAATGTTAATGTTAATGTTAATGAAATTTTAATGTTAATTATGTTAATTATTTTCAGTATGTTACGCATTCAGTTTTAATTACATTTTGTTTGGCTGCTTATCATGTGCCTACGTGGCGTAAAGATATAGATTCCGGCTCTTAAGCAACTACGTTCGGGGTTCAATTCTCGGCAGCGACAATAATTTTTTTTAAATTTTCATATGAATTAAAAACGTTAGCCTAGCGTCACGAATAAGAGACCTTGAAATTTCACTCGCCGCCAAAGAAGTTTCACTTCAAAAAAAAATATTTTTTTGCAAAAAATTTTTCGCATGAATTTTTGATCAAATTAATACCTATACAATTGATTTCGCTATACATGAATTTACAAAAAACTTTTTAACAAAAAAAAAAACCTACTTCAAAATCACTACAAAGTAAAAAATAATTTTAAATTACTTTTCCTATTAATCGTGGTAAGATCTGATAATTTATTTATATACATTATTATATTGGAAATCTTATTATTTTAACTTTTTCTAATTTGTTTTATTATTATCATAAATATATTATTTTTTTTTATGATAATAAAAGCTTCGAAGTCGGCGCTAATAAAATCAGTTTCTTTGAGAAGCTGCAACACACACTCAAACAGTAGATTGATAATGTTTATGTATGCAAAGCTTTAAAAATTACTTTTAAACTTAAATTAATAAAAAAAGTTGAAATTAAGGCAGGGATGGTAAAAATATCCTGATTTAATGACAAACATTAGCGCCGACTACAAAGCTTTTATTATCATAAAAAAAATAATATATTTATGATAATAATAAAACAAATTAGAAAAAGTTAAAATAATAAAATTTCCAATATAATAATGTATATAAATAAATTATCAGATCTTACCACGATTAATAGGAAAAGTAATTTAAAATTATTTTTTACTTTGTAGTGATTTTGAAGTAGGTTTTTTTTTTGTTAAAAAGTTTTTATTTCTTTCTTTTTAGAGAATATGATAAATTTAAGGAAAAGTTTGTAAACACAATTATTTAAGCTCATAATTTAAAAAATGTGTTTTTCTGTCGTTTCTTATCCTTTTCTCTTTTGATTTTTTTAATACATATGCAAGAATTATTAAGGAAAATTTAAAATATTTCACTATTTCATGGTTTGTTGGTTATTTTCAATTTCTGCCTCTTTACAATTTTTATTAAAGTGTCACGCCCTATTTTGAATCCCGCCTATGTAATTTATTGATCATACTTTAAAATAATTCAACCTTGACCTGCACCAAATTTCAGTTCCTTAGCATCAGTATTAACCGATATACAGTATTTCCTTAAAGTGCCTCACGCTATTTATAATCTCTCCCCCTTTTTAATTATTCTACCTACCCACCTACCAAATATTAGTACCTAAGTTTCAATATTTACTGAAATGCAGTGTTTTTCTATTGTGACACGCCCCTTTGTTGAATCTAATCTACTTTCTTGATTATGTTTAATTAAAACTCTACCTTTTCTCGTATTGATTTCAATACCCTAGTGTCAATATTAACTGAGATCATATTGTAATAATTGTGCTTACCTCAGTACTAAATATCAGTATTCAAGTGTCAGTATTATTCGAGATACAATATGTTTCAAATATTTCCACACCCCTTTATCATACAACGCCCACTTAATTGAAATTAATTTTTTATACTTGTGCCTACCTCTGTAGTAAACTTTAGTACTCTAGTGTCAATATTATTCGAGATACAGAGTTTTTATAATATTGCCACACCTCTTTGTCGAATAACGCTCACTTAATTGACCGTAATTTTTGATAATTGTAGCTACCCTTGCATGTTTGCTGTAAATGTCAGTACCCTAGTGTCAATATTTACTGAGATACAGTGATTTTCTTATAGTGACACGCCCCTTTATCGAATACCGCCCACATTATTGGCAGTAAGTTTTTATACTTGTGAATACCTCTGTACTAAATTTTAGTATTCTAGTGCCAATAGTATTAGAGATACAGTGTTTTTCAATATTTCCACACCCCTTATGGAATAACGCCCATTTTTTTTTTACAAAAATTTGTACTTATTGTGCCTACCGCTGTAGTAAATTTCTGTACCCTAGGGTCAATATTATTCGAGATACAGTAATTGTCTTATATTGCCACACCCCTTTGTCGAATAACGCCCTCTTTCTTGATAGTTATTTGCAACAATTGTGCCTACCTCTGTGCTAAATTTCAGTACTGTAGTGTTAATTTTATACGAGATACAGAGTTGTTCCAATATTGCCACACCCTTTTTTAGAAAAACGCCCACTTAAGTGTTTGTAGTTTTTCATATTTGTGCCTGCCCTTTTAACTTTACAGTGAATTTTATTTCTGTAGTGGAAATATTGACTGAGATAAAGTGTTTTTCTTATTGAGACACGCCCCTTTGTCGAATACCGCCCCCTTTTATAGTCGGGCACCTCCGCGTTGATGGTCTCTATATGTTGACAAAAAATTACGGTAATCGGGCAAGTACTTTAGGAGTAATCGATGTACATACATTCACAAAAAAAAAAAAAAAAAAAAAAAAAAAAAAAAAAAAAAAAACAGAGAAACCAACCAACTTGAGAACCTCCTCCTTTTTGAAGTCGGTTAAAAACTTGTTTTAATCAAAGAATTTATTCATATACTTGCAAAAATTTCATTATTAGAAAAAAATTTTGAAAACCGTTCCGGTTGTGACCAACTTCTTGTAACGGAAATGAAGAATAAAAATAATTTATTGAATGAAAAAAGTCAACAAATTTATGTAAAATATCAACATCCTTACTTTAGGAAAGTTTCATTCTTATCATAAGACCATGTTGCTTCTTAGGAAAACTATAGCCTGTTTTGGGACGGGTGTGACACAGAAAAAACACTCAGTTTAAATATTTTGTACTTTGAAAACGCAGTAACCAATCATTATAACAAACTATTCTTACACAACATTAATATCTTTTTTAATATTATTTTTTTTAAAGTTGTATCAAAAGATGACTGATTTCAAGGTTTAAAATAAATCAAAATATTTAAAAAATTTTTTCAACTCGAAGTTTGTGTAGTTAAATTGTCAAAATAATATAACAAGCATTTAATTTAAAAATATTTTTGCAGCAGGACTAACTTAAGATTCCACTTCAATTCGAAAACCAAAAATTACTTCAAAATTACTTCAATTTCTGATTTCTTTGGAATGAGCAAAAAATAACCATAATTTTTTTATGACAAATGATAACTTTATTTTAAAAACATACGGCAGGAATTATCTACATTTTCCTTGTATAATGCAGCTGAGATATTTTAAAATTCCAGAAACAAACGTTTGTAAGTTTCCAGATCAATTGGTCGTTATGAGCGTACCATCACCAAATTTCGAATCATTTACACTATTGGACATTCATCATTCAATCAGAGTGCATTGCGCTAATATTATGTAAATAAAGCTGCAATAGCAGAGAGTATTCCTGAAAACCGTGAACAGTCAATTCGTTGCCGATCTCAGACTTGGGCATTTTGAAACCAATAATAAGCTTTTTATATCAGTTTTGGAAATTGATTATTTTTATTTAAAATATTGTTGCAATAAAAGTGAAAAATTTCATTTAAATATTTTTTAAAATATTTATAAATATTTTTTGGTGTTTTTTTGCACTTCAACTTAATTAAAAAAGATAGTTAGTTCTTTTCCAGTAACTGCTAAAAACTTTTTTTATAACTCTTTTTTTAATTTAATATAAGACAAAACGATTAAAATTTTATAAAAGCTTCAGCAGGAAAACTTTACGAAACAAAAACAAGCTAAAGCTATACAAATCGGACTCAATAACCTTCCAAATGAACACCTATTGACTGAGAAACTGCAAAAAAAAAAGTAAAAAAACAAAAATAGCTAAAACTTTTTTCTATGTAGGTAGTTCAAAACTGGAAATAGAAAGGCAAAATGAAAAAATAACAACATTTTTTTGCGCTTTCTCATTCACTGCCATTCCTAGATACAAAAATTGATTTGAAAAAAAAAAATGAGTGCGCAAAAAACAGCGACAGCAAATTTGAAAAGCAACAACTTTTTGAATGTCTTATTTTTTTTTTGCACACACTCACGAACTGATTCAGCCGCCAACAACATGTATTGACCTAGAAAACTTCAACTCAGTCAGTTTAGCTGCAAAACTGTCACTCGCTGTAAACTTTGCTTAGATATACAAAAAGAATCACATACTAACACACCGACACGCACATTAAACCAAAAGAACATCGCTTAACTAACACTCATGTTTTTTTTTGTATGGAGGCGGAAAAACGGGTATAAAAGTAGTCGTTGTTGACGCAGTTGATGTTGCTGTATCGTGGCATGTTGGGCTTGTTCAAAATTTAAGCCCAACGGAAACATTTTTGTTTTGTGGCCGTGTATATTTCCGGCTTATGAGTGTATCGGTATTTTGAAGCAAGTGTGTTGGTGTGTGTGTGTGTGTGTGCTGGTATAGGTGAAGGCATGTGAGCAATGTGCGTGCATGCGTTGCTAGTCGTTGGCTTACGCAAAAATGTTAACATGCCATTCGGAAGGCCTACGTGTAGTGCTATAGTCAAGCATACACACATGCAAACAATAACATAGAGATCCATTCTTAAACGTGCTCGAAAAAAGCAGCACGAAAACTAATGTGCAGACTCGCAAAATATGCAGTGAAAAAAAAAACACATTTTTTTAAGTGTATATTTTGTGTCCAACGAGATTCAGTTAGTTTATGTTACCCTGTGTGTTGGTAGGTATTTGAACTAATGTCTATATGTGTGAGCATTTTAAGTTTAATACTTGTTCTGCTACGAATATTTATTGTAGTTGCCGGCAGGTTCTTGAATTTTTAAGTACAAAACTAGACGTTCAATTTGGTTTCATGTGAGCGCGATGAGATTTTCGTTTGGATTATGATATAGAAAAATATTGAAAATGAAAGAGACGAAAACACAGCAGAAGGATTTTTTTTTTATTTTAAGCTTATGAAATATACTTTCAAAAAAAGGAATTTTCACAAAATTGAAATATTTATTACAAATAAAATGCTTATTTGTTTGATTAAATCTTGATAAGATATATATTTTTTTTTAAACAATAAAAAACGACACTTTTTCATTTTTTCTTATATATTTTTTCAGAATTATATAAATAAATTGAAGCCACTGTTTTAAGTTGATCTTACCTTTATGGTCATTACCATTGGTCATCTTTATGTTATGGTCTTACCTTTATTTCAATATAAGAATTTTATTCTTACTAAAATCGTTTGAAATCATTGAAAATCTTTTTGTGGAAAAACAAAATCAAGTTTAACCTTAAGCATCGCTTTTACAAACACTTGACTGCACTTAAAAAGGTTACTCCAGGTTTCTTACTAACACACAAACTTACTTTCTCCCAACCCTAAGACACAAAAACGTTTACAAAACCTATATTTTAGAAACACACACGAAAATATATGTCAGAACACATAAAATCCGTAACTTAATACACTCAAAGCACACTCATACTTCACAGCATGTACTATGCAAACACACATAAATACATACACACACAGAGTTTTGAAGGACGAACTAAGCTCAAAACTTAAGCCACAGACAGAGTGGATGAGTGATTTTAGGCTCATGTATTTTCGAAACATACAGCTGTAAAGCAGTCACAGACCATAGAGGCCAACTAACAAAGCCTTTTACATGCACAAAGAAAGCTTTGCGTACTTTCAACATCACACACACACACACTCTCCAATAGTAAAATAAACTTGCCCTTTTCATAGGAAAGCATGCATTAACTGCTAATTTTGGCGCCAAAAAAACACAACAGTTACAATGCACCGGTGAGCACTTGCTAAGGGCTTGCTTTTCGCTACTCAAAGCAGTACCTTAGTAATGATATGGCTACAAACAGTTCTTTTTCTATATTACCCACAACTGTTTCCAATTATTTTCGGACCCTTTTTAATCTGGCACTCAAATCACCCCAAATCTCCATCACGTCGGTATTTGAAGAAATCCATGATTAATGCTCAAAAAATTATCCTAAGAGAAAGCAACTTCAAGATTCAAAACTAAAAGTGATGTGCTATTTTTGTCTAAGCACGGTTGTTCGTTGAAAATTGATAGAAATTGTGTTTCACTTTTCCACTTCAATACCATGGCAAAAATCATTCCCATAAAAAAACCTATAGAATTTTTTATAACAAAATCCTGCGAAATCCTTATCCTAGACCTTCGATTTTATCGGACGAAGAGATCATTTTAATACGTAGTTACTATTTTCAACTGTAAACTGTTGAAATATGAACGAAGAATACTTGAATACATACAATTCTAAATAATATATCTGCTAAATTTTTAAGGTACTGATATCCTTGGTATAGATATTCCTGTTTATGAATCACCTCACAAAATAAAAAATTGTATTGCACAACTAAGATATATGAGAAAAATGAGTCCTAAATCTGATGACGACTACCGCAAACGAAAAACTGAAATGATTTATGGATATGCACTTGGAATGTCCGGACCCTCCATTGGGATAGTGCCTCTATCCAAGTGATTGATATCTTGGAAAGATATAATTCTAATATCACTGCAATCTAAAAAATGGGATGGAAGGGATATAGTGCTTACGGCAAGCATCCTGTGAGATCTACTACAGCGGCCATGCAGAGAAGCATGAGTTTGGAAGTGGATTTTTAGTTGGCAAGAGAATACGGCATCATGTCCTGCGATTCACTTCTGTGAACGAACGACTTGCCATAATCCGCCTCAAGGCTAAATTTTTCAACATCACCCCAATACGTGCGCATGTTCCGACAGAAGAAAAAAATGTCGAAACCAAATAAAGTTTTAACGAGTGCCTTGAAGACGCATACGAGCGCTGCCTCTATCATGACATAATAATCGTGCTTGGTGACTTCAACGACTTGGTGGTCCAACAGTCGGAAAGCTCAGCCTCCACGACAACACATCCGATAACGGAATGAGGTTGATTGACTTCGCCGCAGCACAAAATATGGTCGTTAGTAGCATTAGATTCAAGTATCTCAATATTCATAAGGCCACCTGGCTGTCCCCTGATCAAAAAATATGCAAACAAATTGATGACGTTTTGATTGACGGCAGGCACTCTTCCAGTGTACTAGACGTACGTACGATCCGTGGTGCTAACATAGACTCGGATCATTATCTTGTCGCAGCCAAGATCCGCACACGTCTGTGCGCAGCTAAGAATGCACACAATCCTACACAAAGAAAGCTAGACGTAAGGGGTATATTAATTTTGTCACGACCATAATAATGCCCATAAGGAGGCGTGGTAGGTATAGAAAAGTATATCGTCGCTGCGCCTAAAAAATCAGGTATGTGATTTTTTATGATTTTTTTTATTGCATAATTGAATAGCTCTACTCAATGTCCATCTGTGTTCTGAACGGCTTTTCGTTATCTCTTTTGATCTAAACATTGTAGATATTTTTGCAATAAATTCCTTGTAGAGTTTTTAAAATTTTTAATTAAAAATTTGAAAAATCGGTTATGTGCTCGAAAAATTTGATCAAAGTAAAAACAGAATGCCCGTAAAAAAATCGGTTATGTGTCTGAAAATGGAAGAATGCATCGTCGCTTCGTGCTGGAATAAGAAGTTGAAGTTTTTTTTAAATACTTATCTCTAGAATTTTATAGCAAAAAATACAAAATTATGACATTGAAATAAATTTGGAAGAGCAGAGAATAAGTCAGTTTTTTTGCTCTCCTGAAAAGTTGTCAAAAAACACATAACTGAATTTTTAGGCACAGCGACGATATATATTCTTGCTCAGCATCACCACCTGAGTTGATTTAGCCATGTCCGTCTGTCTGTCCGTTTGTCCGCCTGTCCATCTGTCCGTCTGTCCGTCTGTCCCTCTGTCTGTGGACACGATTGCAGCCGTAGTTTTGAAGCTATCGTACTGAAATTCAATATTTAAGCTTTTTTTTAAGAAACTAAGATCAAGTTCGAGAATAAGCTAAATCGGAAGAAAACCACGCCTTCCTCCCATACAACCCAATACTAAAAACTCCATAAAGAAGCAAATATTTAAGCTACAAAACTTTAATTCGGTATTTGTGTAATCTATGTCAAAGCTGAAGTGTGTTAGAAAAATGGGCGCCATCCATCCACTAACACGCCCACCTCCCATACAACCCTAAAATTTAAAACTATATAAAGAGGCTTGTGTCAAAGATACACAAATAAAATTAACTACTTGTTCATATCATATCAAAACTGAAGCAATTTCAAAAAATGGCCGTGCCGTAATACATCGACGAACACGCCCACCGCCTATACAACCCCAAATTTGAAAACAATATAAATAGGCTTCTGTCAAAGCTACACAAATAAAATTAAGCATTTCTTCATTTCATATCAAAACTGAAACAATTTCGAAAAAGGGCCGTCATACATCGACGAACACGCCCACCTCCCATACAACCCCAAAATTGATAACTATATAAATAGGCATATCTGTGAAAGCTACATAAGTAAAATAAGATATTTAATCAATTTATATTAAAATTAAGACGTGTTAGAAAAATGGGCGTCATCCACCCACTAACACGCCCACCTGCCATACAACCCCAAAAATTTAAATCAATATAAAGAGGCTTGTATCAAAGCTACACAAATAAAATTTCATATTTGTTCATTTTATATCAAAACTGAAGCAATTTCGAAAAATGACCGTCATACATCGACGAACACGCCCACCTCCCATACAACCCCAATATTGAAAAGTATATAAATAGGCTTCTGTCAAAGCTACATAAGTAAATTAGATATTTATTCAAATTGTATCAAAATAAAGAAGTGTTAGAAAAATGGGCGCCATCCACCCACGAATACGCCTACTTCCCATATAACCCCACAGTTTAAAATTCTATAAAAAGGCTTTTCTTTAAGCTACAGGAAAAAAGTTTGATACGTTTGTATTTTATATCAAAACTTAATTGTTTAAGAAAAGTGAGCATCATCCGCCTAAGAACTCACCCACCTCCCATACAACCCATAAGAGTGAAAACTCTATAAATAAGCTAATATACAAGCTGCGGTGTGTTAGAAAAATTGGCGTCAACAACTCAAGAACACGTCCACCTCCCATTCAACCCCAAATCGAAAACTTTATAAAGAGGCTTGTATTTACTTTGCAGGAAAACAATTTGATATGAATATATTTTAGACGTTATAAAAATAGTAAAATTATTTAAATCTCATACAAAAAGAGCTACAATTTAAAATTGTATACCATTACGAATCGGCCGTGGGGGTATTTTAACTTCGGCCAAGTCGAAGATATACCTTTCTAGTTTCAATTGAATCGCTTTGAAAATAATAGTCACAGAAGGACTAAACACAGAAGAAAGAAACTCGGAGTTACTATTTGATGCTATCCTACTACTGGAAAATACTCGAAAACTAGAACGGGTATTAGAAAAAGAGTGTGGCATTGACCATAAAGGTAAAATTTTTATATATAAAAGGTTTGAAAATAATGGTCACAGAATATTGAAACTCAGAGTGAAGTTACTACTTGATGGCCTTCTATTCGCAAACTGGAACAGGCATTGAACAAAGACGGCAGCAACGCGCCGGGTACCAGAGTATTTTGATTCCAACAACATTGACATATCTTCGAACCTATAGTTTTAATGCTGTTATAGTCTGAATATTTACATTTTTAATTTAAAAAAAAAATTTGATTTTATTTTGAATGTTCACTCCAAAAATGCTGCAAAATTTGTTTTTAGCCAGATACTTTCACTTAAAGATTTGAAATTTTTTTAATGGTATTAAATATTTTTAAAGCAAACAAAGCAGCGTTTATTTACCAATTAGAAACAAATTTATTTAGAAAATTAAAACAAAACAAAACAAATTGGCCATTTCAGCCCTTGAAAGGACTTTGACCGAGCTTCTTATGATCAATTGTGTTGTGTGTGTGTGTTATTAAATGTTTGCACACAATTGACCACGAACTGGACCTACATGTTTTATGCCGACTCCGAACGGCTAAAGTTCATGTTCTCAAGAAGCTTTACATGGCATTATTTACTTTCTGAGGTTTGTCATTGTCTGCAGAGAGGTGGTGACCGATCAGTAAAATTTTTTTATTGAAAAAACTTTTCGCCGCGACTGGGGATCAAACTCGGGCTCCGAGCGTGCTAAGCCACACACCACGGTAATATCCTACTACTGAAAAATACTCGAAAACTAGAACGGGTATTAGAAATGGAGTGTGGCACCGACCATTTAGGAAAAATTTGTATGTATAAAAGGTTTGAAAATAATGGTCACAGAATATTGAAACTCAGAGTGAAGTTACTAATCGATGGCCTTCTATTCGCAAATTGGAACAGGCATTGGACAAAGACGGCAGCAACGCGCCTGCTACCAGCTAGATAATGCTAAAAAATTTTTGTTATTTTGATTCCAACAACATTGACATATCTTCTAACCTATAGTTATCATGCTGTTATAGTCTGCAAAATTTGTTTTAAGCCAGATCGTTGATGGACAGGCATTGGACAAAGACGGCAGCAACGCGCCGGGTACCAGAGTATTTTGATTCCAACAACATTGACATATCTTCGAACCTATACTTTTAATGCTGTTATAGTCTGAATATTTACATTTTTAATTTAAAAAAAATTTTTGATTTTATTTTGAATGTTTACTCCAAAAATGCTGCAAAATTTGTTTTTAGCCAGATACTTTCACTTAAAGATTTGAAATTTTTTAAATGGTATTTAATATTTTTATCGCAAACAAAGCAGCGTTTAATTTGCCAATTAGAAACACATTTATTAAGAAAATTACTTCACATAATTTAAATCCCACAAATTTTAGTATTCCGTAATTGTTTTGTGTGCCTGTTGCTGCTTCTTGACAGCTCAAAAACATTTCGCCCTTTGTTCCAATCCTCAAAAACATTTGACCATTCTACTTTCTTGTTTGCCTTTGAGTATCAAAAAGCGATAAAATCAATAATTTTATTTTTTATTACACTGCTTATGCTGTTTAATCGTGTTTAAATGAATTCAATGAGTGTCTAAATGGGCGTTAAATAATCGAACAGTTGCCAAAGCGTATGAACAAAAGAAAATCAAGAAGCCGTCTTTGAGCCATTCTCACTGACTTTGTAAGCACGCATGTAAGCATCGTCCTTCGAAATCAACACCCAATGACTTGGCTTAAAACAGCACAAGATCAAAGTACAAATACATCTACACGTAGCTGACAGCACAGAGATTAATACACGCACTTGTCGCCGCACTGAGACACACAGATGGACATACATATCTCAGTGTCGCTCAAATATTGTGCAGAGATTCATTACTGGTGCGCCTTCATTCATCCATTCATTTATTCAGCCAACGCTTTAGACAACTTCAGTCTTTAGTCAACCGATGGCTGTGAGACAAATTGTTGTTGGCAGCTGGGGAAACGCACAGCACTTTGGCTTTCCACTGATGATGTGCCTTTCAAGTGGTAAGAGTGAGTGTGTGCTTGTGTGGTGACCAATGTACCATTCGACTCTACTCTAATGTTGTTTGTCATGCTTAAGGTGGAGCTCAAGGTTTCGACTTTCGAGTGTGGAGTCTGTGTGTGTGTGTGACATTTTTTGATTATGCTTCTTTGATAGCCACGACGAGGTCCTTCAGTCAGTCAGCCTTCATGTCATTGGGATTTAGCCAAATGTACCCAGCCGCACACAGTGTCAGAAAATGAATGTACTTTAAAATTGAATAATTGAAGCATATAAAATTTGGTTTGCTGTTAGTATACCGATTTAAAGATTCAACAAAAACTGAATTTTAAATAAATAACTTCAAATTAGTTCAATATAAGTAAAATCACACCAATTTTTTATTACATATTTATTTATAAGTTTAAATATATTTATATTTTAAAAGAGTATCTATCAAAGTATAAGGATGAAATAAAGATGATTTTAAATTCTAAATCTATTTGTGGAGAGTTTATTTATTTATTTATTTATTTATTTGAATAAGCTTAGTACAAGCAGTTTAAATACTTAAAACAAAAACTTAAAAACTAAAATTTATAATTAACAGGGAGTATCTTAATTTACAATTGCATCATATCTTGTACTGGAAGAATACATTAGAGAGGCGGATGAAGTGGTGTTGGAGAGTTAAGGAGGATATTTCGGAGTAGTGGTCTGCTCAGATGAAAATCGAATTCGTTGATCAAACTATTGGTTACCCTAAGCATTCTGGTTATGGGTTCACTGCATCCATAGTCGGTGCGGTGAAAGTTAAGGTGGAAGAGAGTAATAGACCTAAGGTTGCGTGGGTTGGTATTAAAAGATATTAATTGGAGTAGTTCTGGACAGTTAATGGTTCCGCATACAAGTTGATGAATGAAAACAACATCGACAACTTCCCTTCGCTTTGCAAGTGTTTGCAGGTTGAAACTGTCAGAACCAGGAAGACCACGAAGAGCGAAACGAATGAATCGTCGTTGAACGGCTTCGATTCGCATTGAATGGGTGTTGTAGATGGGAGACCAAACCTGGCTGGCATACTCGAGGATGGGTCTAACAAAGAAAAGATAGAGAGATTTAGTGACGTAAGGATTGGAGAACTCTCTAGACCAGTGTTTCACGAAACCAAGTGCAGAGTTGGCTCTACTTATGATATTATCAATATGAGGCCTAAAGTTAAGTTCCTTGTCACAAATAACACCTAAGTCGCGTAAAGAGTTTAGAGAAGGAACTGGCTTGCCGAGAATGTAATACGTTCGCGGGGGAAGTTGGAGTCGCTTACGAGAATATGTTATAGCTTGACATTTGCTGACGTTGAGCTCCAGAAGATTTTTTTGACACCAAGTGGAAAAGCTGACCAGATCGTTTTGAAGATTGCGAGAATCGGCGTTGGTTTGTATGCACCGATAGATTTTCATATCATCAGCATACACAGAAAGATTAGAATCATTGATGATACCATCAACATCAGCAAAGGACCAAGGTGACTGCCTTGTGGGACACCAGACGTAGCTGTAAAAGATTTTGAATTGGAAAATCTAAAGATGACATTATAACTGCGTTCTTCGAGATAAGATTTAATCCATGTTATAAACAGATGTGGAAAACCAAAGGCTTTGAGCTTAAGAAGGATGATAGTGTGTGAGATTTTGTCAAACGCTTTACTAAAGTTGGTGGAAACTGCATCAACTTCGTAACCATTTTCCAACGAGCATAAAGTGTTTGAAACAAATTCAGTGAGGCTGGTGGTAGTCGATCTACCTTTGAGGAAGCCATGTTGACTAGGGGGAAAGATAGATTTGCAATGGAAAAAGAGAATGTCGTAGATAATACTTTCAAAAATTTTAGGAGCACATGACAGTTTTGCGATAGGTCTGTAGTTCAAGTGTAGTTCAAGTGTTACTCTATTGAAAAAGAGTTTAATTAAAATATATGAAATTATTTTTGGATTAGTATCAAAATTCTTAATGAAGTGTCTATAAACTGAGATCAGAATCTTAAACGACAACCAAAACTAGTTTATTTGATCTTTTTTGGTTGCTTTGGTCTCTAAAATTTTTATTTGCCTACATTTTTAAACTATTTGTTATTCTATATAATTGCTACTTTGCAATGAAATGTTGTGAAAAACTTTGTGTAACTCAGTTTTATAAGGACCTTGATTTACATTGGCAAAACACACAAAATAAAGAAAAGAAACTGGTTATTGATGATAACTCTTCATCATAGTATGAAAGTATAACTCTTTATCATGTTAGAGCAAAAAAAACGAAAAATTACAGATGATATGAGTTCCAATGACATTAATTTTTATTTCAATACTGCTGTCGCCTAATGATCTATAGCTGTTTGCCAAATACGAATTGATTTATCCTCAATTCTGATTAATATCCTGCCTGTTCATGTCAATTTTCATCAACGACATCAATGCAGACACATACGCACTCACACACAAGCACATATCATCGACGCAATACATACAAACACACACACATTTATGAGTGTTTGAGCACAGATATTGTAGCAGAACAAGCGGTTTCAATATAAATTAGTTGTTGCCTTCATTTTCGCCTGCTGACAATTACAACGCGCATCAGCAGCCATAATCATCATCATCAGCAGTAACATTATCATCTGCAGCAACATTATCGTCAGTAGCAACAATATCATCATCATCATATGCTGCTACAGAAATGAGACACCAGCAGCAGCAGCAGCAGCGCTAAAACACCAGCAAACCAAAAAGAAACAACAATGTTTGTGACAGTTCTTGAATCTGTTGACATTGACGCGTTCCCATTCAGCCATAACTGGCGCCAACAACTGTGGGCAGTACACTCAAAGATAAAGATATATATATATAAAACAAATGCGTGTGGGTTGAACAAATTCGAAGTAGTTGAAGTGCTCGAAATGGTTTCTTTGTGAAAGCAAAGCGTAAAAACCGAAGTTCTATTGAAGGTGTGGCAGACGCTGTTGAAGTGCAAATAGGCAACAGGAAGCAGCCAATATCCTTGAAATCCAGTCATGTGTATTAAGAGTGTTCAAGTGACAGGATATAAGCCAGGATATACGGCATGTTAAGTGGCATTTGGAGAGAGACGACACATGGATTTATATGTTTTGTTGTGTGTTTTGTGATTTTGAATAATTGCGACTAAACAGCTTGGATCACAAACATATCTTTATTTCGTTTTACTCAAAACGAGAGAGGGAGTTGAAGAATGTAGGCCACGAAGAAGTAAACTATATACTACTCTATACTTAATGAATCTAAAAACATAACCGCTACCCATTCAGATGGATTACTACAAAATAATATGAAAATTCTTAGCATTTTTTGTGTTGGTCAAGTGCAATTACCGTTGAAAAATTAACTTATGAGCGAATTTGAAAAATTTTACATGACAAGGAATACACTAAGAATTATTTATAAAAGTTAATTCTATACAAAAATATTTACCAAAGACTTCACGTTTAAAAGCAAATCATTGCTAATTTTGCGCATTCTATGCAAAATCGGGCCACCATTTGTCATTAAACATTTTTTGCAATTTTAAGTTTAAGTTGACTCGTTTAGTGACGAGTTGATTATTAGTGTACTTTTACCAAGTTATACAAGCGATTCAAATTTTTTGAAAAATTTCAGGTTTAACTGTTTTTCCTCATAGTTCCGCTTATAATTATGAAAACACAGTCCAACACAGGCTTGCATCCCTGATTATATTTTGTAAAATTCTGCAAGTGAAAAATTCATAATTTCAAAGACTTGGAGGAACTCGCCAAATACCATTGTAAGACAAATGGAAGTTCACAAAGAACACAGAATGGTTCGGGTAACGAGCATTAATACAAAGTGATCAGGTTTATTGCCCATGAGCCAAAAACATTCAAATAAGGGATGCGTAATTAACCGAAAGGCCCTACGGAAACACCTTGAAGATTTTATGAACTTTGATGTACCTGTTCATAGTTACGGACAACAATGTTACTCAATTTTAGGTTTATATGCAATTTTCAACAATCTTTGATCAACAGAACCAAAAAGAAGTAAAAAAATGTTGCTTTGTTAAGCAATTAAAGAATAATAAATGATTAAAGCAGACACTAAAATTTGAAAAACACTGATATTAAGCATATATTCCAAGATGTCTATTTTCTTTTGTAAGCTCCACATTCGAAAGCAAAAATGTATATAAAAGAAAAAAAGTATTAACACAAAAAATCGTACTTTTCGCCAAACCTTTGCTCGTAATTGGAAAGGAAAGTTAATATTTTACTCCACAAATGCGATTTCATTTTTTTTTCCTTTCACTTATCTGACCAACAAACCTCGATTAATACTGAGAAGGTAAGTTACTGAAGGGTTAAAACGTTATTTTTATTTATGAACTCTTTATTGTGCTCACTTTTAGGCTATTCCTGTATTTAAGGATATTTTTTTTCGCATTCCCGACCATAAACCAATTGATTTATGTGCTGCCCTTAACAATTAATTTACAGCATTAGTTAACACAAATTGATGCTTCTCGGTGGTTGGAGAGCCCTAAGCTGGCACATTGCTCAATGTGCAATTTCAGAGGTCATTTTAAGAATCTACTAAAAATTAGAACCACTTAAAATTTCGATCCCTTTTTGAGGCCAAAAATAAAAAACAAATCAACTTCTTAAAAAGCTACAAACACTCTAACAATTACTGGGACTAAAGCTAGCAAATGCTTTTTTTTATAAATCTGCGAGCAGTAAAATATGTTATGCCATTAAATAAGAACAAAATATATAAAAAAATGCCTACCAATGGGAGAAGAAATTCCCAATTGACTTCAATTAAAAGCTAGCAGCGACAGCAACAACAACAACAAAAAACCAAAACACAAGCAAAAAAGCAAAAGCCACAAAATGGAACAAAATGGCAAATAAGCTCCAGGGACAACAAGGACTCAAGAACTGTATTTATAATAGCAACATTCGAAGCAAATTGAACGAACATTGCTTTGCCAGCCAAGGCAATAATATTAATAAAAGGACTGAGACTTAGACTGTGCCTTGGCTGCTCCAAATACATTTTAAGCATATTTTATATACATATACTTAAAATATATGTTTATATATATGTATAAAGGTCTATGTAGATGTGTGTGCGTGCGTGCGTGGCGGCAGAAAATTAGAAAAACTCTTGTCGTACAGGAGGTGCCGGTGTGGAAACAGCAAACAAGCTATAAAAGAATCGATGATATCTTTATAGACAGTTAATAAATTAGGCGAGACGAAGTCCAAAAGCGTTAACGAAACAGCATAGACAGCAGCAATACACCAAAATTCCACTGCAAACAAAAAATAAATTGAATTCAATGCTAATGTTATGAACATCATACCATTTAAAGGATGCGACCAAAAGTATTGAACATACATAAGCAAAATCAAAAAAAAAAAAAAAAAAGGAAAAAAACGACAAACAAATGCGTTCTGTTTAACTACCCAAAGTTTCTATCGGAATTTTAAGCATACGCGTACGTGTGTGACAAAAAGATGTGCTTTTTAAGCATTTTATGCACGTAGTTTATAAATTTTTTGGCATACATAGGTACCTTTATGTGTGCAAAAATTTATATAAAAAAAACAAAACAAAAAATAAAATTAGTTGTTGTCTCAGCTAAATAACATTTAGTAGAGACATGCTGAAGAATTATAAAATGTGCTCCTTGCTTACAAATTTGCACACTAAACCTAAAAATGTTTTCTTAACTAAAGGCAGATGTTCAAAATATAATCATAAAAGTTAAAAAATTACCATAATAAAAAATAGTTTTCCAAATGATGCCAATAAAATTGGTTGAAGCAGATATTTCTTTAATTGAATAACGTCAAATGGTAGAGGAAGGGCAGTTACAGAGATCCTTTATGCCAAGTTGAAACTGACAGTTAATCCAAGTTAATTCAATAAGAAAATCTACAAAATCCATTTTGAAATTTGAATTGACCGGATATATTTTAAAGAAAAATGTGGTAAGCAATGTAGAAAAAATAAACGCATTTGCTTGTGTCCAATTGACTTGTGTTGCTTGTGAACTTTTAACAAATAGTCTCAAAACTACATGTTCAAAATTTTTTAAAATATTAAAAATAAAAATAGTAGAGTAAATGAAGTAAAAATTCAAATTTCAAACAGCCGTGTTGAAATATATACGAACTTATTAAGGCTTTTTATTTAATGACGTAACTTTATCCCTCTAAGGAATAAGCGTCGTTTAAATTAAAATTTCATGCTCAGAGCACCTTGAAAATATGAGACTCAAGTCAAATCATTACTTTTTGTGGAACTTACATATCATATTTTCATAGCAACACTTTAACAAGCAATTTTATGGGAAATAAGCTAGTTCTTTATTCGATTCTAATAAATTTATTCAACATTCAAACTTACAGTACCTTTTAACTCATGTCGGCCCAAAGTGAAGTATTGTGTTTAAAAAATTGCTTTGTTTTGGGAAAAAAAAAATTATTACATAGGTGTGCAGAATTATTGCCATGTGCATTATTGCCATAAGCAAGTGAGCATTATTGCCATAGTGTTAAATTAAAAAATTCTTTGAATGTAACTTATTGCCATAAAATTGTGCATTATTGCCAGTAAATTGGTTATGGCAATAATTCACAAGACACAAGGAATTAACGCCATGTGAATTATTGTCAAAAAGAATTTTTAAACTTTTTTAAAATGAATTAGTGCCATAAATAATTCTCATGGCAATAATTCCCGTTAATATATACTGTGAGGTAAATACACAGTAGACCGGATCATTCTTATATGGATACAAAAAATTTCAACCGGTCGGGGTCTCAAAAGTTAGAGGAACTCATTAAAATGATTTCTGCATACTTTTTTTTCAAATCGGAGAAAAATCGCCGAAGCAATTTTGATTCTCCTGAAGGTCCTTTTTGGTAAAAAAAACATGTTTTTTGCTTGTAACTTTTTATTTTTCACAGAACGCATACCCAAATCTTCTTAAATGTTAAACTTCTTACTCATACTAACATTTTGACATAAAAAAAATTGTTAAAATTTTGTTTCATTATAACTCTTATTGACCATCAAAAATTGAACTTTTTGCTATTTTTAAAAAGGCATTTTTATAAAACCGCTGTAAAAGACATATTTTTTATTAGATTTACGTGGAATTGTTATTGTTGGAAAGGTATTAAGTTTTTCTTTCGTTTTGTGTATCGTTTTCATCAAAGCTATGTGATTAAAAAAAAAAAAATTATCGAAAACTGGATAACTGCAAACGATAAAGCAGTTAACAAATTAAATTTATTGTTTGTATGAATAAGAAATGCTTCATTTTATCAGATTTCTAAAGTCGATTTCTCACATTCTGTCAGTTTTCGCACACAGCTTTGATAAAAGTGATACACAAAAAGAAAGAAGAACTTAATACCTTTCCAACAATAACAATTCCACGTAAATCTAATAAAAAATGTGTCTTTTACAGCGGTTTTAAAAAAATGCCTTTTTAAAAATAGCAAAAAGTTCAATTTTTGATGGTCAATAAGAGTTATAATGAAACAAAATTTTAACAATTTTTTTTATGTCAAAATGTTAGTATGAGTAAGAAGTTTAACATTTAAGAAGATTTGGGTATGCGTTCTGTGAAAAATAAAAAGTTACAAGCAAAAAACATGTTTTTTTTTACCAAAAAGGACCTTCAGGAGAATCAAAATTGCCTTGGGGGTTTTTTTTCGATTTGAAAAAAAAGTATGCAGAAATCATTTTAATAAGTTCCTCTAACTTTTGAGACCCCGACCGGCGGAATCTAAATTTCGATCCGGTCTAATACACAGCCCTGGTACTGCATTACCATATTATTTTTACTAACTACAATAGCTTTAATATATACAGATAAGTGCATTAATGCAATAAGAATTATTTCTGCCAATTTGTGGCACTTATACACTTTATTTGTGAACTATTACCATAACCTTTTTATGGCAATAACCTCTTTATGGCAATAATTCACTTGGTGCTAATACTTTTTCTCGTGTCAAGGTATTAATGCCAAAATTATTGCCATTAAGTATCAAAATTATTGCCATCAAGAATTTTATAAATATTCTTAAAGAAATATGATATCGCACACTAAAACAGTCACAACTCAAAAAACATGACTTTTCAGGAGAAGCGAAAAATAAAACCCTTTGGTTGATACTGCAGAAGAAAAGCAATTTTCATTTAAACACACAAACTTCATTCTTGCAGTTAATGAAGAAAATCATGAAAAACATACTGAGATATGTGCTTTGTGAATTGATTTATAACAAAAAGTCGGTATAAAAAAATTTTGAGTTTTGACTGTTTTGTATTTAGTGTGCGATATGTTATTGCAAATTTATTATGTTTAAAAAGCACCCGAAAAACCATTGTTGTATCCCATACCTTGAGCTACGGGATGCTAGCACCTCATTGGTGGAATTTTAAAAAACTAATGATGACATTTGAAAGCTATGAAAAAGGTCAAAAAAGGTCAGTTGGTCCCATTAAAAGGTCAGTGATAGATAATTTTTTAAGAAATTTTCAAGGTCATGCACAATTTGCTCTATTGTGGAAGCCAGGAGTGGAATTTTTAAAAACTAAATATACCACCTCAAAGATATTAAAAAGGTCAAAAAAGGTCAGTTACCTTCAATAATTGGTCAGCGATAGAAAATTTTTTATGAATTTTTTAATTAAATTTCAAGGTCATACACTATTTGACCCATTGTACAGTCCACAAGTTGAATATCAAAAACATAATTATACCACCTGAAAGGTATGAAAAATATTAAAAAATGTCAGTTATGTTCGTTAATTGGTCAACGATGGATAATTTTTTAGAAATTTTTTTAAGTTTTCAAATTTTACATATTTTGCCCCGGGAGACAATCGGATCAGAAGAGACTTAACTATTACTCCATCCGCTGCTATATATGTTAAAAATGTTAATGGAAGCTTTCCAAAATAAAATGAATGAATTGATCAGTTATCATTCTTTAATGTGTTACTGAAATAAAAATATTTTTATATTAAATTAATTTTTTACCAAAATAAAAATAAAAATTAATTCTTAACAACCATTAAAACATATATAATTTTTTGTTGCTAAAATTGGTTGCTAGAAGTGTTCGAACTTTTGAAGACGTAAATTATTTTCTTGGAATTCCACTTGTGAGTGCACAAGATATGGAAAAATTGATAATTGACATAAAAAAAATTAAAAAAAGTCTATAAATTCCTGTTAACTTACCTTTTTTAACTTTTTCTTACCTTTCAGGTGGTATAATTATTTTTTTGATATTCAACTCCACAATAGAGCAAATTGTGCGTGACCTTGAAAATTTCTTAAAAAAAATTCATAAAAAATTATCTATCACTGACCTTTTAATGGGACCAACTGACCTTTTTTGACCTTTTTCATAGCTTTCAGATGGCATCATTAGTTTTTTAAAATTCAACCAATGAGGTGCTAGCATCCCGTAGCGCATACCTTGACCTCAAATAAAAAATAATGTGCTCGTTCATATTGATAATATTGGTATGGTTCAATTATGTATGAAACAAAATATCGGCCAAATGGCTGCCGCAACCTTGGCGGCACACCTACATCCGATGGTCCAAATTTTCGAAGATGCTGAGGCATAATTGAGGTTCTATGCCGTTAATGTGCCGAATTATCTCATCTTTTAGCTCTTGAATTGTTGCTGGCTTATCGACGTATATCTTTTATTTCAAATAAACCCAAAAAAAGAAGTCAAACGGTGTCAAATCACATGATCTTGGCGGCCAATTTACATTGCCACCATGTGACATAACACGGCCATTGAAGTTGTCGCGCAAAAGAGCCATTGTTTCATTAGCTGTGTGGCAAGTGGCACCGTCTTGTTGAAATCACATATTGTTCACATCCATATCTACCAATTCAGGCTATAAAAAGTTCGTTATCATTTCACGATAGCGACCACAATTCACAGTAACTGCCTGACCATTTTGTGGCCATTTTGGATAAAATATGGCCCGCTGATGCCGCCAGCTCATAACCCGCACCAAATAGTCACTCTTTGTGACTATCTTGGATTATCTTTTGCCTAAATGCGGCAGTTCTGCTTATTGACGAATCCACTGAAGTGGATTCACCGAATCACGTAGTGCACGATATGCATTTTGATTTTAACGCCCATTTTCATAATAAGCCTGAATAACTCTAACGCGTTGTTTGATTGTGTATCTTTCCATCGTTGAAATTGAATTGGTCTGAAATTGAGAAATGTCAAATGTAATGCAGACAAAAAACATGACGTTTAGGTGTGGTTCACATACAACAGCGCCCTTAAAATTTAACCACCCTTTACTGTAAAGGCATTAACATGTGAGCTACAGGAATAAAATTTGAAATTTTTATAAATGTTTTTAAATTGTTCATTCAAATTGAAATGCATATAAAATATGGGTGTCATCCGCTCACGGACACACCCATTTTCAATACTATTATTTTATTTTTAAAAGATCGACTTTAGACTTTCTTTGCTTGTTTTTATTTAAAACAGATTTATTTTTGCTATATTTTGATAGATTGTTTTTATAATTTTATGAACTTATTTCGAGAGGTTTTTCTAATCAATGAGTTAATGTAACAATTCGAATTAGAATTTAAATTATTAAATTTATGCTTTGGATACTTGCACAGTCAGAATGCGAACCTACGTCTTCTGCGTGCCAGTCTAGCACACTTCCACTGAGCTATTAGTGAGCAAGAAAGTGTAAGAAAATCTTGACAAAAACATGATTTTTATATAAAATTCTTGTTGTTCATTGCTATTTCTAAAACGTTTCATTTTACTTTTGTATTTTAAAACGTGCGTTTTTATTTTTGTATGGCGTAGAATGTTTTGGAAAATATTCATTTAAGCCTACTTTATCATTCTAAAACGTTCGTTTTGTTTCTAAAACGTTTCGTTTTACTTTTGTATATTAAAAAATACATGATCTTTTCTCTATGGCGTAGAATATTTTTGAAAATATTAATATTACCTTGCTATATCATAGTAAAACGTTCGCTTTTATTTTTAAAACGTTTCATTTTACTTTTGTATGTTAAAGTATACATTTTCATTTTTGCATGGCGTAGAATGTTTTTAAAATATACATTTTATTAAACGTTTTTAAAAAGTGTATTTTACTTTTTTTTTTGTTGTGGTGGTGTTTTTTAAATTCTTAAATCAAAACATTAATAAAGCAGAATTTTTAAAAAAAATGAAAAAAAAAAAATTTAAATAAGTAGCATTACCTTAAAAGACAAACGCTCCGCACCTTGTGTTGCTCAAACTAAACTTACAGTGCTTTTTAAACTTTTAAAGTTATGCTGTCCGAAAAATCTGCAGCCTAAAAGTATGCTTAGTAAATTTATTTGATTAAAAAAGTGAAGTGTTTTAATCGCATAAATTTGTATACCAATTTTTTATTACAATTCAAAATTTAAATTTTCCTTTTAACACTACTTTTCCAACAGACAAAACTGTGTATTAAAAATTCTTGGCTTCATTTTTATATCTACTGGTTAATGCAAAAAGACCTAAAAATAAAAAATGTGCCTCATAATTATGTTTGTCTACTTCAAGTATCATGAGTTCTTTGACATCAGTTCATAAGAATTTGTTTAAGTCTTTCAACATCAATTTAAACACGAAAGCACACGCCACTCAAAGCAACTTTTTTCATGCTTTCGTCTTTCAATAAATTGAAAATATTTAAGTCTGCAGCAGCTATTAACTGTGTGTTAAGCCTGTTCAATGTCAAATGTTACTTTTTTCATGCTTAATTAAATTAAGCCGATCTAGTCTAGGCTATTATTAAAAGCTATAGAAATGTTTATATGAGACATGTATTTACATGTAAGAAATTAAATACATATACTTGCTGTCGAACCTTGAGCTGTATATATATATATGTATGCAGATATTTGGTATATAACTTGACAACCTACACAAAAACGTGCAAGAAATTGCTAAAAGAGAGCAATGAAACTTAATTTTTTTTCCCCAATGCCAAGCAGCTGTATTAATGTGACTGCGTTAGTGGTACTCCGTGTATATGTATGTGGGACGTGTAAAGATTTGTTCAGATATATTGCTACGTGTTGACATTTACATTTTTTTTTTCTTTCTTTTTTTTATCCTTAATTCCACCTAGTTTGTTGCCTGCTGGTTGCTTTTCTGCCCAAATATCAGTTTTTCTTTTTTTTTTGTTCATTTGTTATTTATGCTTGCCTGCCTGCCTGTCTGCCTGGCTGCTTACTTGGCTTAATTAGATTTTCAATCTGAGCATAGCTTATATGACTGCGTGGACGGGATTTTCTGCATAATTAATAAACTACGTTAATCCAGTGAGTCTTGTTGTTTTCTTAGTTTTATTGCAACATTAAATGTTATATAAGTAGCACCAAAATTCGACGTTTTACCTTTTTTCTTTTTTTTTTGTTTTGTGGATTCTACACGCGATTGTTAATCTTTTTTATCTACTTGTACTTGCCACAAAGTTTGAATCTTAAATTTTATGTACAACTTAAATTAACACAATGTTCTTTACTAATCCTTGTTGTTAATAAATGGCCGCCCATTAATAGGTCACATCTAGACAATTTGCCAGTTAAGGCCAAACACACGCAGCTAGGCTTAACATTTTTATGGGCACTTGATTTGTTTGAATGCGCGCATGTGTGTGTGTGCGTGTGTGCTGTGTGTGTGTGTGTATGTAGGTGACTCTGCGCTTGATGTCTAACTCAGCTTAACTTTACTGCATAACTATCATATAAGTTTTTGTGAAGGACATAGGAACTTGCCAGCAGACAACAATCTTTTTAATAGTCTGCTTAGCTGAACATTAGGCGCAACAATGACTGTCATTAGGCACAAAAGTAGCCATTATAGTAAAATAAAATAAATAAAAAAAAACTTGCCATGTTGTACTGCTATAAGTTATTGTGCTTTTTTTTTGTTATTTTTTTTCTTTTTTGTCTTCTCACCTTTATGAATGCGTACGTACTAACGTGAGTGATGATATGATAAAAGTTAAAGAAGCATTCACCTGACATCAACGCGTGTTTGAAATGTGGATTAGTTTTCTATGTATATCGTATTTTACAAGTTGTGTTTACATGTGTTTACTACAAACTTGGAAAACATTGTGAAAAAAATTCGATATGCAGCATTTGAACTTATGTCAATCAGCTCTTTACAAATCCTTTATATCAGAGTACAAATTGTCAAAGTAGTCTTAATTTATGTTAGCAAGAGTTTAAAGCAAAAGAAAATTTTCCAAAAATCTTTATTACGAATTAATTGATCTAGAATTTTTCCTCAGCTAATAATATATCTTTTATTAAAAACGAACCAAACCACAAAGATTTCTATTTATAATTTAAGCTCTAATTTATATTTCCTTTTATATTTCATTCTCATTATCTACACTAATTCAAATTCAAAATTATATCTTTGATAACTTCATATATTTTCTTCATTAACTTCTTCGATAACTTCATTGTATTTTTAAAATGTTTTCGAAATTTTTATTTGCAATTTCGAATTAAATAAATCAAAAAAAAATTGCTAGTAGTTCTATCTGCTAGTCTTAACTAATTTTGTTAATTAAACATTAGCCATTTGATGGCAATATATCTTTAATTCATTCTTATAACTAAAGTATTTTTTGTTGAGATCAAAAAAAAAAATAATAAGATGATGATGGTGGATGCTTCAAAATAATGGATAAAATTTTTAAAATCAAATACTTATATTTATTGACTTGGAAGCACTTACTTAAAATAACAGTATAATAAGATCATTGATCTTACTTTAATGTGGCGATCTTTTTTAGTACGAAGAATGGTTGGACCAAAGTTTTAAAACTTGAGATTTTTGTACACTTTAACATTTTAATTCAGACATCCACGTAGTTTCTTTTTAAATAAATAGTAGAAAACTTTGACTTTGATATAATAAGTTGTACTTGTCACTTCATAAGTTGTACTTCTCACTATAGTTTATGGTGAGAAAAAAAGTCATCCGCACACCGACTCAAAAGTGAGAAGGACACTTAAAAACTATTTTTGCATGATTTTTTTTTTTTTTTGAGGATCGGAAAAATCATCATCGAGTGGTTTTGGTTTTCCTGAACCCCTGTTTTGGCCAAAAAGTCATTTGGTTTTTAGCATGTAACTTTTGTTCTCTTCACAATGCATACCAAAGATAAGTAAAAGAGTAAAGATTCTGATCGTCCAAAAATATTGGTTAAAATTTTTTTTAAATTTGTCATCTTTATTCTTTTGAGACAAATTAAACTCTTTTGAGACCCCAAAAATCGATATTGAGTCATTTTCGAAAATATGTTTTTTAAACACCTCTAAAAATGACGACATATCGATTTGTGGCGTCTCAAAAGAGCTTGTAAAGACAAAATTTTTTTTAAACAATATTTGTGTACCATCGCAACAAAAATTACGGAGCTAACTTCAATAAAAAACATTAAAAAAATAAAATACTAATGTATTATGGCATTCATGATGCTCTCGGCCGTCAAGTGAAGGTACCACCACTCAAATGAGTGACATTTTTGACAGGTGGCAACATCACCATGAATACGCCATGAATATCAGATCGATCTGGCGATGAGTAGAAACGTTACAATGTTCTAAATGAAACAATTTTTGGTATTTTTATAAAAATTAATAAAGAAGAATTTTGTGCCTTGATTCTTGCATAACAAAAGTGCGAAGGTAATGGTAGAGCAGAGTTCAAAAGTGGTCGAATGAACATGCCGGGGCAGCACTAAAAACAGTAGCCACTCCGGAATGTATTGAAAAAATTCAAAATTTCGTATTGGGCAATCCAAAAATGAAAGTGTGCGGGATAGATATAGCCAAAGGCATATCATGTGGGTCGAAGAAAAGAGTGAGTAGGTTCCAATGGAAGTTCACCAAAGCGATCGAAGACTTAACAAACGTCCGGAAAGGTGTTGGCGTCTGTTTTCTGAGTGCCAAGTGGCATTTTGTTCATCGATTATCTGAGAAAAAAAAAACCTGGCATCGTAATTATTATGAGCAATATCAAACAAATTAAGAAATAATCATTATTTTATAAAACTCTTTTTCTGATGTTTATTTTTTTATGACAAATAAAAAATTTTTTTTTTTATTTTTATTTTTAGCTCAAGCGAAATAATCATTTCTGGTTTTTTTTTTTCAATCCATAAAAATACACATTTTTTTGATTTTAATATTTTGGATCAAAAATACAATAATTTTGTTTTTTTTTCTTGTCAAAAATAAAACTCATATGTTGACCTTTTTTATTTTGTTCAGCAATAAACATCAGGTTTTGATATTTATTCACATACTGAAATTATTTACGGATTTTAAATCGATTATTGCTAAGAAAAAAAAAATCGACGTCACACGTTTTCTTTTTACAAGACATTCCATGCAATTTTGGTGAAAAAAAAACTATATATAAATGAGTTTTATATCTGATGGAAAAAATAAAAATCAAGAAAAGAATTTTAACTTTAAGCCAAAAACAAAAAAAAAGAAATAATTTATTTTTTAACAAAAATATATAAAAATTAAAAAATGGTTTCTTTTTTTTTTGCATGTGAAAAAAAATGGAAGAAAATTAATTTGAATTTCTGAGGAAAAAATCAAGATATTATATTAATTTTTGAGGCAAATAATATAAATCAAAAACGATTTTTATTTCTGAGCAAAAACTAAAACTTCTTCAAATAATTTTTTTTGTTTTTTTGGGTCATGTGAAAGGAAAGCTCAAATATTTGCGAATTTTGATATACTATACAAAAATAAATTATTCTTGGATTTAAGCGAAATTTTTTTGAATTGTATTTGAATTATTAACCCTTGACTTCCAAACAAGCTATTTTCATAACCAAGACAGTTATAGAAATTTAAAGAAGTGATTTTTTGTGAAAAAATAGTAACTTCTGTATGGAAAAATATTCAAGAGCAAGCAAAGTTCAAAAGTGAATAAAAAATTTTTTTTATTTATTTTATTTTTATTTTTAACTCAAGCAAAATAATCATTTCTGGTTTTTTTTCAATCAATAAAAAAAAAAATTTTTTGATTATAATTTTTTGGCTCAAAAATAACAATAATATTTTGTTTTTTTTTTTTGGTCAAAAATAAAACTCATATGTTGACTAGACCGGATCGAAATTTAGATTTCGCCGATCGGGGTCTCAAAAGTTAGAGGAACTCATTGAAATGATTTCTGCATACTTTTTCTTCAAATCGGAGAAAAACCGTCGAAGCAATTTTGAATCTCCTGAAGGTCATTTTTGGTAAAATAAACATGTTTTTTGCTTTTAACTTTTTATTTTCACAGAACGCATACCCACACCTGTTAAAATATTAAATTTCTTACTTAAACCAATATTCTGATATTGAAAAAATTTAAAAATTATGTTCCATTATAACTCTAAATCTAACTTCCGTTATAAATCAACCAAAAATTGAATTTTTTGATATTTTTAAAAAGGCATTTTTTTAAAACCGCTTTAAAAGACACATTTTTTTCTAGATTTACGTGAAAGTGTTATGGTTAGAAAGGTATTAAGTTCTTCTTTCTTTCTGTGTATCGTTTTAATCAAAGCTGTATGCGAAAACTGACAGAATGTGAGAAATCGACTTTAGAAATCTGATAAAAAGAAATATTTCTTATTCATACAAATAATTAATTTCATTTCTTCACTGCTTTATCGTCCAGTTTTCGATAAATTTTTTTTATTAATCACATAAATTAGCTTTGATTACAGTGATACACAGAACAAAAGAAGAACTTAATACCTTTCCAACAATAACAATTCCACGTAAATCAAACAAAAAATGTGTCTTTTACAGCGGTTTCAAAAAAATGCCTTTTTAAAAATAGCAAAAAATGCAATTTTTGGTGATCAATAAGAGTTATAATGAAACAAAATTTTAAAATTTTTTTACGTTTAAATGTTAGTATGATTAAGAAATTCAACATTTAAGAAGATGTGGGTATGCGTTCTGTGTAAAATAAAAAGTTACGAGCAAAAAACATGTTTTTTTTACCAAAAGGACCTCCAGGAGAATCAAAATTGCTTCGGAGGTTTTTCTCCGCTTTGAAAAAAAGTATGCAGAAATCATATTAATGAGTTCCTCTAACTTTTGAGACCCCGACCGGTTGAAATTTTTTTTATCCATAAAAGAATGACCCGGTCTAATGTTGACCTTTATTTATTTTGCTCAGCAATAAACATCAGGTTTTTATATTTATTCAAATACCGAAATTATTTTAGGATTTTTATTCGATTTTTGCTAAGAGATAAAAATCGACGTCACACCTTTTCTTTTTACAAGAAATTCCATACAATTTTCGTGAAAAAAACTATATATAAATGAGTTTTATATCTGATGGAAAAAATAAAAATCAAGATTAGAAAAAGGAAGAAATAATTTACTTTTTAACAAAAATGAATAAAAATTTACAAATGCTTTTTTTGTATGAGAAAATTGAAGAAAATATATTTTTAATTCTGAGAAAAAAATCAAGAAATTATATTAATTTTTGAGGAAAATAATATTAATCAAAAACGATTTTTATTTCTGAGCCAAAACTAAAACTTCTTGCATTAATGTTTTTCTTTTTTGGGTCATGTGAAATGAAATAATTGTGCCCAAACTTAAAAGCTTACAAATTTGCGAATTTTGATACATTATAACAAAAACAAATTATTCTTGGATTTTAGCGAAACTTTTTTGTAATTGTATTTGAAGTATGTTTCCTTGACTTCCAAAATATGATCTACTCCTTTTCATAAATACTTTCTTATTTACTTACTTACTTTACAGAAGTTTAAGGAAGTGACTTTTTGCGAAAAATAGTCAACTTTGTATGGAAAAATATTCCAAATTTATCAAAGTTCAAAAGGGAATTACGAAAAAAAAGAATTCTTTGATTTTGATGAAATTTTTTTGTAATTTTATTTGAAGTATTATCTTTTGACTTTTAAAATATTATCTGCCCTATTCATAACCAAGACAGTCATAGAAGTTTAAGGAAGTGACTTTTTGCGAAAAATAGTCAATTTTGTATGGAAAAATATTCAATAATTTCGCAAAATTCAAAAGCGAATTACGAAAAAAAGGATTCTTTAATTTTGAATTTTCAATTATTTTGAGAGTTTTGGCAAGTGACTGCCCACATATGAATAAATTCAAATAGTTATTATGAAAAAAGTGAGCAGTTTATTATATTAGTTGATGATTCTTGTATTGTTGGTAGTGATTCTGTTGAAACGATATGAGTTTTTATTTTTAAAAAATAATTTCATTTTAACTTAGTACCAAATTAACTTCATCCATCTTCTTTGATGTACAATTTAGTGACAATTCTGATTTTGAACTTGAAATTACCGAATACCTTATTCCGGTGCCACCAAACTCACTAAAAATCCGAAATTTTACATGTTTTTCAAACTACTTTTTTTTTCGTGCTTACCCCTTTCCGTGATTCTTATGATTTTTTCAAAACTTTTTTATGCACTATTAAAGACCATATTGTGAAGACAGTAACTAAGAAAAATCATCAAATTTGACCTTTTTTGGAAAAGTAACACAGTAAAAAATGTTGTTTCACCCTTGCTAGAAATTAGATAGCTGTCGAATTGCCAGTTCAACCAAAATAAACAAGTGAAGTCATCAGTTTGTTTGAAAATACGTTCAAAACATCTGGTTCAAATGGAAATTTTCCGCGAATGTCACTTTTTAATCGGTGAAAGTCTGCGGTGTTTTTCTAAAACAAATTGCCTTCTTTTGAGCAATTAGGTTAGGTTAGAACGGTCGTCCAAAGTTGAGGATCTTCCGTGAGGCCTTTTGGCCCATTACGATTACCTTATTTGAATATGACTAACCCATTGGTAGTGGTTCACAATAAACCTAATTTCTTCATATTTGAGATCTTTCATCGAACCATCCTGTACTCTTTGTAAACTTCCATATATTTAACAATAGTGTGTTCACTACTCCTTGCTCCTCAAAATCTTTAAAAAATCTTTTTCCCCTATATCTAAATTTGTCATCACACCAATAGGGCAGTGACCTGTTAGGATTCCTACCAGTATACGGATTTCTTGTTTTGCCAATAGCAGAAGGCTCTTAGTTCTGTTCTCGTTTTGTTCTGGCCAGAGCCTTCTAGATAAATTGTAGCCACTTTTGGAAGCATAGTTTATGTTGGTATTATCTCTGGCTTCGCGGTTGATGCTTCTTTTGACGATACCTATTGGAAGAATACGTCTGTAATGGTTCTGTTTGTGTCTACCATTACTTTACTTCTTGTCAACTCATCTGCTTTGTTATTCCCTCCTATGTTGCTACTCCAGGAACCCAGCAGAGAGTGACATTGTTGGTATTGCAGACACTGTTCGGGACTTGTTTACAATTTAGTACCGAAAAACAGCCCGAAGTTGTCATTTTTCTTTGCAGCCGCTTGGCCGCTTGCCTATCTTCCGAAATTACTACCTGTGCTTCTTTTTCAATCGCATAGATTTCTGCTTGAAAAACACTGCAGTAATCAGGAAGTTTGTAAGACTTTTTTTTCGCAGTACACACCTGATCCTTGGGTTATATGGTGGTGTGTTTCCATTTTTGTCTGCTGGGAATAGATGTGGTTTGTTTTGAATTGAATTCCACACTAGGTATGATGTAGTCGGTTGTTATTTTTGATTCCTCAGTTACATAGAGATTTTGACGGATGCATGCTCGAAAGCGTTGTTTTGACGATGATTCTGACGATCTAGTGAATGTTTTGTACTTTTTTTCAACCAATCTGATGACTTTACTTGTATATTTTGATTGAACTGGCAATTCGAAAGCGATCTGATCTCTAGCAAGGGTGAAACAACATTTTGGCTCTGTTACTTTAAAAAATCACTTGATAAAACAAATAGTAACTTTTCCGAAAACGGTCATAATTTCATGTTTTTTCAAAGTTACTGTCTTCACAAAATGGCCTTCAATAGTGCATAAAAAAGTTTTGAAAAAATCATCAGGATCACCGAAAGGGGTAAGCACGAAAAAATAGCATGAACAAAATTTTAAATTTCGGCTTTGTGTAAATTTGATGGCACCGGACTAAATTATTCGGTAATTTCAAGTTCAGAATAAGATTTATCACTAAATTTTAAATCAAAGTAGATGGATGAAGTTAATTTGGCACACATTTTCAATGCATAATTTTTTTTTTCAAAAATGTTTTATAAAAAATCGCCAATAAAAAACCGGTTTATTGCGTAGAACCGGGTTGGTTTCGACAATTCTTGTACTTTTATTAGCTCAAATTATTTAATTTGCAACCATAGTTCATAATTCCGGGTGGCACGCAGAATCCCATATACTTTAGCATTTTTCATAAAAATCTGAACCAGTCTACTGTGCATCGCCATCGCAGTCAAACGCACGCATAGCGCGGATCGCTCGCATCACCCGACTTGTATTTTTGACGTAGAATTACGTCTTACAGCGCGGTTTGTATGGGGTCGTTTTAACAGATTTTTCAAGTCCATGAAACTTTTTTGACGAATACTTAAGGGTATACCTACAGCCTTTAATTCTCATCGTTCAAAGATGATATATATACTAAAATATCAGATATATCCTGTGCTGAATGAATATCTTATTTTATTCAGACCATTTTTAATAATATAGGTATGTAGAATGCTGTATCTGATGCTTAATTAATAAATGGAACAAACAATATTTAAGACAAATTGACGCTAACGATACTTGGTAGCTAGGGGACGATATATTCCGTTCTAAGCATAAGTTGATGATTTTAAACTAATCTACATTGAAAATTTCATGTAACTCTGTCTTATTGTTTGGATTGTGCTTAAATAAGTCAGTCAGGATGAACTGTTTTATATTTGTTTTGTTTGTAAAACAATAATTTCATTTGTTTTATAAAAACGAAGAGCACAAATTTTAAAAGTTTCAACTAAAATTTAAATGTCAGTATCTTTTTATTATAAAGCAGCTCAGCCACACTAACTTCATCAAATGAAATTAACTAAATTAAGATGATAAAACATGTAATTATAATCCATATCATAGTTAAACTTACAGCAGATAACTTTATATACTTTTAGTGAAAAGTTTAAATTGAGGTGTAAACTTTCAGCACAGTCACTACTACATACGAACAATCTGTAAATTATAAGTAATTCTATATCTTAGAACACTTCAAAAAATTTGCGTATTTAACATTTAAAAGATAAAAGCTCTAAATGTTTAACAACTACTTCTCTAACCACCTTCCGAATTTTGGCAAAACTTATAATTTAGAATTTTCCAAAAAGCCGTCATTAATTTTAATTTGCTTGCAGCCAGAGCCAGCGCTTTGTAAATAAAGAAGAAAAAATAAATTTTAACGACAAAAGATACAAAATAACGCCCATAATTTGCAGTAACTTTCACTTACCTTTTAATTACACAACACGAGCAGCCTCAGTGTAGTGTCCAAACACACCCCCCCCCCCCCACACACACACACATACTCTCACACAAACACACCAGCATACTGTAAATATGTTGTATAAATAACTAGAAGGCCTTCAAGATCTGATGTAGGTACTCAGACATAGGCTTAAGTCTTTAATGAGAAACACCTCTACGAATGTTAGAAATTAACGTTACTTCAGCGTCGACAACGACGATGACGACCACAACAAGCTTTAAAATTAAAAGATCGCACTTTGAAGTAAGTATAAATAACACTTTTAGGTCTGGTAGTGGTTATGTAGTTGGTTGTTGGTGTTAGTGTGCAGAATGCTAACACACGTACACATACGCACATAGACGCTTTAGTGTTGCTTTTATAGCACTTTTAAGTTGACATACATTTATGCCGCATGTAAGGCAGCTTTTGGGTAGATGTGTGTGAGTGTGTGTGTGTTTGTGTGTAAGTAGGTGAATTTTAATTACAGTCATTATGTGAGCACCACTGCCACCTGAAGAAGTTGTAGATGATGAACAGTTTGATGCTTAAGCTAAATTTTGAAAAAATAAAGGATGATGCCTGCTTTTAGGCGCAACAGCATGTTGAGCCGAACACTGTAGAGTGCTCAGCTTGCAACAGTTATGTGATCAATGTCGTTTTGGTATTTTTGAAGTATTTTGCCTGTGGCTGTTGAGCTGACTTAATGCCGCAGCATTACGCACCGGCTGTCTCTTCAATTTATGCCCGCGCTCTTTTGTTCTTTTTTTTTTGTTTTTTTTTTTTGCGAAAGAAGCAGGTTCACTCAGCTATACATTGTCTACTGTCAGCACTCTAGGCATGAAGTGAAAACCGAAAAAAAGCACACAACAACATGGAAATAATGAATAAGAGGATAATGACCCATAATAGCATAGCTAGAATTGCAAAGAACTGCCAAAATGCCTCCTGCAAGAAAGGCAGCAATACTCTGGCACACTCTCACATACACACCTACTCTTACAATTCAGCGTTTTCTTTTTATTTGACTTAAAAGCTTGTGGCAGAGGCAACATTTTTTTTCTGTATTCTTTTTATGCGAATTCAACAAATTCCAGGGCGAGTCAAGCTAAGCAAAAAGTTAAGAGTTAAATGCGTTGCGGCGAAAATTGCACGTTAAATTCGGTGAAATAAAATTTAATATCCATTCTACATGCTAAACATGACGCTATGTTTTTTCCCACTCTTGCTCATCATGCAAGCATGCCATTCCTACACAAAGTCAGACAAAAGAGTGCTGAAATAAAGGCAAGAGTAGCAGCTGTTTGGAATTTACTATAATAAAACCTTGCATTTAACTTCCGCCGGAAGTTTATTTTAAGCAATTAGTGTCTTTCGGCTTGTGTTAATCCGAAAAGTTTTTCTTCACTCGATTTCTAGCATATGAAATGTTGTTGATGATGATGGCAAAAATTGAAATAAAAAGCATATAAAAAGCATCATTTGAAACGTCTACGTCTAGGGCGGAAGTTTTTGAAGTCTTAAACGCCACTGAAGTGTATAGCTCTCTCTCTCTCTCTCTCTCTCTCTCTCTCTCTCTCTCTCTCTCTCTCTCTCTCTGTCTCTCTTTTTAGTTTGATGAAAAGAAACACATTGAGGTGGAAAATGGTAGGCTGCCTGCACTAAAAATAATATAACTGTTTTACAAATTACTTGGCTGGAAATTAACTTCTTGTCTTTCTTTTTTTTACTTACAAAAGTTTTCTTCTATCATCTGTCGTAATTAAGCTAAAGTTATTCTTTAAAATTTTCCCCTGACTAACTTAGACTTTCCACAAAATCATTAAATATTTGTATACCTTGAAAGTTGAATTTCTTAGAACTGCTGCTTGGCATTTCTTTAAAAAAAAAAAACAAAATAGATTGCGCTGTAATTTTTAATAAAAATAAAACTAATGACTTTGGCAAAAAGTTTTTTTTTAAAGTTCTGCAAGAGCAGCATTAAACTTGAGCAAGAGTTCTAAGAATATCAACAAAGTTTTGCCAAGTTTTTATGACATGACAGTGATTATATTTTTAATAAATAAGAATACTTTTTTTAACTTTTTAGTAAACTTTGCTTAATCGTAGCAAATTACACTTTTTATAAGAAATTTTTTAGAGCAAACAGTATGGTTTGGTTTTAAAAAAAAAAAAACATTTCAGAACAATCGTGTACAGCAGAGGTTAACTTAACTAGTCTTGTTAAAAACTGAACTGTTACATTTTTTCATTAATTTTTCAAAACCAGCATCTGGCTTACTTGTCTTATTATTAACACCATTATCAAAGAAAGACGAAATTTTGTACTAAGAAACCAAATTTATAAAATTTATATCATGCATACATAATATACAACACAAAACATTCAATATTTTGAAAGTTATTCATGTAAAATTTGATGTCCTGATTTGATTTGAAGCTAATTTGATTTGAAGTACAAAAAGTCAGTTATCAGCAAATTAATTTAATAGCAACAACGAATAATAATGATTCCTTTAATTTTGTTTTTAACTATTAGGTAGTTTCATACCAAACGTCAAATCCTTATAAAATTGACATTGAAAATAGAACTGAATACAGATTTTTCGGATTTAGATGTTGTTTCCGATAAATCGCAAAATACTTTCAGTATACTTTAAAGAGATTTGAAGTCGCTGCCACCAGTAAAGTTTTTGGAATCATGTCCAAATTATGCAGGTGCAGAATCAGCAATTCTGATATGACTTAATTTGCAATTAAATATTTACTTTTTTTACTAAATACTTTTATATTCATAGATTAATATCGACTTTAAAATATAATTTCCGTGCAAAACTCACTGGCTTTTCAGCAAATAGGACTATTTAAAAAATGGTATTCAAAACTTAATTTTAAATATTCACAACAACAGCTGTACAGATTTCAAAGAATACATTTTAGCAAAACTTCTGAATTCCGTTCTACCTCCAGACATCTGATTTTAGCACAAGACTGATAATAAAAAGAGAAATGTAACTATTTTAGATGCCCCGGAGAGAGAACCCAATGCAAGTAGATGAACAATTATACACAGTTTCTACAACAAAAGTCCTATCATTCAGCCTTTTATTATAAAAGAAGGTTTTGGTGATGATAATTTAACAACAAAAAAAAAACAAATTGGCCATTTCAGCCCTTGAAAGGACTTTGACCGAGCTTCTTATGATCAATTGTGTTGTGTGTGTTATTAAATGTTTGCACACAATTGATCGAGAACTGGACCTACATGTTTTATGCCGACTCCGAACGGCTAAAGTTCATGTTCTCTAGAAGCTTTACATGGCATTGTTTACTCTCTGAGGTTTACCATTGTCTGCAGAGAGGTGGTGACCGATCAGAAAAATTTTTTGTTGAAAAAACTTTTCGCCACGGCTGGGGATCGAACCCGGGCTCCGAGCATGCTAGGCCACACACTTAACCTGCATGCCACGGTCACCACAACACAAAACATGATAATTTAACAGCCTTCTTTATTTATTTCGAAAAAACTCTTTACATTTTCATCTTTCGTTGAAACATTAAGATGATAATTTAACAACAAAAAAAAACAAATTGGCCATTTCAGCCCTTGAAAGGACTTTGACCGAGCTTCTTATGATCAATTGTGTTGTGTGTGTTATTAAATGTTTGCACACAATTGATCGAGAACTGGACCTACATGTTTTATGCCGACTCCGAACGGCTAAAGTTCATGTTCTCTAGAAGCTTTACATGGCATTGTTTACTCTCTGAGGTTTACCATTGTCTGCAGAGAGGTGGTGACCGATCAGAAAAATTTTTTGTTGAAAAAACTTTTCGCCAAGGCTAGGGATCGAACCCGGGCTCTGAGCATGCTAGGCCACACACTTAACCTGCATGCCACAGTCACCACAACACAAAACATGATAATTTAACAGCCTTCTTTATTTATTTCGAAAAAACTCTTTACATTTTCATCTTTCGTTGAAACATTAAATATTTGTTAATTTTAGTTAATAATTCTTAAAAAACATATTCTTAAAGAATTATATTTTGAGTTTTATGCCAAATAATTCATAACAAGTAACAGGTTTGCTACAACAACAAAATTCTTTGCAAAAGAACCGAGCAGATTAAACCATGGTTTCGTCGAATGCTACTCCAACTCATCAGTAGTCTCTGAGGTTCATGCAGTCCACTAACTGTAAGAAGCTTATAAGTCCAACTGCCGCAAAACCAAAATGGAATTACCCGAAAGCTTTTAACTTCTTCCAGAAGTGTTTTTCTACTCTTTTCCTAGTAGAAAAATTTAAAAAAGTTGACTGCACCGCTTCTCCGAACTTGAGAAAAACGAACTTTGTCAAACAATAAATCACGGTATGGGTTCAGTGGTGCTATGGTGTTCCATGTCAGCTGCAGGTCCTGGAAAGCTTCACATCATCAATGGTATTATGGACTGACACGTTTACTTAAATACATTGAAGAATAATTTGAAGGAAAGTGTGAGAAAGTCGGGCATTGAAAATTAATTTTACAGTTTTAAAGTTTTTTTTTAATTCTACAGAAAAAATAGGTCTTCCTGAAAAAAAAAAACAAAAACATATCATTCTTTAAGATCGGACGGTAAATACCGAAGTTATAAGGAAATATGTCGATGCGCGATTACTACTTTTGGTAAAAAAAAATTTTTTCGAACCCTCTTTCAATAAATCTTCAGATAAGCTGGTGTGTGGCGACATTTCTTTTTTTTTGCTTATAAGGTGAGACGGTCTAATGACATATGGGCATCTCCCAAAAAAGGTCTACCAAAAGTGAAGAAAAACATTAAAATAAAGCACTCTAACAGCTTTTAACTTTATTTTTTGTTTTTAAATTTTGATAAGTATTACTGCATTTGACTTATTATGATGTATTTTTATTAAAATTTATAATGAACATCTTTACTGTATTTTACTACTGTTGGCAAAATTTGTCGCATCCATGATGTCGGTCCGTATTCGTGCGTATTTAAAAAAAGGTAAGAGATAATTCTAATATTTCATAAGTCTACGTTGTATGGTTATCCTTTGATCTCCATTAACATGTATATTATATAAAAAAAAAGTTCTCAAAATTAGCTAAATTTTGCATATTTCTAAATGAGCTTAAAAAAACTTATATTTTTTGTCGCGTCCGTTGCATTGAATGATTGCTTATTACTTTGCACTAATTTGTACTAAATCTTGCCAATATTTTTATAAAATGTAGCACTCTATCATCGCGTTAGAATACTTAAAATACATATCGGCTCATTTTGTTTCTTTCTTGTTTTTCGAGTAATTAAAGCCATGGACCGTACCGGTTATGGTTTTTATCGAAAAACTCACATATTAACTGTTTTTTTTTTTAACTTTTATATTTTCCGACAAAAATAATAGTTATTTAGTGCCTTATATGTTTTCGGGCAAATATAACAGTTACTTTTGACTTTTATTTTATCGGTCAAGAATAACAGTTATTTTCTGCCTTTTTTTCGGTCAAAAATATCAGTCAATTCGTGTTTTTTCAACGGCTGTATTACCGACTAAAAAACTATTGATACCATTATTTTGGTCTCAACGGTGCGTACAATTTACATATGGTATCAATAGTTTTTTAGTTGGTCAAGAGGCCTTTAAAAATATACAAAGTGCCTGATATTTTTGACCGAAAAAATAAAAGTCACAAATAGCTGTTATTTTTGACCGATAAAAAAAAGTCAAAAGTAACCGTTATTTTTGGTTGAAAAAATAAGAGGCAAAATATAACAGTTAGTTTTTAACTTTTATAGAATCAGCTTTGTGACTTTTATTTTTTCGGTCAAAAATATCAGGCACTTTGTATATTTTTGTATCATAATGGTATATTTGAAAAATTCTATGAACAATTTTTTCATTGTGTCAAAAAAAATTGTGAAATAACAGTTATTTTCGGTACCTGGGAGATGCCCATATGTGCCACATATTTTCATACAATATTGCTATAAAAAGTAAACAAATGTGGTTTAAAAAGATTTTATACTTTTGCTTATAGAATGTATACCAACCTGGTGTAAATACATTTTATACACTTTTCGGATAAAATCCATACCAACTTTGTATAAATTTGGCTTATACGATTTTATGGCATAAATTTTATAACATATTTGGTATGGATTTATATTTATACCAAATAGTATAAAATTTATCCTCATATGTTTTACTGTGTATTCTAAATTCGTTCCAACTCAATGCGAGCTAGGCTTTGATGTCAATTTTAATGATATTGTGCGGAACATGAATCACAAATATATCACAAAGTATTGCAGTAATCTTGGGATCACATTTACAGCAGTAGAATTTGATGGCGGAAGATTTCAGAGTTACGTCAGCTCGAAAACGTTTACATACTAAAACCTAAGACTTCTGTTTTGATACTCTTAAAAAAGCAACAAAGCCTATGCAACTGATATCAATGCGTTGTTTGATTAATAAGTTAAATAAATATTCCATAATCAAAAGCCACAAAGATGATTACTCCACATTGACAACGAGTATCCCCGTCTCAATTGTTTATGGCACAGATTAAGTATCGGATCAAGTAATCATAAATAAAACTAATCATAAATTAAGAATTATGATACAGATTAAGAATCAGATCAAGTAATCATAAGTAAATTTAATCATAAAAAATAAGAATTATGATACCTCAACTAATAAAAACCGATGTTCATGGTTAGAAAATTTGTTGTGACTTGAAAGTAGTAACAATTGACTGGAGTAAAATAAAGAATTTTTGAAGCACAAATGTTTACATGCCTCTTAAATACTTTGAGACGATTAGAATTTGTGAGCGGAAATATCATTTTTACTCGATAATGCCCTGAAGAGAAATTTTTGGTGAGTGAGTTTGAATAGCAAATAAGATATTTTCATTGAAGTTTGTTTTACGGAATACAACTTTAAGTCAAATTTTAAAAACATGAAGACAGAAGCCCAGTACATCTTATTAAGAAAATTTTTCTGTTGTTCCTTTTACAACACATATTTTTCCTTTTGTTTAAAATTGTTCTACTTTTTTCTTAGAAAATACCTGCAAGTAAATCAGTACTGACCATATGAGTTTGATTGTTTTTAAATCTAACAAAGTTGCTTTAAATGTTCCTTGCTACAATAAATCAACTGAAACTTGTAAAAGCAATTCATGTCTTTGCGCCAACAGTTTAATGATGACAGTTTTAAAAATTGCAGATTTCCTGCCTTTTTAAGTGCCAAATGTCATTCTCTTAGGCAACCAAATGCCTCAAGCTGTTAAAGCATTATGATATACATACATTTGTATTCTTCAGTTCAATGGATGTCTTATTTGGTTTTTTTTTTCAAATCACTGAAACCAAAACATGTATTTTTTTTTTTGCTTAAGACTGAATTTTGACTTAAGTTTCTGACTTTATTTATTTACCTTTTTAATTTGGCTTTTATAAAGAAAAATAAATGTTAGTCCTAAATCTCAGATACAAACTCATAGCTACCAAGTTAAAATATGATGACAAATAAGATGAAAAAAAAGAAGAAGACAAAACAACAAAATAAAGAAACCAAACACAGCTACGAACGTTGTTTACAAATCATGTCTGACAAGTTGTACCCATGACTTCAGCTGCAGCTTAATATACGACAAGCTCGATAAAAAAAATGGTCTATAAAACAGCAAATAAACCTACATGTGAACAAAAGAACAATTTAAGCAAACAGAACGATAAGAAAGAATAACAGCGCAGGAGGTGGGTAGGCGAGAAGGTGGGCGGATGGGGTGACATTGTGTTGGAACTGAAAAATAACTTCAGGAAATACGTAGGCAAGCATTAAACTGTATAAAGTTTAACATTTTATTGCGACAGCCAAATAAAGTAAACAATGACAACAACAACAACAACAAAACATGAACTACAATCAACAACATTTTTTAAAGGACCAAAGTAATGAAGACGCAAAAAATGAAACGAACGCATACTTAAGGCCAAAATAAAAACAACAAACAAACAGCGACAAAAAAAAAATACGCAAGAAAAATAAAGACGATTTATTAAAAATGTTTGCAAGAGTGCAAAAAAAAATAGCTCAAGTCTATGTAAATTTAATGAAACAGCAATGCGAACAAAGAATGCGATATGGAGCAAAAAAAATAATAAAACAACAACAAAACAGGAACAACAAAAACCAACTGAAAAAATTGAGTAAAAACTGCCTTAAAAAAAGTCAACCACAAAAGACTGAGAAAAACAAAAATGCAGGCTTAATAAATACAAACATGTTTTTATTTAAATTCGTTCATTGTTGTACTTTTTTTTTTTTTTTTTTGTTTTTTTTTTTTTTGTTATTTTCTGTTCTTTTGTTTAAACATGGCAGTCAACAAAAAAAATATTCTTGATAAAATAATGCGTGCCATACACACATAAAAATTCACAAAACAAACACACACGCATTGTTTTGCTGTAACTTTAAGCTTTTTTACTTAAAGCTTTTATGCATAAAGCACACATTTTTATGTTTTCGCTTATTTTCCAATTATTTTAAGCCTACATTTAAATAAAATGTACGTTCCCATGTGTATTTAAAGAATATGACTGACATTTACAGCTGATGGTTGTTGTTCAAAAAGGACATGCATGTGACAACTGCTCGCTCATATGTAAAGTAATTACGTTGCTTGAGATTATCTCTGTAAGCAGCAGAGGTACCAGCTATGCTTAAGTGCCTAACAAAAATTAAGTCTACAAAATTTTTTTTTCTCTTTTTTTTTCTTTGGTAAAAGGGAAGCGAGAAGCCTTTTTATGTGAAATGAAAGCTGTCAGAAGCAATGTCCCTTGAGTGAAAAGATAATCTTCTAACGATTATTTTTAAATAATATATGCAAGAAAATGTTGAAGATGAGCAATTAAATCAACTGGTGGAAACACAAAGTTTTTTTTTTTTTGGTTCAATTTTTTAGGATCATGATTTTGTGACATGACAAGTTTTGCAAACATATCCTAAAATGAACAAAATTTTTACATTATCCCTTATCTTTCTTTGTTGTTTGATAAAAAAAAAAAAAAAACAAAAGAAGAACAAAAACAAAAAAAAGTACCAGCGCACTTAAAAAACAAGTCAAATAAACCTATATAGATTACATCACAAGGATGACCTTAATAAAGACATAATTAAATTTAAGTTTTATTACGATTGAAATGAAGGGTTTAAAAAAGTACTTCAAAGGCGACCCCAACTTCCGCAAAAAGGAAACAAATTATTTATTTATTTCTTTTAAAGCAAGTTATTTTATATGTTGTTGGAAATATTCACAATATGCTGTACTTTTAATATTTATATTACAGTACTATGCATAATAAAAGGATATTTTAAGTGAAGCGGACAACAACAACAACAACAACAAGAAATGGTTATGTACATAGCTTTGCTACCAAATTATGAACTTCCTGAATTCATATTAAATCAAAGTAAGCAAGACAATTTGTCGGTCAAAATTTTTCAAGTGTCTCACATTAAAAACTTGATGAGAGCAACGTGACATCATATTTGAAATATGAATCAGCATTAATTAGAAAAAGCAATTAAACAATTTAGTATACATGAAAAAAATGTAAAATAATGAAATCAAAAGATCAGATCAACACTATTGAATATTTTATCTTCGCATACATCCCCGTTTTTGGCACTTTTAGAGTAGGTGTGCAACTTAAATATACCAGAAAAGAAAACAAATAGGAAGTTCCATATCAATAACGCCTGTTTCACCAATAATGTTCTATCCAGAAGCTCTTACTTAAGCAACTACTTGCGAATGACAAGTTCAGCCACAGCAGATCGGCAGAGGGATACGTATAACAACAAGTTTGACAACGTTAAGCCATAAGTCAGTCTTCAGCAGGGTGCGGAAAAACTCGCTCATAAACGATTAATTATGCAATTCTCGAGTTTAAATTAAAGTTTTTTAGCCAAAGCTGTACAACGTTGACGTACACAGTTTCTTCTTTGCCTGTTGTACGAACGTTGTACAGCTTTAGCTACAAAATTTCTAGTTTTACTCCGGTTTTCTCATCATTACACAGTTTGCGATTGAATTTTATCATTATAAATTCTTAAGAAATCGAACGTTCACGAAAGTATCACCGTCGTGTTCTCTCATGAGAGACTAAATGCAATGATTGTTTGGTTCCACGTTGTACTCACGAACGATCGCTGATACTCTCTCTCTCTCATATTACTCTCTCTAAAGTATTTGTTATGATTAAATACAATCGCAAAACAAGTTATCATGAGAACATTGAAATTGTAATCGTTCGTGAGCGTGTTCTTGAAAATGCATGGGAAAAGACAGGTAGAAGAAATCATCCAGCAGTTTCATACGGTCCAGCTTCGTCTTAACAGCGAAGCGAGAAACGAGGCCCCGAGTTTCAAGGGGCCCCGGAAAACTCGAGAAAATTTGCAAAAGGGGCCGTTCGTCAGCAATGTTAGTGAGAAGTATTTCAACGTTTGGAAAAACTGATAATAATTTTTCATCAATGATTGTCTGACACATTGACTTATGAGATTGTTTTGAAACATCTGAAAAAAGTAAGTTTTAGCAAACTGACATTTACCAATCAATTCAGTTTAATCTATGTTCTTTGAATAAACTATATACAGGTACATGCACTATAAGCTTCTGTATCAGCCATGGGATTTAAATGTGTGAGAGAAGCATAACTAGTAATTAAACAATTGTGACAGCACACCGTTGATTTAAATTAGTAACGTTTTGGTGTTTAGGATCTTTTTTCATTGCCTGTTCGTGTTTCAAAGGCTTCATTTTGATATTATTTATATATAACAATATTTCTACAAACTTTAATGAAACCCACGGAACAAGTTATTTTAAGATGTTAAGAGACAAATACCTTTTGAATGGATTGATTTTTGGACGGATTTTGAATAGATTAATTTATTTCAAAAGTTATTTGAATATAATATTCCATGATTGTTTTTGATATTCGTTGAAATATTTTTCTTCTAACATGCATGTGCATGTATGTCAATGAAATTCGGTTTTTTCATTCAGACATGAAACGACTTCGAAAATCTTGCGGAGAATGTTTTGCGCTTCAACAGCTATTTATTAGGCCTGTGCGAGTAGTCAGATTTTCGACTAACTCGAATTTTTTGAGTAACTCGAAGTATTTCGAGTTTTTAAGTGCTTTTACTTATCAGTGAAAATACCCAGTAGAAAATGGGTCTAACAGCATGTCGGATATTTGGTATTAATGGTTGTTTTGTGCTTTGATATGATGTTGTAAGGGAGGAAGGAAAACAAAGATTTTATTATAAACAGTAACAAATTTAAAAAAACAAAAACAAAGGTAAGTTTACAAATTGCCTTAAATATAACATAAATTAATATCAAATATTTGTGTCAACATACTTCTTTGATATCGACGTAACATTACTAAAAATTACAGCAACAAAATTACAACAAAATTTATTTATGAAAAATTGTTGCTATCGTATATGGTTTTGTTAGAGCTTTCGTTTTTAGTATCAAATTTGTAAATTTTTCCATGGAAAATAGCGAAATTATAGCAAAAAAACGAAATTTTCGCTGATTTTTGAACGCGAGTTTGAAACCCTTAACCATCGATTGAGCACGTATAAAAAATACGTCGACCTTAGATTTTTGTCTTCTATCACATATTCGAAAATCATTCAAATCAGAGACTGTCACCTGGGGACCTCTCCTTGTGAGTTGTTTGCTCGGAAAGTGAAATTTTTGATTTTGTAACTACATTTTTCGGTCAATTGACATTGGAGCAATGCATGAAAGATAATTTTGGTTAAACATTTTTAGTTTTGGAAAAAATTCAAATTCGATCAATTCTCAAAAGCTCTTCTCAAACTTAATTTCAAATTGATTAAATAGCGGATTTTTGTAGAAAAATTTTATTTCTGTTTTAAAAGGTTGGGAACCTCCTGAAGCGAAGTCACAATTTTAAAAAGTGGTTTGCACAATTTCAGCCAAAACCTGATTACATGACGTCTGAATCGATAAAATCGGTCTATTGGTATGGGAGGAGTTGAAGTCACAAAAAAACCTTAGCCTATTAATTATATAGATAGGCAGGATGATAAAAACAGACTCGTGGCTATAACTTTTAATTGATTGTAGTTATAATGAAATTTTTTTCAAATCTATTGTTTTTGAAGCTTATCGAAGATTTAAAAATTATAAGAACAACATTTTAAAAAAAAAAAATTTCGAGCAAAAAATCATGCCTTGTTTTTTCGATGACACATAGTATTTATTAATTTTTCTGTCAAACAAAAACAAATTCTTCTTAAATAAACTATAAACAATGAAAAAAAAATTAAAAATGCAAATTTAAAATTTTTTTTATTTTTACAACAAAAAGAATTTTTAATACATTTTTTGAGAAAACATTCATTTTATTGGACTCTTTTTAAAGGCAATGATTAAAATATAAATAATAAAGCAACGGTAAAAACTTTATAAATATTTTAAAGTCAATTAATTGCAATTAAATACAAAAAAGATATAAATGAAATTTTTAAAAAAGGGACAGCGATATTCGCTTCCAAATATAGAACTTTAAATTTCAGGGGTTTTTTCTGTCTTGGCGTTTGATAAAAATACACGTTAAACAACTAAAGAAAATATTAAGAAAATTCATTAAAAATACATTTGGCAAGATACTTACCGTAATTGACAACACATTTCAAAGAAAATTAAACAAACAATTAGAAAAATAAAAAAAATTTGAAAATTGTTAAAATATGACTGAGTTGTTTGCTCGGAAAGTGGAATTTTTGATTTTGAAACTACATTTTTCGGTCAATTGATACTTGAGGAATGCATAAAAGATAATTTTGGTTAAAAATTTTTTGTTTTGAAAAAAATTCAAATTCGATCAATTTATAAGCTCTACTCAAACTAAATTTCAAATTGATTAAATAGCGGATTTTTGTAAAAAAATTGTATTTCTGTGTTAAAAGGTTGGGAACCCCTTGATGCGATATCACAATTTTTAAAAGTGATTTGCACATCTACAGCCTAAACGTGATTTAATGACATCTAAATCGATAAAATCGGTGTATTGGACTGGGAGGAGTTAAAGTCACAAAAAAAAAATTTGCACATTTAAAACACCTTCCAAGAGCTTCGTAACAACAACAAAAAAGCATAAAAATGTGTGCAGAATTTTTTCATGCTGAAGTTAACATTGTAAGCTTATAAGAATATTTTACTTTTTAAGGTGACATTGGCCGTTTTTTTAAATCAAAGTATTTTAGTAAATATTCTTAAGATTTTAAAAAAAAAATGCATGGACAAATTCTCACAGATTCAAAAGTGACAGCCGGATTAGTGAGAGCGCAGTTTTATTTTTCCTTGCATTTTTCTTAGTTCACAAACTTTGAACGCGTTTATCTCGAAACCAATTTTTTTCGTACTTGTTGCGGCAATAGCGGGTTCATTTTTTGACGAAATTTTTTTTTTTTTTTTTATTTTTTTAACTTGATTCGCTATCGTATGACACGAGCTTTTTTTAATTTTTTTTTTCGATCTTTTATGAATTTGTAAAGTCAATATTTTTTTCGAAAAAACACACTTTCAAATTTGGAAAATCACCAAAAGTTGAAGAAAAATTTAAAAAATAGCTGCTGTCATACGATAACCACTTCTGTTAAGACTTAAAAGAGAATTTTGTTTTCAGATCGGACAATTTTTGCGACTCCCAGCGCAGCAACCACGAGGCCCTGTTTTTTCTCTGCCGCTGGCTTGGAGCTCTATCAGGGATGATATTTTGAGTGGAATAGTACTTTTTTGAGTACTATTGACTCTACAAAAGTACCCGAGTACCTTCTTGCTGAAAAAAGTACTCTGGTATGTTAAAGAATTTGCTTGAAATTTTGTCAAGAGTAAAAAAAATCATTTTTGAAAATGAAGTCATAAACTTGTTGCCAAAATTTTAGCCCAGTCACGTATTATTTGCCTTTGATTTTAGAAATGTTCCCAGAACAAGAACTTTTAAAAAAAAAGTCAAACATTTTATTAAAATTCGCAATATCTTTGGTTAGGCGGCAAAGATTTGAAATTTTTTGGATCAGATAGTAAGATCAACTATTCAGTACTACTATTTCCAACCATTTGTTTATTTGTAACTGCTACAGCAGCTTATATTTTTACGAAACCATAGTTGGTGGTGGCGATGACAACTTTTTTTCCCCCATAGAGGTCGAGACACCCTAATATACATATTTAACGGTTTCTGAAAGAAAGCATGATTATTTCTTGTGCCTTTATGTGATAAATATAATGAAATTTTAAAAAGTATTGGTTTTAATTTATATATTTATTCACATATTAGTGTAAAAAGTACCCGAAACAATGAAAAAGTACTATTTGCCATTGTAAAGAAGTACTCTCGAAAATTATCCGATATCATCACTGAGCTCTATAAAACCATGTTGGCGAGAAAAATATATTTTTTTTTAATTTTTTATTTATAATTTGTTCAATTCTCCATAATAATAAAAAATAAATTTTGGAAAAATGTTTGTTTTTGACTGAGTTATGAATTTTTAAAAAAAGGTCTATTTTCTCTGCCGCGAATGTTATGTTCCTGCTTAAAAGAAACTTTGTGAATGTTTGAACACTCAGGAAAAAAATGCTTTTATATCAAATAAATCATGGGTTGATATAAAAGATTTCACTGTTAAATACCATCCAACAAATGAAACTTTCAAATTAACAGTATGTTGACTGTTGGTCTATAGAACACGAAACCCGTATAAAAACATACTTATCGAAATTTTATCACTATTTGGAAAGTTCATGTATGGCCGAGTGTGCTGACGTGTGCGTCTAGTAAATATATATAAATTTATAAAATGTAAATTCATGTTTCAATTCTTAATCCAGTACTATTTTGTTTTTGAAATCCGCTGAGTACCATATCGAAAATTGGAATTATCTTTCATTGTAAATAGTTGACTTTTCAATTATGAGTAATGCAGGTTATAAATAGTTTACCCCTGACTAGAGGTAATTCAGGAGGTAACAGTAACTCTTTGAATTACTGGTATTCCCATGTTCAAATAATGTCTATTTGCTGTGTGTTGTACTCCAGCAGGGAAGTACCTAACATTACCAAGTAGTCATTATGTAGTTTTCTCTACTGGGTTAACAACCGTTTGTCAGCCGTGAACTTAATTTTTTTTTTAAATCAACCATTAGGAGGTCTGCAGTACAAAAGTCACTCAAAAAAGCACAAAAATGCAATTCTACATACGTAAAAATTGGTTCAGTCCAAGAAAAGTTTGCCGAACGAAATTATTTTTTATAAACTATTTAATTTTGTTACCAGAATTTGTGGTCAGATTTTTCTTGAGCAAATCTTTGATCTGCCATTTAGATTATAACTTAAAAAATATGTAAGCTATATTCTATACATATTTATATGAATTACTAGCTTAAAACACCCAGCGCATCTCGATTCTTGTGGTACTTTTTATGTGTTGGTTATGAGAGATGATACGGTCAAATGCCCAACTCTAGCCATATTTTCTTTAAAAGTTTCTGCTAAAATTTACTTTTTTGATTAATACTTTTAAAACTTTGATTTTTATTAATGTTTACTCAGTTCAAATATTAACTTTGACCCTATTTTCCAATGCAAATACTTGAAATCGCATTAAAAACATTGCAGCGTTGGATGAAACTTCATATTTGTAGTGAAGTCTGATTAAAATTGAAAAAAAATCGTTGAGGTAATTAAAACTTTTTGTAAAAATCGAAAACAGCGCCACTTATCGGGTCGAAAACTATATTTCAAGCTCAAACCAACCATATACATTCACAAAGTTTCTTTTAAATCGGTTGTGTGGTTTCGAATATTAGCGAAAACCAACATAGTGACATGTGATTTTTATATATAGAGATAAAATAAGCTAAGAAAGTCTAAAGTCGGTCTAACCCGACTATGAAATACCCTAAACCTCCTTTAACATTTAAAAATATCGCACACTAAATACAAAACAGTCACAACTCAAAATTTTTTGATATCGACTTTTTGATATATATCAGTTCACAAAACACATATCTCACTATCTTCTTCATTATTTTCTTCATCAACTGGAAGAATGAAGTTTGTGTGTTTAAATGAAAACTGCTTTTCTTCTGCAGTTTCAAACGAAGAGCTTTATTTTTCGCTTTTCCTGAAAAGTTTTGTTTTTTGAGTTGTGACAGTTTTGTATTTAGTGTGCGATATATTAAAATACTAAAACAAATAGGCGTAGTTCCTATTAAAATCCATGCATTATTTGTATCTATAGAATTAATACAGGTTTAACTAATGTGGTTTTTATGGTAGGTGGGCGTGTTGGTGCGCATTAGACGCCCATTTTTTGTGCAGACCTCAGTTTTGATATAAAATGTTTCCATACGAAGTTTCATCTCTCAAATAAGAACTTTTTAGTAGTGTTTTTAATATTGTGGGTTGTTTGGGAAGTAGGCCTATTCATATAGAGCGGGTGACGCACATTTTGTGAACACATCTTACTTTTTATACAATAATTTCAAATACCAAGTTTTATCTTTGTAGCTCATGCATAAACCTCTCTAAAGAGTTTTTACCATAGTATGGTAGGTGGGTAGTTATATGGGAGGTGGGCGTGTTGGTGGGCAAATGACGCTCATTTTTTGTGCACACCTTAGTTTTGATATTAAATGCTTCTATGCGAAGTTTCATCTCTCGAGGTCAAATATGTACCCTTTAATATTGTTGGTTGTATGGGAGATGGGCGCGTTCATGGGCGGATCACGCCAATTTTATACTTTTCTATACCGGACACGCTTCGTTCTAGTGTAACAAACATTTGCACAAAGTTAATATACCCTCACTTCACAGGTTTAGTGTATAAAAAACCTTCTGAATCATAACAAAATGCTTCCAAATTTTCAAGCAATTATTCTCAAATTTTGTGCTTTTCTATATATAAAAAATTGATAGGTCATTATTAGAGCTTCTTATGAGCTATTCTGCTGTGTGTTTTATTAAATTTTCTACATAATGGATCAACAACTGGACCTACTTGTTTTATACCGACTGCGAACGGCTAAACAGCATGTTTTCAAGAAGCTTTTCATGGAATTTATAATTCTCTGGGGTATGTCATTATCTGCAGAGGGGAAACAAAGGCCCTTCGGCGCCAAGGCCACACACAGTTTGTGCCTCAACCGCCACGTTTCTATACATATTTAACCATTTATACCCAAATTTTTGACATTTTTTGGCATCGCCAAACGAACTAAGGTCCTCATCCAATTCAGATTCATCCAACACCTTAAATATTTAAGTCAAATAATTTGCCATGCAAGAATTTTCAGAGTTATGTTATTGCAATTTGGTAGTTGTATACCTTTGTGGTAAGTAAAATTCTTGGTTTAGATGTCCTTTATGAGACAAATTTCGTTTTCTTTAAGAACATGCAAGTTGCTTAAAGTTTCGAAGAAATTGACCACAAAAATTTTTGTACCTGAAACACACAAAAAGTTTTTGTACTTATTTTCTTTTCTGGTGAAATAGAAAAAAAAAAAATCAATCAAAAATGAAAGTGCTGACTTTGAAAGTGAATAACTCGGTCATATTACAAAGGATTCCATTAATTTGTTTTTTGTTTGAAATTTTTCATTAATCATTTTTTCATCTCTTTCATTTTCATTTTCCTTCTAATTTTTATAATGTTCTAAAAAGAACCTTAACAAATTTCTTTATTTCAAAAAAAACTTTGATAAAAATAATTGTTGTTCAAAAAACATATAAAACCAAAAATGGCGTTTTTAATTTTCTTTTATATGATGTGCATAAATGTACTGTTTGTTCAAGGTTTCTATCGTTAAAATATAAAAACTTTTTATACGATCGAAAAATCAATCATAAAAATTTAAGATTTATTTTGTTTGTTTATTTTTATTAATTTTCCATTTTTGTAATATTGTACGCATACCAAGTAATGTTGTAGTGAGAGAATCATGACGATTTCTCAATTCGTTTCTGAGCTGTAACCCCAAATACCCCTCTAAACATTCCCACAACAACAACAGCGCTACCTACCGGGTCAAAGTTCTAAACCATCTACAGACCCAGCCGCATGTACTCACCAAATTTCATCGGTTTAGCCGTTTAGGAGAAGTTCAGTGACAAAGCCATGTACAGAAGAATTTTATATATAAAGATAAACTTTAATTCACCATAGCTATGAACTTGTTTAAGAGTATTATTTTGTAGTAAGTTTTATTGTGAACATTGGTACACAGTAAAATATGTAAAAGTTTTTTTTTGCTTATTGCATGCAACAGATTGCCATAAAAAAAATGATCTGTAGCATTTCTCTGAGAGCTGCTAATTTATTTCTGCAGATGGTATGCGAATTTGTGATATTCATGGTATGCGTTTGCAAGGACAACACCAAGAAAATGCATAAAAATATATATTTCATAGCAAAAAGCAACAATATTAAAAACAAAATTTAGGTTAAATCAAATCAAATTAAGTCAATTTTTCACTGATTTAATACATTTTATTAAAATAACATTGTAATTTGACTGAAGGTCGGATATGACCCACGAAATCAAGAATCAGCTAAGGAAGTCTGCAAGACCATCCAGACTTTTTGAATATTTTTTTTAATTTTAAGCTTAGCTTTCAATTTGTTCTGTGTATTAGAATATTTTTTTAAGTTTAAAAAATTCTTAAACATGTAGGAAATTAAACTTAAGGAAATTAAGGAAAGTTTAATTAAGGACATAATAAAATTAAACTTTTGAGATGAGCTGAAATATTAAAACTGTGAAAATTTGATTAAAGTACAAATTTTTGTTCTTTTAATTTCCAAAAAAAATAACAAAATAATAATCATAACTTGGTGTCTCTCGGTGTTCGAGATGTTTCTCGATTTAAATATATTCTCAATTGTTGAATTGTACAAATAAAATTATTTTAAGAAATATTGATATTTAATTCAATTATAAATATTGCATTTTTGAAATATCACAAATTAAAAAACAACAACTTCAGTGAGCTGTTTTTAAGTTCACAAAATCAGATCATTATACATATTAAATAAGTATAATTATCCTTCAAAGCCTGAAAGCATACTATTCCAACTTGTAAATAAGACAAAACAAACAAACAACAAAAAGTATCTGACATGCTTTATAGCATTTCCGCCACAAATTAACGTACTTAAATTAACATGCTTCCTAGAAAAAATCCAACCGTTTCAATCCAACCTCAGTTTCTTCACAGTTCTTTCAAGCTTTGTATTAAAGATGCTTTCAAAACTTTTTCAGTTACATTTCTCAGATTGATGCAAAGAAAAGGAAAATGGCAAAACAACAAAACAACAAAAACAAGTGTTAAGCCTCATGGAATTTCTAAGAAAACAACTTATCTCAAGCACAATTCAAGTTTTGCGGTTCATGTTCGTGGCCAAGGCAACCAGCACAAATAAACCTTTTGTTGAGAACGCTTGAAAGATAATGTCTTTTTTAGCTTTGAACTTCAAGCAGTTGTTTGTTTATTTCTACACCATTTATTTAAGACGATTTAGGTGTACAATTTCACAATCAACCTACAGTCAATTGCTAAGCAAAAAAAGAAAAAAAAACTTGCGTAAAGTTATTTTTTTAATTAAAATTGAACTCAGGCGTTGTTAACAAAAAGCTCAAAGTTCAAAAACAGTCACACAATTTTTTTTTTTTTTTTTTGACAAAATAAAGGCTTAACATAAGTTTTTGTAGTATTTAACAAAAACTCAGTTCTTAATCATTTAAAGCTTGTATTAAACTCACATTCAATAGATTTCTACTCTCGTGACTTCGTGCCTAAAAGCCAAATATTTAATCAATATAGTTGTGCCTAGTAGAGAACAGCTGTAACGAGCACAATGTTAAGCAGGATGCTGTAGCACAACTATTATCAACATGCAGGATACTCAACTTTAAGCACATGTCAACAAACTTTGAAACAATAAAACATTATTTATATAATTTTTTTTTCTCCTGCCTGATACTTTAATATTTCACTCCAATATTTATGCAATTTTTTCAATGCATTTTACGCACACAATCAAACACTCACAGTGTGAAAACGTAACGAGCGCACGCACGAACAGTAACGAGCAATCCTTTCGTTTTCGACGCCGAAATGGCTAAGGAAAATAAATCAGTTAACAACGATGACGACAACGATAACGACAACGTTAGCCGAATTGATGCAAAAAACAAGAGTATTCCGTTAGTCCGACCACACCGCACGAGGTTTCGAGTTGAACTGGCAACACAAACACGACTCGATGTTGAGCAGACATAACAGCAGAAACGAGGACAACGAAGAGGACGACGTTGGAGTATATCGGCAAAAAAGGATGTTGAAGATTTTGTTAGTATTGTTGTTGATGAGCAGAGCAGCAACAAAAGCAGACACGACGAATTCATACGAACTCTGACTGTGGCAACAAGCACGAATATTACTTTGACAGGATATCCTCTCGAAATGAGGAAAAGGATTTTATATTGTTTTGTTTTTTCTTGTATTGTTTTTCTTCTTGTTACTGTGCTTGTTTCGAAGTGCTTGACAAGCAGCAACGACTGTTTTAGCGAAAGTTCAGCAAATATTTGTTGCAGTTGTTGAAAGAGCAAAATAGAGCGAGAGCATGTGTAAAGGCAATCAAAGAGAGAGATAGAGTGAGTGGGCGCAAAAAGCGAGTTAAATTTCTCAAAACTATTTCTAATATTAATAATATGAAAAAAATTATTTTTAAAACTAAGCAATTTAAAGCCAAAATATTAAGCTTTAAACTATTTTAACAGCTAGTAACAAAAGCTTAAAGCACCGAGTGAAGTGTTTACGAGTGCACTTAAGCAAGCTTTTAAGTGTGCCAGTCGGTCAGAAGTGCAGATTAATGCAATGCCTAAATGAGTTACAACGCCGTTAGAGAGTGTGTGTGTTAAAAGCGCTGCTGTTGTATGTAAGCCTGAGTGCACTCGGAAAACTAAGTCACTGTGCTAATGCATGCATTCATCTAAAAGAGAGGAATACGAATTAAAGAGCGCTTGAGGAAGAGAGAAAAAGTGCAGTTAATGCACTTTGAGTATTTTGAGCAACACCAACATGTTTGTTGCTACGAAACTCAACGAAATGTATTATTTTTATTATACTATTTATTTTATTGTCAAAGGTTAGTTTTTCATACTAACAGAGAGCTCAAGCTCTCTCTCTCTCTCGTTTGTATTGTTGAGTCCTGCGCCGTGCCTGCTACTTGCTATTACTTGACTTCAGTTTTGTATGTTTACTTTTTGTTCTATTAACTAAGCTGCATTTAGCTCTCTTCGGTTATATTTCTGAAACTTAACTTATTTACTGTGTGCAAATAATGGGAAAATCATGAAAAAGCTCATGCTGCAACAGCTGTTTCAACTGTTTCAGAAAGGGAAGTTTTGTCAATTTTTTTTTTTTATTATCATACATTTTAAATAACTCCGTACAACTTGATTTATTTCAGTAGCTTAATGCCTGACTTTGCTTTAATCGGGTCTAGTTCTTTGATGTAATATTAAAACTTTACGAATACTACTTCGGTATCTTTTTACTTTCCTGGTAACCTTATTTTATTAGCTTTCATTTGGTTACATTTTGGCACTCACCTTTAATGGTATTTTGTATAAAATAGAAATTTTGATATTTTGCTCTCATTCTTAAAAGTAAAATTTTTCTTTTGACGCGATTCTTCAAGTCATTTCTTCCCTAGCAGTAGTCGATAAGGTTTTCACCTAGGAAGCTGATAAAAAATCAAAATTAGCTGTAAATAAAGATGGTTTCCATGATAAAAAGAGTGGCTCTTGTAGATTTTGGAGTCAGATTTTCAACAGCTATAACCGGAAATGACTTAAAGCCACTCAAAGTTGGCTATTTTTTAATCATCAATATAACAATAGCTTCTTAGGTTAAAGTTTATAAAAACATGTACATTTTATAAAAGTTTAATTCATAATAATTCTCTGCCATTGTGAAACTCATGACTTTAAAAAAATCTATATGCGCAGTTTTTTTTGTTCTCCTCTTTATTCCTTGAAATAAGCCGCTATTTTGGTCTCCGCTATCTAGGAAAAGTCTAAAAACCCTTAAAATAGGTATGCTTAGAACTAAAAGTTACTCCTTTTTCTTCGTCATCATCAATTCAAAAGGAATTCAATTAATAAAAAACAAGTAAAGAAAGTCTAAAGTCGGTCTAGGCCGACTATGAAATACCCTAAACCCACTTTTCAAAAAAAAAAAAAAAAAATTAATTGTAAATGGGCGTGTCCGTGGGCGGATGAAGTCCATTTTTCCAAACCATCTTTGTCTTGTCATAAAAAACATACGTGCCAAATTTTAGCTCTGTAGGTTAAACACATGCTTATTTATTGCGTTTTCAATTTTTGGGTTGTATGGGAGGTAGGCGTGTCCATGATCGGATGACGTCCATTTTGCGAGGACATATTTGTGTTGGTATGAAACACATACATATCAAATTTTATTGTTGTAGGCTAATTATGAGCTGAGCTATGCAGTTTTCAATTTTCGCGTTGTATGGGAAGTAGGCGTGTCCGTGAGCGGACGATGTCCATTTTTCAAAACCATCTTTTTTTTGTTATAAAAAACATACGTGCCAAATTTTAGCTCTGTAGGTTAAACAGAGGCTTATTTATTGCATTTTCAATTTTTGGGTTGTATGGGAGGTGGGCGTGTCCGTGATCGGATGACGTCCATTTTCCGAAGACATATTTGTGTTGGTATGAAACACATACATATCAAATTTTATTGTTGTAGGCTAATTATGAGCTGAGCTATGCAGTTTTCAATTTTCGAGTTGTATGGGAAGTAGGCGTGTCCGTGGGCGGACGATGTCCATTTTTCAAAACCATTTTTTTTTTGTTATAAAAAACATACGTGCCAAATTTTAGCTCTGTAGGTTAAACAGAGGCTTATTTATTGCATTTTCAATTTTTGGGTTGTATGGGAGGTGGGCGTGTCCGTGAGCGGATGACGTCCATTTTTCAAAGACATCTTTGTGTTGGTATAAAACACACACATACTAAATTTTGTTGTTGTAGACTTATTATTAGCTGAGTTATGCAGTTTTAAATTTTTGCGTTGTATGGGAGGTAGGCGTGTCCGTGGGCGGATTCCAAAAATATTCAATAGTGCAGATCCTTGGGTACATGTGACCATGTGTACCAAGTTTCATCCAATTATCTCAACTCCTTCTTCTTATCCTGTGTATACGGACAACACACAGACGGATGGACGGACGGACGGACGGACGGACGGACGGACATAGATAGCTCGACTCACGTGGTGACGCTGATCAAGAATATATATACTTTTCTATACCGGACTCGCTTCGTTCTATGCGTTACAAACGTTTGCACAAAGTTAATATACCCTGACCTTTCAGGTTTAGGGTATAAAAAAACCTATTTTTCACATTAACGTTTCTGTTTTGTCATATCGATAATAACAAATTATCAAACTATGAGAATTTATCAAACCACTTCCAGTCAAAAAATTCTGAATATCTGACCCCAAATCTGAAAGAGCAACACTTTTTTGTTTCAGTATATTTTGATTTTTTAAAAGATTCTAGTTAACTTGGAAAAATAGAAACCACGCATGAGTTGGTTAAAATTGCTTAAAGACACATTTAAGTTTTTTTTACGGAAAACCCTACATTAATAGTTTAAGTAAAGCGACTGTTTATTTTAAGAAAATTGTTTTAATTTTTTGATAAAATATATCAATTAATATATGCAGAATCCGTAATTTACCAAAGCACTTGAAATAAGCGGAGAACACGATTTTTCACGACACGAAAGTAAGAATAATATTCAGGGATCGTAACGGTTATGGTTTTTATCTTAAAAGTCACATATTAACTGTTATCTTTTAACATTTATTTTTTTCGACAAAAATAAAAGTTATTTTGTGCCTTATATTTTTCGGGCAAATATAACAGTTACTTTTAACTTTTATTTTATCAGTCAAAAATAACAGTTATTTTCTGGTTTTTATTTTTTCGGTTAAAAATATCAGGCAATTTTGTTTTTTTTTTTAAAGTCGTTTTACCGAGTAAAAAGCTATTGACACCAATACTCTCATCTCATCGATCCGCAAATATTACACATGGTATCAACAGTTTTTTAATTAATGAAGCACCCTTTAAAAGAACACAGACTGCCTGTTATTTTTTACCGAAAAAATAAGTCAAAAGTAACCGTTATTTTTGCCCGAAAAAAATAAAAGGCAAAAAAATAACAGTTCACTTTTAACTTTTATAGAATCAGTCTAACATATAAATGCACGTAATATTTGTGAAGCTGAGCTGCTTTGTATTATAATGCCATATTTGAAAAAGTCCTTTGACACTTTTTTTTATTCTGTCTTTTTCATTTGAAAATTGTAAAATAACAGTTATTTTCGGTACCTGATAATATTTGCTTTACAAATGCAAAAATTTGATAGCGATCATTCGCATAATTTCCGAGTAATCCGTCCATCGGTATCAAACAGCACTTTTCGAGAAAAACGCGTTAGACTTCTCTTCAGACGTTTATGCTTATAAATACAAGAATTTTTATTCAATTGACTTGAGACATCTAATATATAAAATCAAATGTTTGTCTGTCTGTCTGTCTGTCTGTTCCGTATAGGCTCGCGCACCGTTTATCCGATTGAGCTAAAATTTGGACATCGAGTACCTATCATAGTGAGAAATAACATAGGGGTGTAAAAAAGTGGGCGGAAGTATGTGGGCGTGGCACTCTATATTAACTTCTAAACGCCTGGACCGATTTCAATGAAATTTGGTATGAAGGTTCAACTGCTCCCAAAATAAAACATAAGCTATAAAAAATTCCAAAGACTTACGCAAGAGGGCGCTTTAAGTAGTGCATTTTAAAGACTCAATAACTCCTTAACGCCTAGACCTATTTCAATTAAATTTGGAATAAAGGTTCTACTGCGCCCAAGATAACATAGGCTATAAAAATTCCAAAGACTTCCGTAAAGGGGGGGGGAGGGCTTTAAGTAGTGCGTTTTAAAGACTCAATAACTCCTAAACGCCTGAACCGATTTCAATGAAATTTGGTACGAACGTTCAACTGGACCCAAGATAAAACATAAAATATAAAAAACTGCAAAGACTTCCGAAAGAGGGCGCTTTAGGTAGTGCATTGTTAAGACTCAATAACTCCTAAGTGACTTGATCGATTTTACTAAAATTTGGTACGTCAAATAACTTGACTCTGCAGCAAAATTGAGGCTATTTAAATTTCAAAAAACTTCCGTGAGAGGGCGCTTTATTAAATCAACTACATTCGGTTCATTCACGTCAAAACGGATGAATCGATTTTGATGATACTTGGTAAGCATTTGTATCTGTTACTGAAATATATCCTATGCTTTTAAAAGTTCTTTCGACAAAAATCAAGGAATGAACCGAAGGCAAACGAAGTCAAGAACCAAAAACAATCGAAAAAAAGAAGTTGAACGAATACCAACAGAAGCTATATAAAGATTAAAAACAATTAACCGAACTGTATCGACCAAAACCAAAGTTAAACGAAGACAATCCAAAAATCAAATCGATGCTTATAGGATTTTTTTAAAATTTGAATTTATTTCAGATTTAATTGCATATTAAATGCATGCTTCAAAAAACTTTTAACGCATTTTTCTCGAAATGGCTTTTCAAACTGCACTCAGAAAAAAGTTTCTCGGAATATGATAAAAATGGCATCATATTTACTGAAAAATGGTATTGACCTTGCTCCAGACATTGCTATTCTCTAATTACGATACAAAAAATTCTCTAAAAATGATAAAAAGCTTCCATGAAAAAGAAAAATATATAAAAATAATTCGATTTTAGGGAAAAAGACTCTTTATTATTGAGAAAACTTTTGTTTTTATTGAAGAAAATACTTCTCAAAATGAATTTTTTATCAAAATATAGGAAAATATTTTCATTTTCAAAAAAGTTTTCTGTATAAATGAGGTTTTTTTTATGCGAGAAAAATATTTGTCATTATTATAAGAGACATTGAAATACAGTCAAACCTGTTTTTGTGCGGTCCTTTTTTGTGCGATTTTATTTTTGTGCGATCTGTTTTAAGCGAGTTTTATTTTTATGCGACGTTTTTGTATGCGATATTTTTTATGCGGTTTCAGTAATGCTTGCATGCGATATTTTTTATGAAATTTTTTCAAGCGACATATTAATGTCGTGAAGTTATTCGCCCTAGTAAGGTCGCGGCGAAATTAGATCAATTGTATATAGCGCCATATTCTTAACCTGGAAAAGGATTTGATATTTTCAACGAAAATGATCTTATCGAAATGATTGAGGATGATTCCTTTAATGATAAAAACGTTATCGATATCTTAACTGATCATGAAGACGAACAAGGAGAATCGACTTCTATTAAAGCAGACAACATTTATGCAGGAATCCAACTAAGCATCAAATAAGAAATACATTGATAACAACTCCAAAAGAAGTTAAAATTTCAAAAAGAGCGTCGGTCATGTTTATCTGGCTATCGCTATATATATAATAAGCTAACCAAATGACCGTTGTCACAAAGACTTATTACCGACTATATGGTAGCAGATTAAAATTCCACTACAATGGTGGTAACAGATAATAAATCCCTCTCATTATCTTCAAGTGATGAAAACGATTACGAACCAGATCAACATAAGAAAATGCGCGTTTTGGACTACGACGAGTATTGAAGTACGTTTGAATACATATATTGTGAATTTTTCTTTACTTTGAATACAGAAATACAATTTTTGAAACGTTTCCATGTGCTATTTATTTATTTATTTTGATTGGAGATACATTTTTCACTTTTTCATGGAACTTGGACGTATTTCCTAGGGTAAATTTTTTTCATGCGGTCCCTATCTACCGCATAAAAAATTTTTTTCGTAATGGATTGGTCAAAGTTCAATATTATAGCTATTTGTGAAGTTTCAGAAAATTTCTTTTTGTGTGTTTTCTTTTCTGCGGTCCCTATCTACCGCACAAAAACAGGTTTGACTGTATTTCCATTTCCTAGAAGTGTAGAAAATGTGAAAATTCATTCTAATTGAAGATAATTTTATTTGAAAAGAGAAAATTGCTATAATCGAAAAAAGAGAAATTTTTCACAGGAGGAAGATATGTGTTTTTATGTTTCTGAGTGTGGGTGTCCATTTTTTTCAGAAACCAGAAGTCAGATCGAGACCTTGAAGATGTCATTTTTTGTTTTACTCATGTCTGATAGGTACAGTTTCACGGAAATTTGACTAAACACTTTCGACGGAAGGAGGGGGCAAAACCCCAAAAAACGATAATTTAAAAAATTTTAAAATTGAATTGATAATTTTAAAAACGTAAAAATGAGAGCAGTTTTGAAAATCGTCTTCTTTCTGTGCTCGAGGCACAACCCCGAGTAACACAGGGTAACATCCGCTACTTCTCAAAAAAACTAATCAATGTTATGCATTAAAAAAATGTAAAAAAAAATTAAATGTTTGGGCCCTTAAAACGAGTTCTTAGGAAAGCATTTTCCAAAAATTTGACTAAATCCTTAAATGCAGTGATCACACAAATTTGTTTTAAGAATGAAATTGAGAAAATTCAATAAAGAAAGTCTAAAGTCGGTCTAGCCCGACTATGAAATACGCTTAACCTACTTTTCAAAATTCAATAATAGTATTGAAAATGGGTGTATTCGTGAGTGGATGAAGCCCATATTTTATATTCTTTAGAATTTAGATGAAAAATTTACAAAAATTTATAATAATTTCAATTTGTATTCCTGTTAGCTCACATGCTAATGACATTCATTTTTTGAAGAAGTCTTTATTTTGATATAAAATTCATACGTACCAAAGTTTATCTCTGTACGTTAAAGATGGTACATTTATGGATTTTGTAGTTTTTGGTTGTATGGGAGGTGGGCATGTCCGAGGGCGGATGACACCCATTTTTCACAGACATCTTTGTTGTGATATAAAAAAGATACGTTTCAGATTTCATCTCTGTACATTCAACATGAGTTTGTTAACTGAGTTTTTAATTTTTGGTTGTATGGGAGGTGGGCGTGTCCGTGGGCGGATGACACCCATTTTTCGAAGACATCGTTGTTTTGATATATAATACATGAGCTTATTTATAGAGTTTTTAATTTTTGTGTTGTTTAAGAGGTAGGCGCGGCGTTGGGCGGATGACACCCACTTGTTGAAAACATCATTGTTTTGATATAAAATACATACATACCTAATGTTATTTTTGTAGGCTAATTATGAGCTCATATATGCAGTTTTCAATTGTTGGGAAGTGTTAGAAGTAGGCGTGTCCATAGGCGGATTCCAAAAGTATTCAAAAGTGCAAATCCTGTGTCCATGTGACCATGTGTGCCAAGTTTCATCCAATTATCTCAACACCTCCTTCTTATCCTGTGTATACTGACAACACACAGACGGACAGATAGATGGGCGGAAGGACGGACATGAATTGCTCGACTCACGAGGTGACGCTGATCAAGGATATATATCCTTTTCTAAACTGGACTCGCTTCGTTCTATGCATTAAAAACGTTTGCACAAACTAAATATAGGTACCCTTACCTTTAAGATTTAGGGTAAAAAAAGACAAACTAAACCTCTACATTTTTTTTAAGTACAACTTTTTTAGTTGCGTAAACAACATACGGCGAATTGAATGAGAGTAAAACCGAACACTTTTATTAAACAAAGCGACTTCATTAGTTATTAGGACGTGTTTGGAAGGTTAAACTTTTTGGAAACGTTGTCTGTATTGATTTTCGCTCTTCTAGTTAAATTGCAAAAACAGATTCAGATCAAAATGGAAGAAAGAAAAAAACTTATCTTATAAAAAACTAACCAAACAATGGTCCGGTCCAAACTAACAGAAAAAAACATAAAAACAAATTGACCATTTCAGCTCTTGAAAGCACTTTGACCAAGCTTCTTATGATCAATTGTGTTGTGTGTGTGTTATTTAATGTTTGCACACAATTGACCGAGAACTAGACCCACATGTTTTATACCGACTCTGAACGGATAAAGTTCATGTTCTTAAGAAGCTTTACATGGCATTATTTACTCTCTGAGGTTTGCCATTGTCTGCAGAGAGGCGGTGACCGATCAGAAAAATTTGTTATTGAAAAAACTTTTTGCCGCGACTTGGGATCGAATTCGGGCTCCGAGCATGCTAAACCACACACTTAACCTGCATGCCACGGTCAAACTCACAGACCTCAAAAAAAAGTGAAAACTGCTTTAGCTGCGTATAGAGTAATATTGCGAATTGAAACGGGGAGTTAAACCAAACTAAAAGATTTAAAACTCCGGCAGGTTTCACTTTTTTTTTTGCAAAATAGAAGAATATGCCAAAAATCACTGTGCATTGAACCGTGGACTGTTGCAACCAATGCATACGAGTTGAACGCTCTAACGTTATACCATACTCAGCTGTTGTGTGATAAAGAAAACAAATTTTCTTTACAACTGTGCAGAAAAAAGAGATACCAACACTCGCGATAAATTCACAATCGTCTACTAATGCATTTTTATAACTATTCCATTTCATAACTGTTTATATTCGTATTTGAATTCGGAAATTCGTATTTGAAAATGATGGTGATGAAGTCATGTATGGCTTCATGCGCAGTAGATGGTTAATTTAAGCTGGTCTAGTTTCTTTTCTCTGTGTACAACATCTATTGCACCATACAAAATGCAATAGATGTTGTACAAAAAATATCGGAAATTTGTTAATAAATCAAACATCTTTATTTATTCTTCTAAATTAATTTCAGACGCCCTTAAAGTACTCCCTCCCCGGATGCAATGCACTTGTTCCAACTCTTCTAATTTTCAAAACATGCTGCAAAGTCCTCATCTGATATAGCCTTCAATTCCTCGATCAGAACGATATGGGTCAAATTTTTGGTGAAAGCATCACGAATAACGAGTGCGTTATTAAACGTTTTTGGCACCAATCAAGATTTCACTTTACTGATGACCAAATCTCAAACCCTCTTTAAACATTTCGTACCACTCATAAACTCTTGTTTTCGATAGAGCTTACTCACCGAACTCTTATTGAAACCTTTTCTGCAGCAGAAAATTCATTTCGCACACAAAATTTAATGAAACTGCGTTGAAAATATATATATATATACAAATGTAAATGACAGAAGTACCTTCCAAAAAAAATAAAAATTAAAACGTTGACCTTTATGCCCACAGTAATTTATCCATATCGTTCTCACCCCACAATTTATTTATCTGTAGCGTGCACAGTTTTATGTTTTGCTTTTCACTTTGTATTTTTGACAATTTGACAACTAAACAATCATGTTTATTGCAAACCACAGGAATTTTAACCGATGTATTCAAAAACTAGAACTAAAAAATTTGTACAAAAAATCTCTGTAATATAACCTTTACAAAAAGGATCTCTATTTCACAGTCACTAACGCCAAAGCGTACACATTAAAGCGTTTTGCAACCACAAGCATGCAAGCGAGAAAAAGCCCACACATTTCAAATATTTATTAAAATTTCAATATTGATGCATTTCAATGCAAAAAACCAATTCTATTTGCTTTCAATTTCATATATTTTTTACTCTACTCATATTTTTAGTTCATGTGGAATTTGGTTTTTTCTTTAGTTTTAGACCCTGCAGCGCTGTTTGCACATATTTCCGCTATGATAAAAAATATAGAAAAACAAAAAACGAAAAAACTAACTTCAGTTCGCTTCTAAACTGACCTCAATATTTGGGAAAAATAAATCAATTCGTTGAAACATTTAGACTGCAAATATCAATATTTATTTCTATATATAAACAAATATTTACTTAGGTCAAGTTGGAAATTATATAAATAGAAGTTTTGTCATCTTCCACTTGATATGCCAGTCGATATGGTCATAGCACAAAAATTTTTTGCTGCCACATTTAAGAAACTTCCACTATCATCAGGCCTAGGCAGAGTGATGCAAAGTGAAGCAGTCAGGGTTGTGCTTTAAGTTCTCTGGCTTTCTGAATGCTTGCTAATGAACGCAATAAAGTTGCGGTTGCAATTTTCAACACAAATTTTAACCCTTACTCATCGAAGTTCTGAATGATGTGCCTAACCCTGCACTTGCCTTACTTTTCCTTCTCTATATTTAACTGACAGCTTGAAGCGTTTTCTGTTTCAGTCAGTTAGTAAATCTTAAGTAATTCACTTGAGTGTTTATTTGTTTATATGCATATGTGTACGTATATGTTCAAATTTTGTGTATACATATGTGTGTGTGATTGTATAGTATTTAGTATATGTGGCTGTGGTTGTGCGGCTGAGCACCACAAAAAGCCTCTAGCTTTTGTTGCGGTTTACATTGTGTGGCAATGAATACTTTATTGAATCGAATATTCTGTGGATTATTGCAATAAAATAACAGTTATTGTATACGAGTATTTTGTTGACTTTAAAACATGTTGATAGTTTACTTTATTTAAAGCACTTGTAGTTGTAGTGCCTATGAGTGTGCATGTGTTGTCGAAAAAGGATTGTTGCTTTTAATTACTGAAAATATGTGTTATCCCTCATATGTGTATTTGTGACACCTGGGCAATTTAGTTCACATGAAAAATTATCTTGTTGATTGCTTTTGAGTAGCCATTCAAGTGGCAAGGACGAAGTTATTTTACTAAATTAAAAAAAATTAATTGAAATGTTTGATCTTTACGGTCTTTGCCAGCTGTATTTGTTGAAATGTGAAGATTTTATCAGCAAATTAAAATATAAGATATCAACAACTGAAGATTGTCATTTCAATTGTGGTTACAAAACCTTTGGTCAACTAGATTTCTTTTATTTATGAGATATTTTTCATTTGAAAACAATTGAAAAAAAATTACTTCTGAGTAAACATTTAATCTAGTAATGATTGTGGTCATGTATTTTAATTTTGTGGAGGAGTAAATTCAGATGTACAACTGAGAAGTTGATACTCTATATTAATTCTTCGGCAGTGCAATTAAAATTCTAAATTTTTTATATGAATTTATATGATTGACTTCAAACCTTACATCAGAAACACAATTGAAATGAAAATTTAATGCATTTTTCGGTACTATAAAAAAGTCAATAAAATATGTCTCATGTTTTCATGAGTTTTATTGATTCAATCTCTATTTTATGCTCAATTTTCATTCCCAAGATATGTTTTAATTTGCCTTTATCAACTTATTTGCATTCATCAGAAATTCTGCTTTTGCTTTAAGGTACCATTATAGTGTGTAGCAGTGATGATATCGGATCATTTTCGAGAGTACTTTTTTACAAAGGCAAATAGTACTTTTTTATTGTTTAGGGTACTTTTTATTAAGTAATGATAAGTGAATAAATATATAAATTAAAACCAATACTTTTTTAAATTTTATAAATAATCAGGCTTTCTTTCAGAATCGGTTAAATATGTATGTTAGGATGCCTCAACCTCTATGGGGGAACATAAAACTAACCTTGATCGATTCTAAGACGAATGAACAACATTTTTTTTGGCTGTAACGATAGCCGCCAGTGAGCTAAGCCATTTTGAAAACATCCAAAAGCCATGTTTTTCGTAAAAATATTAGCTGGTGTAGTATTTACAAATGAACAAATGGTTGGAAAGTAATACTGAAGAAGATCTTACTATCTGATCCAAAAAATTTCAAATCTTTGCCGCCTGATCAAAGATATTGCAATTTTTAATGAAAATGTTCGACTTTTTTTTAAAAAATGTTCTTGTTCTAGAAAAATTTCTAAAACCAACGGCAAATAAAACGTGACTGGGCGAGAAATTTGGCAAGAAGTTTGAGACTTAATTTTCAAAAATGATTTTTTAACTATTGACAAAATTTCAAGTAAAATTCTTTAATATACCAGAGTACTTTTTTCGACAAGAAGGTACTCGGGTACTTTTGTAAAGTCAATAGTACTCAAAAAAGTACTATTCCACTCAAAATATCATCCCAGGTGTGTAGCAAAAAAAAACAAACAAATTTTTTATTAATGTTTTTTTACATAGAATCAAAAGCATCATTTATAGAAGAATATGTGAACATTGTAATCACCTTTTTTAGTAATCAACCTCCTTCTCCCAACTTTCTAAGAGTGAAATTAACTTTTAATGAAAAAACTCACTTTTTGATCAAAATAGAATATGGTTAGGAAATAGCTTTTAAGTTGGTTGAATTTGAGTTTTTTTCAATAGTAAACATTTTCTTACAAAAATTTAGTGCTATGCATTCATCAACTGTCAAATTTGTAAAAATTTTAATTTCCATGTCAATATCTTGGTCGAATTTTAACGGTTTTTCAATTTTTCTAATTATTTCTAAAAGTTTGTTAAATTTTTCTTCAAATGTGATAAAAATCACTGTGAAGCTCTAACCAAAAGTATTTTAAATGAATTTTTTTAATATTGTCGTAAAATATAAAGAGTGTATTTCAAACAAATGCTAAAAATGAAAAAAAAAACTCTCTCAAATTGAATGTTCTAAATTGGGAAGCAATGCCATCTTTGAAGAGATTTTATTAATTTTTTTTTTATTTAAGGCTGATCAGTTAACTTAAAAAAAAATATGAAAGTTTATCGTTCCTTTTTGTTTATATTTAATGTATACCTTTTTGAAAGAGACCACAAAATCTAATTTTTTCTCAAAATATAATATTTTTGATTTATTTTCAAAGTCTATAGCGCATTAAAGGTTAATGTAATGAACTGTCCGTTTCATACAAAAATCAAGGCATAATTTTTTTTGAGGAAATCATTTTTTTTTAAATGATTTGTTCTTTTTTTCAAAATTAATAAAATTATATAATAATTAGGAGATAACTTTATATCTCAAATCAATTAATAGTTTTAGCCAAGAACTTATTTAAACCAACGCATTAATTCTGCATTTGTTCGAAAAATACGATGAGCTTAACTAGTTCTGTAACTCTTTTTTTCTGAAATATTTAAATTAATAATAATGCAAATTTCTCATTTCCTGCAACTGTAACTTTTGATGTATTAAGGGATTTTTGTACTGCTTTCGGAAACATAAGCTACACCCGTCAGAGACTCTACGCATAGATGACAGAATACTTCTAAATCTGCTTTCAATTGAAGTTAGTCCACAAAACAATTTTTTAGCAACAATCTTATTTATTCTAGAATTCACTTTTGGGTCAAGTAAGTTGAAAATAGAATTGGATTAAGGAGTTCACGCAAAGGCTTTATTGCTTTTAAGAAACTGCTTAAATTGTCTGGATTTGTTCACAAATATCCAATGAAGAAATCGTCGTGTTTTATCTTTTCATTCAGAAATTATTTATCGGCGTAATTCTAATACGACGTAAGTCAACATTTTGAAAATAATGGTAATTAGCAATTTGGATAGATTCAACAAAACAACATTTATTTATTTTTCAACGTTTTTATGAAAAAAATGGCTATAAAACGTTCAAAATAATACATTATAGTACATGTATGAACTTTATACATATAATGAACAGTTTTTTTTCGCCTCCTAAGCATTAAATAATTCTGAATTACGTCTTATTAGAGTTAGACCGACGATATGTATTTTCGAGCAAAATATTAAAATTAAATGACTGAAGTTGGTTAGAGGCACGACTATATATCGTAAACAAACCTACCATGGAACGACTAAAAGCTGTTAAAAAGATTTTACCGACGGAATTGCTCTTAGCGAATTTTTCCGACTGAAAAAGAAAAGATAATGGGTTTGGGGATTAAATGCAGCTGGTTTTTAGTACGGCCAAATGCAAATTTGAAGTTCACTGAAGTTCATTTTAGGAAGGACTGAAAGTGAATTGGTTGACTGAAGATTGTTCTAGATATGTCTTGAAATGAAATAGCCGTCTTAAGTTGGTTTTTGGTTTCCTGATGGCGAACATGGAAACAAATGGTACAACTGATTTTTATCCGTTCATAGTTATTGAAAATAAAAATCAACATTTCAAACTTATTTCAATAGAAAATAACAATTTGGCCGACTCAAAAAAAGATAGAGGGGTAACTTACCCCCCTTACCAACCGCTAGTTTCGCCCCTGGTAAAGGGTTTTAGTTGAGAACTAAACCAACGCAAATCAAAAACAAAATAATTTACAAACGAGATACGAATATAATATATGTTATAACTTTTTTTCTATTTGCCGTTTTTTTTTCTAAAATTTTTTAGAAAAAAAAGACCTCACAGAACAATATTCTAACAATAACAGGAAATAGATTTTTTATTTCTTACACACTTTAATAGTACCTTAAATTAATTGAGATTTATCCAAACTAGCTAAAAACAAACTAAAAAATTTAAGTTTTTTTGTTAAATTGACAAAATAGTTATCGTTAAATAATAAAGAGTGGTCACAGCTGTGCCTTTAATGTCTGCGGAGTTCGAAAATATTATCAAAATTAATATTTATTGTTAAAACTTGATATTTAGCAGAATATGACTTCTAAAGGAAATAAAGTGGTTAAGAAATTTAAACCATTCAGAAAAAGGTAAAAGTATTCTCTTTAACATTATTCGCACTTTTATACACGTATCAACACATCCGAAGTACACTTTTTCATTTTAATTAAATAACTCGTAAAAATTATTGAAATGACGCTAATTTACATGCAGCTCTATCAGTATGTAATGGTATGTTTTATTACATTTTATTTATTTTATTTCATTTAATTAACATAAAATTTGTCGTTTTTCATAGCCCTTTTTGTTAAACCTCATGAAATAGGTGTCGATAAAAGAATATAGAACTTACAGGAACAGTAAGAAACACAAACATAAATAACATAAAACAAGTAGGGAAATTCTAAAGTCAGTCAAGCCTGACTATGGAATACCCTTAACCTTAATCATATATAAATATATATTGATTTACTTAAACAAATTTAAATAACTTCTTATTTTTCAAAATTAATGAACTCTTTTACAGTTTTTAACAGGTTTCAATAATGTGGGTTGTATATCAGGGTTCGTAGGCGGGTGAAGCCCATTTTGTGTGCACACCTTAGTTTTGATATTAAATCTTCCCATACCAGGTTTAATACCTGTAGGTCATACATAAACCTTTTTTTGGAATTTTACATATTGTGAGTTATATGGGAGGTGGCCGTGTTCGTGGGTGGGTGGCGCCCATTTTGTGTGCACACCTTAGTTATGATAGAATATTCTTCCATACCAAGTTTAATATCTGTAGGTCACATATAAACCTTTTTATTGCATTTTCAATAGTGTGGGTTGTATGGGAGGTGGGCGTATTTGTGAGCGGATCTCGCCCATTTTTTTATATGGCTTAGTTTTTGTACGAAATACATAAGTAAAAAATTTCAGTTCTGCAGCTTTTATAAAACTCTTTATACAGTGATTTCAATTTTTGACATGTATGGGAGATAGACGTGTCCGTAAGCGGATTCCAGAAATATTAAACAATGCAGATCCTTGGGTCTATGCCAACATGTGTACCAAGATTCATGCAATTATCTCAACGGACAACACACAGACGGACGGACGGACAGACGGACAAACGGACATGGCTAAATCGACTCACGAGGTGACTCTGATCAAAAATATATACTTTTCTATACCGGGCTGGCTTATTTATATGCGTTACAAACGTTTGCACAAAGTTAATATATCATGGCACTACATGATCTACTTCCTCTAATGCGCTGAATGCAATTTGTTACTTAACACACTTGATTTACCGGGAAAAAATGTGGCTCAGGTAACGGCCATTTTTTTCAATTCTCTACAATAATAAAAAAAATTTTGAAAAAATGTTTGTTTTTGACTGACAAAGAAAGGTCCTCAGATGACAGTCTCCGATTTTAATGATTTTCGGATGTGTGATAGAAGACAAAAATCTCAGGTCGATGTATTTTTTTATACATGCTCAATTGATGGTTTAGGGTTTCAAACTCGCGTTCAAAAATCAGCGAAAATTTCGTTTTTTGCTATAATTTTGCTATTTTCCATGGAAACATTTACAAATTTGGTACCAAACGAAAGCTCTTACTCTTGACACACGATGGCATCAATTTTTCATATATAAATTTTGTTGTAATTTTGCTCTTGTAATTTTTAGTAATGTTTAGTCGATATCGAAGAAGTATTTTGACACAATTATTTCATATTAATTTATTTTGGATTTAAGCCAACTTGAAAACTTACCTTTTTTTTTTGTTTTTTTTAAATTTGTTACTATTAAAAATATTTTGCATAATTCTTATCTCTTTAACATTTTTAAATTGTTACCCCCCCCAGTGTTTAAAAGCTATTTTTGTGTTTTTGGGGTTGCACAAAATAGTCAAACTAAAACTTAATTTGTATTTTCAAAAACATAAAAATATATATTTTACTAAAGCTTAAAAAAGCCCTTTCTTCAAGTTGAAAAACACATATATTTTGCCGAAAATAATTTGTTGATTGTTGAAGAAATGTTGATTTGACTGTTTTTGACTCTTAACGAAAGGCAAAATCAAAAAACTGCAGCTTTATATTTACATGTATCTCTGTATTCAAGTCTTGATGTTTAAAATAGCGAAATGCAAAATATCTACGACAGCTGACAATTGCGGCTTTTTTCCCACATGCCTTTTTTTTTTTTTTTTTTTTTGCAAATATTTTATATCAGCGTTTTTTATGTATTTTTTTGTTTTTTTTGTTTTTCACAAAATTATTCATGAACAAAATTTTATACATTTATGCAAGCAGACACATATATATAGATAGATATACAGACTGTTCGTCTATGCGACAGCGCAGGATACTGTATAATTTCCGTGATTTCAGCAGGTTGTTTGTTTTTGTTTATTTTGTTTTTTTACAGCATCAATTTTAAAGCTTGAAACGGTTGGATGAATGCGCTCTTTATAATTAATGCATTTTTACGGATTTTTGGGCTTGGGATTTCATAGAAATGTTGTAAAAATTGAGAGAAATTTATTTTTAAAATTTGTTCATGCTTTGTCTTAAGTCTATTTGAACCTTAAAAGAATAAAATTTGAGCGCTCTTAATCAGCTTAAAATGACATAAATCTAAAAAATAATATCAATAGCTTTGCTAACATTTCAATTAATTATATGTAACGCATACGCCATGTTTGGCTGCTCTTACTAATCCTCTGCACATGCTGTTAATGATTTTACAAATTCTCAACTTATCTCCATCACTAATCAATATGAGTGCGTAGTCAACAAAGCCTAATTGCTAGGCAAATAATATAAACAATCTCTGGTTTAAACTTAGGCTCACATGCAAATATAAACACACGTTATCTGCGTCAACAAGACGCAAAACTTTGTAAATCAAATCACAAATATTGCTCAAGCAACTCATATGCACACAAATACAAAATAAGGCACACAGAAATGCACACATACACACACATGCATACACAGCAAACTTGTTGACAAATTGTTATTAGCTCTAAAGTAAATAAAGCGCTCGTAAATGTATGCATATAAATTGATATTTTCGACTTTCACAACTTTAGCTAAACGATATAGCTTTTGGCAACGCTTAAGAGAAAAGTTCTGCAGTTACTTAAGCCTATTTAGTAAAATTTAGATAACCTTTTCTAAATACACTGCTTTGTTTGTACTGTTTTGTTTTTACTTTTTTTTTTTTATTATGTATTTAAAAGGTTTTAAAGCGTGCAGCGGTATATTAAATAGGATTTCCAGCCTGTTAATCGTAATTGAAATCTTAAAAAATAAACTTGTATGTGAACTAGAAATATATACGCCATACAAGTACACACATAAGTAAACACTGGCAGGCAAAGACAAAGCTTTAAAGTGTATTTTTTTGTATTTTGTAGTGAGTTGAAGTAATAGTTGAGTGTGTGTAACATAAAGATTGAGACTTCATAAAAATCATATTAATTTGAAGTACGTTAATTTGCACTAAATACAGTAAATGTTCAAAAGTGACAAGTTATAAAATATAACTGCTTTTTAATCTAAACATGCCAAGGCAGGTTTAAATTAACCCAACTTAAATTTATTTATGTTTTGGCATTCATTAACATATTCTGTTTACTGCCAAACCACATGCCTTATAACTGAAGTGCTTAGAAAGTGCCACAGTTAACATATTTTTTTAACCCATAAAAAAATCAATAAGTAATGATAATTTAAAAGAGGTCAAAATCATCAGTTTTTTTTTTTTGTGAACCATGAAGTTCAAGCACTTAAATTTTTTTTAAATAATTTTGTACTTTTATAGTGTATTCATTGAATATTTAAAAAAATTTCTATAAATTTTCTTAAAAATAATTTCTTAATATAATAAGGCATATCTGTTATACGCTTAGAAGCCTGCGTTTATTTTCTAAATTCACTTCTACCCTGACTAAAAAAAGACTAGCTATCCAGCTTATTTTTTCCTTAATAACTTACTCTGAGCTTGTCTACTGTAACCTTATTAAAACTCTAATAATCACGAACATATATAAGCTTTCGGTTATATCCTTCTTTTTTTATTTATAAATATCTTCTCTACTCTTTCCATATATAATTTTATTTCCAAATCATCACCCTGTATCCTATTTTTATTTTCCCTTAGTTAAGCGTAAATGTTAAGTTAAGCTCTACAATAAAAAATTATAAATAAATACCTTTTTTTAAGATCTCAATTATTAAACTATCAAACTTTTGTTATAATTTTGGTTACTATCCTTAGCAATTTCTTTTTATTATTAAATATTACCTATTGATTATATAATTTTCTTTGTTGTATGCTTAAAGATATCTTATAATCTTACTGTATTAATTTTAATCTCAAATACACAAATGAAAAGCTAATTAGGTATTTTTTCGACTTGACCGAAGTTAAAATACTCCCACGACTAATTTGCAATGGTACAAAATCTGAAATTGTAGCTCTTTTTGTGTGAGATTTAAAAAATTTTACTTTTTTGATGATGTCTTAAATACACTCATTTCAAATTGTTTTTCTGCAGAGTAAAGACAAGCCTCTGTATAAAGCTTTAAATTTTGGGGTTGTATGGGAGGTGGTCGGGTTCTTGAGTGGGTGACGCCAATTTTTCCAACACGCCTCAGTTTTGATACAAAATACATAAATACCCAATTTCAGTTCTGTAGCTTAAGTATTAGCCTATTTATATAGTTTTAACTATTATGGGATGTGTGGGATGTGCGGGATGTGACGCACACTTTTCTTCCACTATTTAGTTTTTATATAAAATACAAATGTATCAAATTATTTTCCAGTGGCTTAAAGAGAAGCATTTTATAAAATGTTAAATTTTGGGGTCATATGGGAAGTGGGCGTGTTAGTGGGTGTTTGACGCCCATTTTTCTATAAACACCTTAATTTTGATATAAAATTATAAATATCTAATTTTATTTTTGTAGCTTTGACAGAAGCATATTTATATAGTTTTCAATTTTGGGGCTGTATGGGAAGTGGGCGTGTTCGTTGATGTCGCTCATTGACGCCCATTTTTCGAACAAATCTTAATTTCAGTATAAAATGAATAAATATCTAATTTTACTTAATTTTAATTTTACTAAATTTACCTAATTTACTAATTAGGTAAACTAATTACTAATTTACTAATTTTACTAATTTATTTAAAGGTAAAGGTAAAGGTAAAGGTAAAGGTAAAGGTAAAGGTAAAGGTAAAGGTAAAGGTAAAGGTAAAGGTAAAGGTAAAGGTAAAGGTAAAGGTAAAGGTAAAGGTAAAGGTAAAGGTAAAGGTAAAGGTAAAGGTAAAGGTAAAGGTAAAGGTAAAGGTAAAGGTAAAGGTAAAGGTAAAGGTAAAGGTAAAGGTAAAGGTAAAGGTAAAGGTAAAGGTAAAGGTAAAGGTAAAGGTAAAGGTAAAGGTAAAGGTAAAGGTAAAGGTAAAGGTAAAGGTAAAGGTAAAGGTAAAGGTAAAGGTAAAGGTAAAGGTAAAGGTAAAGGTAAAGGTAAAGGTAAAGGTAAAGGTAAAGGTAAAGGTAAAGGTAAAGGTAAAGGTAAAGGTAAAGGTAAAGGTAAAGGTAAAGGTAAAGGTAAAGGTAAAGGTAAAGGTAAAGGTAAAGGTAAAGGTAAAGGTAAAGGTAAAGGTAAAGGTAAAGGTAAAGGTAAAGGTAAAGGTAAAGGTAAAGGTAAAGGTAAAGGTAAAGGTAAAGGTAAAGGTAAAGGTAAAGGTAAAGGTAAAGGTAAAGGTAAAGGTAAAGGTAAAGGTAAAGGTAAAGGTAAAGGTAAAGGTAAAGGTAAAGGTAAAGGTAAAGGTAAAGGTAAAGGTAAAGGTAAAGGTAAAGGTAAAGGTAAAGGTAAAGGTAAAGGTAAAGGTAAGGGTAAAGGTAAACAGTTTTCTCAAAGGATTTCTAAGGAATTTTATTGGTCGAGATTTGGTCGAGACCACTCCAAAAAAGAAAGATGCAGAAATAGTTTCTAAGAGTTCCTCTAGCCTTTCAAAAAAAAATTTTGAGCCGCTCGTATTGCAATAAGGCGCCGCACGAAAAAAATAAGTACGGCCCAGTTGCTCAAAATATTTTTTGGTTTATGTTGTGGTGGTTCCCCAAATATTTCAACTGTAACTATAGCCTAACTATTTCGTTAGCTGAAATGATTTGAAATAACCTCTTCATTCCAGTTTTTTGTAAAAATATTGGCTGATGTGGTAGTTTAAAATAAACTCAAGGTCAGAAATAATAGATATAAAAAAGTTCTTCCAATATGCAACAAAAAATATATAATTTTCTTCTTTAGAACTAAAGATAATGCAGATTTGCAAGAATTTTTTAACCTTTTTTTCATATTTTTTTTTTTGACTGAACTTCGAAAAACCTTATTATTTTTAATGTGGCTTTGTTTGTTTTTTTTCTATGTTTTGTTTGATATAAAACATGATTTTTTAAATGTATTAGTTTTAATGGTTAACAATTTTAGAAATTCTAGAATAGAAACATCCAACACCTTTCCAATGGTTTCTTGAAAACTAGAACTAGAACTTAAATAATTAAATAATTTTAATTTTAGTGAAAATAATATAAAATATAGTCTTAAAAATCCGCGTTATCTTTGGCACTACGAAAATTATTTAATGTGTTTTGATGCAGATTGGAAAAACTCTTTTATATCTATTATTTCTGTGTCTTTTTATGTTTTAAACCAGCCAATCAAATATTTGCAAGCCCACCAATATTTTTACAAACAACTCGAAATGTAAGCTTTTCGATTCAAGCTTCAAGCTATGGTTATTTACGGATGGCTGTCGCTAGAGACGAAATATTTGGGGAATCATCATAACATAAATCAGGGATTATTTTGAGCAACTGTGATGAACAACTTTTTTTCTATGGCGCTTGAGGCGCCTTAATATACATATGGGCATCTCTCATTAGCACGGACGCGACATTCACACGGTTTTAATTACTCGCAAACAAGAAAAAAACAAAATGAGCCCGTATGTATTTTAAGTGTTCTAACGCGATGATAGAGTGCTACATTTTAAAAAAATATTGGCGAGATTCAGTACAAATTAGTACAAAGCAATAAGCAATCATTCAATGGAACGGACGCGACAAAAAATTTAAGATTTTTTTTAAGCTCGTATAGAAATATGCAAAGTTTAGTTAATTTTGAGAATATTTTTTTATATATAATAAACATGTTAATGGAGGTCAAAGAATAACTATTCTTCGTAGATTTATGAAATATTAGAATAATCTCTTACCTTTTTTTGAATAGATATAGCATGAATACGGACGTTACATCATGCACGCGACAAATTTTTCCAACAGTAGTAAAATACAGTAAAGATGTTCATTATAAATTTTAATAAAAATACATCATAATAAATTGAATTTAAGTAACATAGCAGTAATACTAATCAAAATAAAAAAAAAATAAAGTTAAAAGCTGTTTAAGCGTAAAAGGAGTGCTTTATTTTAATGTTTTCTTCACTTTTGGTGAGCCTTTTTTGGGAGATGCCCATATCACACACTAAATTCAGAACTCTATATTCGATTTTTTGTTATAAATCAATTCACAAAACACATATCGCACTACATTTTTCATTATTTTCTCCATAACCTTGTCAGGGCCACTTTAGGCGTGAATACCCATGGTAAGTTAGTTTATACTAACGCCATCTAGCGTGGACCACGAAATCAACGTCAATCTGATATGGCAATCCCGTGTCTGGGTTGTAAGAAATGGATACACACCGGATACTTTGGAAAGATCGTCAAAAACAATATGGCAAAAATGTGCTTGGTTCCGCATCAGCCAATTGGAATTGACTTTCTATTCCAAAGTATCCCGGATGTGGCACGAGCGTGGGCCATGTTCGGATGATTTGGTGACGTGTCAACCCACGGTAGCAAAAAAATTACAGATCGCATACCATAGGGTACGTTCATACTGCCGATAAATGGCGACTGTGCAACCCTGGGCGAATACGACCCACAAGTGGTACCACTGACGCAACGAAAAGAAAGAGAAAGAAAACGAACAAGTCTGCACGACGACCATGAACTAGAAAGATTCATCGTCCCTTTTGGTTTTCAGACGCCGGGCCGGCTACAATGTCTACAAATTAAGTCAAATAAAATGGGAAGTGGCCAAGAAACTTTTACAAAATCTTCGCAATTAATTGATATTAAACAAAAATATAGCACTTTATCAACCAAGTAAACTTAAAAACATAAAGAATAGCTTAAACAAAACGCCATTAGCACGAAATAAAAAATAATATCATAAACACAAAAAAAAAAAAGAACGTGTAGAATTTATTTGCTTGCCATCATCGATCGTAATTAAATAAAGAAATTATTGCAAAAAGTATAAAAACAAACGCTGACTAAATTAGGTAAAAGTAATTCCATAAAAAAAACTAGCGTTGTTTGCATATCGGAAAAGAGTATGAAAATTAAACGCAAGCGGAAAACGTAAAAGAAATCTTGGTTTTCTTGGTTTTTTTTTTTTTGTGAAGCAATAGAAGAAAAGCTTAAACTTGCGTTGGTGGCTGGAGGTTGAACGTCAAAGAAATAGTCAAGCTACTGAATTGACGGATTGTGTGGGTGGAAGGAAGAAGACGTATAGGTAGAGAGTGAGAGATATTCCCAAAGGTCAATCGAAGCAGCGCATTTGGAAGCGCTCCAGACTAACAACAAAACTCAACAGCAGCAACAACAACAAAGTGAGCGACCAGCACCAACAGCAGCAGCAGCAAAAAAAAAAAAACAAAACATCAGCAACAACAGCAGCGTAAGATTGATCCATTATTCTGCTATTGCCAACAACAGCTGAATAGCAACAGCACTGTAACTAGCAATATATGATCGCATCCTAAATCTTACTTAGCCTAAATCTTATTTAGGATATAAAACGAAAAACAAGCGCCATTCTAAAGAATTTTCGATCAATTAAAAAGCACTCATAAATTCATAAAGTAAAGCCAAAAGTTTATAAAAGAAAACCACACGAACTGACGCAAACAATAATCAAAATCAACAACTAAAAGTGAAACAACGAAACACGAAGAATAAGAAACAGGTAGAAGAAAAAAAAAAAAAAACGTAGTGATACAAAGAAAAAAAATAGAAAAAAATAAGAAAGACAACGAAAAGAGGTGAGACAATGAAATGAAAAAAAAATAAGAAAACTAAAAAGACAACAACGAAAAAAGGTGTAACTACAAAAAAAAAAAAAAAAAAAAAAATAAGAAAACTAAAAAGACAAAAGAAAAAAAAAGTGTAACATCCAAAATAAAAAAAATAAGAAAATTAAAAAGACAACAAAAGAAACAGTGTAACATCCAAAAGAAAAAAAATAAGAAAATTACTAAGACAACAAAAGGAAAAGGGTGAAACCATAAAAATAGACAAAGAAAATAAGAAAAAAAACTAAAACGATTAAATTAAAAAAAAAAAAAAAAAAAAAAAAAAAAAAAAAAAAAAACAAATTTTCAAGAAAAAAAAATCCCAACAATAACAACAACTACAACAACAAAAATAGAAACAATCACAACAACAAAAATAGAAACAATTACAACAACAAAAATAGAAACAACTATAACAACAAAATATAAACAACTACAACAACAAAAATAGAGACAACTACAACAGCAAAAATAGAAACAACTACAACAATAAAAATAGAAACAAACTACAACAACCAAAAATAGAAACAACAACAACAACAACAAAAGCAACAACTATAACGACTTCATCTACAAGAACAACAACAGTAGCACGAACAGCAACAACGGCGTCACTAACACCAGAAGGCAAGCACAACACCAGTGGATGACTATTCACATCAGGTTTCGATTAGTTATATATTCTGCCTATGAGTATTGTAAAGGCACATTTTTTCTGCATTTTCTGTTTATGAAATAATTTTAATTTACCTTCAAAACTAGCCCTTAACTATCCTTTTCATCATCCCAAAAAATATTTTAACCCAAACACACAATAACATATATCTTATTAGATTTGACAAAAAAAATATTACCTTTAAGATTATACGATTAAAGCTTAACGCTTCAACTTGAAGATAAGGTTGAATATATGATTCTTTTTTTTAAAAAAAAAAAAAAAAAAAAATATATATAAAACAAAAACAAAAACTTAAGATAAAATTTCATATTACGAAATTTCGAAATCAAATATAAACTAAAAATTGCAAAATTAACTTTTCAAGTTCGAGCAACCACCCAAACAATTAAAATTTAACCCAACGTAACATAAATTTAACTAAAGGCAAAACCTAAGCTTTGAAATAAAAGCGGTTTAAAATAAAAATTTAAACCATCGTTTAAAACTCACATAACTTACAAAACAAAAAAAATTAACACTAAAATTTGAAGTTAGGGGTAACTAAAATCAAAATTTTATAATTTTTAACTAAAAATTACCGAATATAACCAAAATCTAAAACTAAAAAGGGAATACTTAATTTAAGTAAGTCTTAGTTTGGATTAAGCTTAATCATAACATAATAGACTTAGTTAAAATAAAATGAAATATAAACGGGTACTTTAAGTTAAAGTTTAAGCTTAAATTTAAACTTAACTTTTAACATGAATTTGAACCTAAAGCTCGAACCGAGGTCAATAAAAATATTAATGAAACCAAACTTCACCTAAAATTATAAACTTCAAACCTTATTTTCAGATTTTAAGAAACAAATTCACATATATTTTGACTAAGAATTAAAATGACAGATAGTAACATAAACCCGACAAAATGAAACATTCATAGTAAATAAAACGCTTAAAATATTCAGCTAAATTTTAATAACCAGCAATTGATATAACGAACTTAGTTTTTAAAACTTGAAGAACGGTCGATAATTTTTGTATATAAACACAATACTTTCAACTTCATTTTTGATGACAACTACTGAATTTATTTTAAGAGTAGTTTTAGTTTTTTAACTTGCTCCCCATCTCATGCCAGATGGTAACTTTCATTTTTTATTTAGCTTTTTGTTAACATCAATATATATGATATAGAAAACATTTATTGCTGTAAATTTAATTATTTATATTATTTTGATTACTTTTGTTTTTATTAATTTTTAAATGAATTCATATTTATATTTAATTATTATTAACATTGTAAAAACTTTGATTTGCTGAAATGAGGCGTATTTCTACATTTTCTAGGAGCTATAGTTACGGTAATAAGTTTGAATATGATTGAAAATTATTATTTAAGTGTTGAATAATTTTGTACTTAACGAAATAAAACTTATAACTAAAAAAAAAAAGGAAAGGAAAAGATAATGATGGAAGGGTAATGAGAACAAAAGGTGGTGTTAACAGGACAGAGATGGCGTAAGTATAGTTTTTGGGGTGACCTAAAAATATGTTAGGCAAACTGGTCACCATGGTTGGCTTTTAGCCAAAAGGGGAGGGTAGCCAGGTCGATGCAATGCCATCGAGGCATCGACCACAAAAGAGGCCAGTGATGGTTCCACTAGGGGAACAAATTACTTCGGGTTCCGGTTCCGGTCTGGTCTGTCGCGTTTTTGTTTCGTTCTTTTTTTTTAAATGTCAAGTCTGGTACGACTTTTTATTCGTGTCAAGCCCTGCTGTCAGTCGAGTCTGGCAAGAACACCACCCCATATCCGGCGAGCCTTAGCCGCGCATACGCCAGCGTACCAGCAAGGCCAGAACGAATGACAGGGTGTGTACATCAGAGCATTGGTGTACACGCACATGTGGGTGCTCATGACAACCTGGAAGAATGAAGTTTGTGTGTTTTACTAAAAATTGCTTTTCTTCTGCAGTTTCAACCAAAGTGTTTTATTTGACGATTCTCCTGAAAAGTTATTTATTTTTAAATGTGACTGTTTTGTTTTTCGTTTGCGATATGTAGATAAATTTTAAAAACTAATTAATTAACTTTACTTTTCTTCAAAAGCAAATCACGTTTCAATATTCAAATTCTAGAAATATTGACGATAAAGCAAATAAAAGTATACTTTTTGGTTTTGTTACTTCAATATTGAGATACGTAAATAGCAGATTGAAAATCCAAAAAAAAAGGATGTATACTACAGCTGCAATTTAACATCTTCCACGATTTTCTTAAACGTCTACCACAATAACATAATTAAACGGCCTCCGCAACAAAGTTTTATTTCCTAGTACTGCAGAACAAAAGTCAATTCAACTTACTTTTACTTAAATATAATTTTATCTATTTTGAATCAGTCATGTTTCATCTTTTGCGTAGGTTTTGCATATTTCTAACGTAAATATGTAACTTAAAAAAAGAATTTTATGCATTCAAGCAGCAAACACTGAGGATTTCAATTTCTTAGAAATACCTTGGCTGCCACTTCTGCAGAAGTTTACTGTTGCTACTGTTATTTAGCTGCTATCACATGCATATACACAGACACATACACATGCACATATATATTCATATGCACACATATAAATTTATATACATATATAAACATATTGTAAGTCAAGCCTGTAGCAATTTAACATTCAACAATTTATCAACATCAGCCGACATCAAGTTGTGGGCGAATATAATTAAAATACGATTGATGTAGGTCATGGCTGCTGGGCGTCGTCTTCATTACATTTTATTTCATCTTATAACATTTAATGTAATTTTATTTTCATTTCATTTGCTGGTTGCTGACTCTATAAAGTTCAACTGACAACAAGGCAAATTCATATAACTTAAATGACGCACGTGGAAAGAAAACAAACGAAAGAGAGAAAAAAACCTCAAAAATGATGTTTCAGAAGCTTTGTTTTGATTCGATGTGTTCGATGAAAAGTTTATTGAGCTTAAATTGTTTACAAATTTGTAGATAAATTGCTATGGAAGTGAAAACTAGCTAAAGCTATATTTAAGCATTTTGTGCACGCCTCTCAATGTTATTGCCGAAAATTTTGTTGCCTACATTTAGGCAGCAGATTATTTCATGCATAATCAAAGCGTGTTATAATGTGCTTTAAATGCACGCTGTTGTTGTTGTTGTTGTTGTTGTTGTTGTTGTTGTTGTTGTTGTTGTTGTTGTTGTTGTTGTTGTTGTTGTTGTTGTTGTTGTTGTTGTTGTTGTTGTTGTTGTTGTTGTTGTTGTTGTTGTTGTTGTTGTTGTTGTTGTTGTTGTTGTTGTTGTTGTTGTTATAATTATTAGCTTGGAACTAACAACAACATTTTCATTAATGCTAGAGAATTGCATATCTTAAGGGGGGACATAACATTGGACGTTTTTTTTAAATCGACTTTTTTTTATAATTTTGTATTTTAGTAAATATTCTAAAAAAAATTCTTACAGGTTCAAAAGTTACAACCGGATTAGTGAGAGTGCATTTTTTTTCAACCTATTTTTTCTTTGTTCACAAACTTTGAACGCGTTTATCTCGAAACCATGTTTTTCATACTGGTTGCGGCACTAGCGGGTTTATTTTTTGGCGAAATTTTTTTTTTTTTAATATTTTTAAACTTGTTTCGCTATCGTATGGAAGAGCTTCTTTTTTTAAATTTTTTTTCGATTTTGTATGAATTTTTAAAGTCAATATTTTTTTCGAAAAAACACTCTCTCAATTTTGGGACATCACCAAAAATTGAAAAAAAGCTCCTGTCATACGATAACCAATTTTGTTAAGATTTAAAAAAGTCATTTTTTTTTTTTAGATCGGACAATTTTTGCGACTCCCAGCGCTGCAACCACGAGGCCCCGTTTTTTTCTCTGCCGCCAGTTTGGAGCTCTATAAAACCATTTTGGAGTAAAAAATACATATTTTTTAATTTTTTTTTATTGTAATTTGTTCAATTCGCTACAATAATTTGGAAAAATGTTTGTTTTTGACTGAGTTATGAATTTTTTAAAAAAGGCCTGTTTTCTCTGCGGCGAATGTTATGTCCCACCTTAATACATTTCTTACCAATTCAAGCTCAATTAAGGTGTTGATGTCCGCCAAGACAATGTAACTTCCATTGCCTGGCCATGTATATATGTGTGTGTGTGTGTGTATGTGTGTGTGTGTTAAAGTGTGCAGGTGTTTATAAATGCAAGCAAACACAACATTTCCCTTCCAAGTTATAAACGATATATTGCATAAAAGCAATTAACACCTGTACTATTTGTGTTGTTATTGTTGTTTTGTTATGAAAAAGCAGTCATTAAATTTTAAGACATTATATAAAGCACAGCTTAATAGCTATGCTAAATAGAACAATACAAACACATTTGTACACTACACTTAAGAGCTGACAAAAGCTACGTTATTAAAACCAAACAATTGTTATGCCAATGCTATGCATTAAGTTGGTAATAATTAAGTTTTGAGATCTGTTGAAAACCACTCAACAATGTATTAAAATGCAAATTTAATGCATGCCATTAAAATTGGCTCAAAACATATACATACAAGAAATTTAAAAGCCGCTAGCAGTTGCTTGTGTCTGTGCAATTCTATTGTTTTGAAAACATTCTTGCTTGTCTTACATTCAAGTCTTTTGTATTTGAATTAATATTTTACTTTAAATTGGTTTTTAAATCATTTTTGAAAACATTTGTCTAGCTATTTAGTTATAAATTATTGCCGACTGTTCCGTCATTTATTTAAAAATAAAAATTCAAATGTTTCTTTCATATATTTCACTTTTGCTCTGTTAACACCTTACCAGACACGCAAACACACACACGCACTCACAGTGTCAGCATCTCAACGCACCAACTGTGCCAAAAAAAGAACATTATTTTCACACAAGTCACGTTTTTATTTAAAGCTAGTATATAAAGAAGCAGAAAAAAATGTGCATAAAACTTTTCAGCACAGTTTGTAAGATTTTTTTTTTTTCGCAAATACTTTTTGTCTCTTAATGTCTGCTGATATTATACTCGCACACTTTGTTCTGACTGCATACATTTTGTGACCCCGTGACTGCAAGCAGCAGTTCCACAAAGTAGCACATAATATAAACTAACTTAGCCATGTAAGGTTAGCAAAAAAAACAAAAAAACTAAGAACAGCGCTAAGTTTACAAAGTCAAATGCGTCGACCTACTTTAAATGCTTTCTATATTATTATTCATCAACCGGATGTTGCAAGTTTTTTCAAAATTTCCTTAACTTCCGACACCAAAACATGATACTTTTTAGCACATGTAGCTTGCTAACATTTAAATCATCAACACTGAGGAAAGCAGTAATTTTACGCGTTGCAGTTATGCAAAATAATTTTTTTTAATATTTTCTCTTTCATATATATTATTTTTAGTTTTTTTTCAGATACAGTATTTTTAAAAATGTGAACAAAAATTATGTTAAAACAAGTAAAGAAAGTCTTAAGTCGGTCTAGACCGGCTATAAAATACCCTAAACCTACTTTTCCAAAACAAAAAATTGTTATTGAAAATGGGCGTGTCCGTGGGCGGATGAAGCCTGTATTTTATATGCATTTAAATGTTGACGAAAAAATTTAAACATACCAAGTTTCATTCTAGTAGATCACAGTAAATGCCTTTATTATGCTTTCGCTATGGGAGGTGGGCGTGGTTATGAGCGGATTTCTCCCAATTTTTGAACACCTTAGTTTTGGTATAAAATACATACATACCAAATATGATCTCTCTACGACAAACATAATCTTATTTATTCAGTTTTAAACTTTTTGGGTTGTGTGGGAGGTAGGCGTGTCTGTGGGCGGATGACGTTCATTTTCCAAAACCATCCCTGTTTTGTCATAAAAAACATATGTGCCAAATTTTATTTCTGTTGGTTAAACATAAGCAATTGGGTTTTCAATTTTTGGGTTGTATGGGAGGTGGGCGTGTCCGTGAACAGATGACACCCATTTTTCGAAAACATCTCTTTGTTGATACAAAACACATATACACCAAGTTTTATTGTTGTAGGTTAGCTTTGAGCTTATTTATGCAGTTTTCAATTTTGGCGTTGTATGGTAGGTGGGCGTGTGCGCGGGCGGATGATGTCCATTTTTGAAAATCATCTTTGTTTTGTCATAAAAAACATACGTCCCAAATTTTACCTCTGTAGATTAGACAGAGGCTTATTTATTCCGTTTTCAATTTATGAGTTGTATGGGAGGTAGGCGTGTCTGTGAGCGGATTCCAAAAATATTCAATAGTGAAGATCCTTGGGTGTATGTGACTATGTGTACCAAGTTTCATCCACTTATCTCAACTCCTTCTTCTTATCCTGTGTTGAAAAGATAAACACTTAAATTACTGTGAGTGTGCATCCCTTGGCTTGCAACCTCGCTCGAAAGCCCTGTCAAGAAATTTGACAGTTCTTGCTTATTCCCTTTGCTTGCTCATTCGTAGCGACCATGAAACAAGTTGCTAAAATTCTGTGAATTCATTCCAATTCCAACTGAAGAGCGGGTCGCAAGCCAAGGGAGTCACACAAAAGTGTAAGTTTATATTACTTGAAATTAATTAATTGTTTTAAAATTGTTCTAAATTAAATAATAGGAAATAAAACGTGTTCAAGCGTACTTAAACGCAATAAGAACGTTATTATTTGCCCTCCCAGCCCGCGGAATCAACATCCTGTGTATACGGACAACACACAAACGGACAGACGGACGGACATGAATAACTCGACTCACGTGGTGACGCTGATCAAGAATATATATGCTTTTCTATACCGGACTCGCTTCGTTCTATGCGTTACAAACGTTTGCACAAAGTTAATATACCCTGACCTTTCAGGTTTAGGGTATAAAAATCTGCATGTCAATACCGCCGGTTTTACTCTGTTGATAGCTACATTTTGTGAAGACATGACAATTTTGTGTAGATACGACAATTTGAGTTAAAATTATTAAATTAAAATTATTACATATTGAGTTAAAAATTTATTTTGTTTTTATGTAGTTTTTTATATCAGATGGCTGTACCTCAAAATCTAACAGGTACTTAAGATAACTTAAAAATGGAAAAACTAGTGATGGTTTGTTATGTAATACATATAATACATAGAAAACTTTAGTTAGAGTTTAACAAAAAAGTTCAAGAGAGTTCAAGAAAACCTCATCATACATCGATAGAGCAATCATTGTGCGATATTAAAAAAAAATAATTTTTCTAACCTTAAAATTGCAACATTTATTGAACTTTTTACCGCCTATCTGTAGAAATAGTGGGCATGGCAACTCAATTTTTGTATTGGAAGCTTAATAGTTCGAGCCCAAGGGCTGGATAAAAATTCAAGCTGATAATTTAACTCTATACCTCCCACCTATAAAAAAGTGGGCGTGGCAAGTATATTTTTGTTAGGCAAGCTTAATACTTCTTACTTAAGTAATGGATCAAGTTTTAAGCTGATACTTCAACTTTTCGAATTTTGGCCACAAAATAGGGTAAAATTTAATTAAGTATTGAAAAAAAAATTGTATAAAAAAAACTTTCATGAAAACATCAAGTAATAAAGTATATTAAATAATGTGTAAGCGTTCTAAATTCATATCATTTTATAAGAAAACAAATAATTAATACATTAAAGTAAATTTCGAAAGTTTTTTTTTTTTAATTTTTTTATATCCTATTTTATAATATTATATAAATATTTTTCCTTAAATATAAAAAGGACATCCTATCTACGGTCCTGTTTAACAGAAAACAAATTTTGCATTAATAAAAGTTTAAATGTAGAAACTTTAAACTAGAACTTTAAATAGATCGATTGAGCTCCTTTTTTACAACTTCTCATCCCTTAAAAAGCTTTAATAGTTTTTTCTAAAATGCCATTTAATAAATCAGTCAATATTATAAATTTGTTAATACCTTTTACTATTTATTTACTATTTTACTATTAATAATTTTTCTTCAAACTCACCTTTTATTTAATTCTAGCAATATTTGTTTTGTCTCAAAGCAATTGACACGCTATTTTATTTCTTTTTGCCCACAGTACTATTTGCCACTTGTGGGTACTCTGGCTGCACTGCTGCTCTCACTGTTCACACGTTTGGTCACATGTAAATTATCGTGTTTGTTTTTGTTGCACTTGTTATTGTTTTTGTAATTGCATATTTTCAATTGTTGTTGTTCTTGTTAAAGTTTGCTTGATTTTGTTGTCTCTGTAATACTCATATTATTTGTTAACTGAGCTGCCGGCTAACTATTCTCACTGGCTCTCACGCACTCACTTCCACAAACCTGTTCTTAATTGAAAAACCACAGCTGAAATTGGACAATTATTCAGTTTGCTAAGATAGCAACAGCGTTTTTTAGTTCACTTTTACTAGTTCAAACATGCAAAGGTAAAGTAATTTTTTTTTTTTTATTTTTTTATTCGTGAATTTATTCAATGGTATGTTTAGAATATTACATACCAGGTAGAATTTATTTTTTTATATTTAAATCAATTTTATTTACTCTTGAAACAGCCGCATTTTTGACAAGCTCTCTTTTTTTTATTATTAACTAACACACACTTCACTTTAGGCACACAAGCACACTTTAGAAAAAATATTAATATGTATGCGTCAAATAAAAATGAAATTAAATTGCTGTTTTTATGAAACATGCATTTTAAATATTATTTATTACAACCAAACTAAGTATTAACACCTATTTACCGAATTTCAACATTTAACCTCGATGGTTGGAAGAAAACTAATATCAAGGTTGAGAGTGGCTTTTTTTAAACCAACAAATAACACTTTTGCAGGGCCGTAGTAAAGATTTGCCATGGGGGGGATTTGGTTACAAAATAAGAACATAAAACAATAATGAAATGATAAACCTTACTGAGCATTTTTGGCTTTGCCACATGTTACGTAAAACGCAAGAGGTGTAAAAAAATGTGCACAAAAAAAAAAACAAAACAAAAAGCAACAACATTGCCCGTTATAAACAAGAAAATTATTTCGTAAATGTGAGAAAATTACTTTTTAAAAAATATTATTTTATTTTAATTTCATCTCTTAACATTTTAAAAATAATTCGGTTAATTATCTATTTATTTTTAATTAAAAACAAAACAACTACTTATTTAATTTTTTAAGAAATTTTGTATTGAATAATGTTTCATTAAACCAAATATTTGTATTAAAGTTTATTTTTTAACTAAAAAATCTCTTTTTTTGACAGAAAATAAACAAAGTTTAAGGACCTTGCTTCATTTTATAAAAAAAAAAATTCTTTCACGCGTTAGAGTCTGTAGTTTCCATCGAAAGGGAGTACAGCCGCACGTTTTGCGGGACTTCTATTAGCAGAGGCTAGTTTATACCTATTCTGCACAAAATTTGGAAATTATACCCATACAAAATTCAATTTACAAACAAACTGAATGTAGTAGATTTTCCTGTTTTCTTCAAATTTTGCAAGAAGATGATTCAAATGGCGCAAGAGGACTAACAAATTTTGGACTGCATTTGTATGTCTAAGGAGGCCTCTTTTGACCCAAGCGGCAATATAAATAAACAAAACTGTCGTATATGAAGTGATTCTAATCCAGAGAAACTCCATTAGATGTAATTTCATCCAATTCGCGTCACAGTGTGGTGTGCAGTTTATTCAAGGTTCATTGTGGAGCTTTAATTTTTATTAACCAGGAGTTTTTTGGGGGGTTTTTATCAAATTTCGGACTAATATATAAAATCAATTTTACAAAGGCTTCACAGCAATAAGTTTCAGCTCTTGGACAAGGTGGGTCTCGAAGGCTCAACCAAAGCATATGATAACTATTATTTTTTAATACACGAACAAAATATTTCAAGCACTAAATAATGTATCTTGAAGAAGGGTTCCAAATTTTAACAAGATTGGTAATAACTTTTTGGGAAATCATGATAACCAATTTGTAAAAATAAGTTTAAACTCAAGCTTTAGAGAATATTCAGGACTATTGTACAATATCAAAAGGCAAAAACAAAATTAATTTTCAAACTGACCCAATGCCTTAAAAAACATTCAAATTAAAAATTTTAGTTAAGTTTTTATAAATAGTATTTTGTTAGTATTAAAAAACTGTCACAAAAATGCATTTATTATTTGTTATTTTTGTTGTATTATTTATTATACTAAAAACAACAAACACAAATTGGCCATATTGGGGGCCTTGATTTTTCGATGACACATAGTATTTACTAATTTTTCTGTCAAACAAAAACAAATTCGTCTTAAAACTATACCATACATTATATGCAATGAAAGAAAATTAAAAATGCAAATTTTAAATTTTTGTATGTTTACAACAAAAACAATTTTTAATACATTTTTTGAGAAAACATTCATTTTATTGGACTCTTTTTAAAGGCAATGATAAAAATATAAATAATAAAGCGACGGTAAAAACTTTGCAATTATTTTAAATTCAATTAACTGCAATTAAATACAAAAAAGAAATAAATGAAATTTTTTTAAAAAATGGCAGAGATATTCGCTTCCAAATACAGAACTTTAAATTTCAGAGAGTTTTTTCTCTGACTTGGCGTTTGATAAAAATATACGTTAAACAACTCAAGACAATATTAAGAAAATTCATTAAAAATACATTTGGCAAGATAATTAATGTAATTGTTAACACATTTCAAAGAAAACTGAACAAACATTTATAGCGTTTTCTTTTTTCAAAAAAATTTTGAAATTTTTCTGCTCCGTTAAAGTTTTTTGCATTTTTGTCGTTCTTTTCTCAAATAAAATTCTGACCTTTGAAATTGAATCGTGTTCATTTCTCGAAAATTTTGACCTTAAAAGTAGAAAAAAAGCAGAATTTCTGCCCTCTCTACTTCGACGGTTCGAAAAATTCTGACCTTAAATGCTACCAACTGAATAAACAAAATAAATGACATATGTAAAAAATAGTTAACGTTACCATTGACAGTTCAGAAAAGATTAAGCTCTTTTACAGAAAACGTCAAAATTTTTCTATGAAAAATAAATAATTTTTTTTTTAGCGGGAAAAAATTTTCGAATTTGAAGTTTTAAAATGTTTTTATCTCTAATTCTTTTGAAGTTTTTCAAAAAGGGTGCCAACTAGAAAACATTAAAAAAAATTTTGCATTTTTTGTGATCTATTCTCAGCTAAAAACAAGTCAGAATTCTGTGGAGTCAGGTCAAAATGGAAAAACTCTGCATCTTCAGAGAGCAGAATTTTTCGATAAGAAAAAGCTATTAGAAAAACAAAAAAAAAATTGAAACTCGTTGAAATTTGACTGAGTTGTTTGCTCGGAAAGTGGAATTTTTGATTTTGGAACTGCATTTTTCGGACAATTGACATTTGAGGAATGCATAAAAGATAATTTTGGTTAAAAATTTTTAGTTTTGAAAAAAATTCAAATTCGATCAATTTATAACCTCTTCTCAAACTTAATTTCAAATTGATTAAATAGCGGATTTTTGTAGAAAAACATTATTTCTGTTTTAAAAGGTTGGGAACCCCCTGAAGCGAAATCACAATTTTTAAAAGTGGTTTGCACATCTACAGCCTTAACCTAATTTAATGACATCTGAATCGATAAAATCGGTTCATTGGTCTGGGAAGAGTTGAAGTCCCAAAAAAAACCTTAGCCTATTAATTATATAGATAGGCAGGATGATAAAAACAGATTCGTGGCTATAACTTTTAAATGTTTGCACATAACTGACCAAGAACTCGACCTACATTTTTTTTGCCGAATCTGAACGGCTAAAGTTCATATTCTCAATAAGTTTTACATTGCCTTATTTACTGTCTAAGGTTTGCCATTTTCTGCAGAGTGGTGACCGATCAGAAAAAAATTTTTATTCAAAAATCTTTTCGCCGTGACTGGGGATCGATCTCGGGCGCCGAGCATGCTAAGCCACATACTTAACCTGCATGACACGGTCACCACGAATTGGTGAATTGGTGATAAGTATTGGATGCGAATACTTATCGAAATAATGCAAATTTTAAAGGATTCCAAAGCCTTGCAAGTATCTAAAAAATAACAAATGTATATAAAAATCGAGTTTGTTTCTCAAAATTAGAGAAATTAGAATTTCTCTCCCCGAGTAAAAATTAAAATTTTTTAGTTCAAACTGTACACTATTTCTACAACGGCCAAACAACGAAAAAATTTAAGAAACAAGTTGTAAAACGGATGTATAACGGGCACTGTTAGCACATTTTGGCCGTACAGAAGTTGTACAGCAGTGGTAGCGGTTGTTTTAAAATTAACTTGCTTCAGCTTTGCTTAAGATCTTTAGAATCGGCCAAAATGTTTTGAAATCGCCAGTTGTACAGCCGTTTACGGATTTTTGTTCTTGTTCTAAGAATATAATACGAAGGTTTTAAGAAGTTATACGTAGGTTTTAAGGCTTGAGCTATAATATTGACAATTTTACTCGGGTTCCAATAGGTGCAGTAAAAATGAAAGTTTTCTTCCCACAATGAACATTTTTCCTCAAAACTTCACTTTGATGTAAATGACTCAATTCGCGCAAGCCTTAAAATTCGTCCTTCGATGAGTACTAATGGAGCTCATTTCCGAAAGTATAAAACGCAAAATTTCTGACACCTGGGATGAAAAACTAAGCGCCTTAATATGAAAAAATCGTTTGAATCTCTCGCCATCAAAATAAGCGATAAAATTTCCTCTGAAATCGACTTTTTTATCGTCATATTTAACACTAACATACTTACCCAAATTTTTGGATATCCCAAAGGGAATCAAGTATCGAGTGAAGTCACGTGATAAAGTAAAAAAAAATCTGATTGGCTTCCGAAACTAGTGAAAAATATTTTATTATTCATAATTTTTCATTGTATTTTCAAACTCAGGTTCATGAAAATCCCTCAAAATTGCACAAATATTGTCCGATTTTAATGACTGAAGGCTTTTTGGAAGAATATCGGAAAAATTTTCGTTAAAAAAGATATTATTTCGATTTAACTCAGCATTTGCTACTTCATGCTCATTGGTTTATCTTTTTTATACTACTGATAAACGGTTGAGCAGAAGCAAAATCATACCAACATTTTTTTTCTAATTTCTTAAAAACTGATAATATTTGACAATTTAGACAAATTTTTATAAAATGGATTTGTGAAAATTCGTTGGAAATTTATGAATTGTAAAAATTTGCTGCAGTTTCGGAAGTCAATCGGAATTATTTTTCTATTCCGCCAGAGTTTCGGTTAGTTTGTGTTTAAAAAAATTATTATAAAGAAAGAACGAATAATAACAATTTTAAAGGAAATTCCTTTGATCATTTCGGTGGCGAGGGACTCGACCGCTCTTCTTCAAATTCGTGCTTTCTTATTTTGTTTTAATTTTTATCCAAATATTTCAAGTCGTTTTAGTGAGTGGGTTCCAAGCTAGAAGTTGAAAAGACAACTCAAACTCAAGTATTGTCAACAACCCCTCAAGTCGTCAGAATTAGTCTGAAGGAAAAAAAACATGAAAAATTTAGTAAATTATGCATCAAACAGAATTGATTTGAAATATACATTTGGAGTTTTTACTCATTTGATAAGGAGACTGCTTTACATAAAAATCATGTTGATTAAATTGTATTTTGCTTGGTACTAAAATTATTTTTGGGGGGTTTAAACCCCAAAAACCCCCTTTTGGTTGCGCTAATGCGCTCAATAGAGAGACTATTACTTAAAGATGTTGAAAAATTTTTTCATTCCAAACCAACGCCGAAAGAGAATCCCTTTTAGCTCTGTGTGGTTTCGATAAGAAGGGGCAACTTGTTATATAACCAGGGCTGTTATGACGAAATTGCACCGAAAATTTTCTGATATCACGAATAAGCTGATATCACGAAATCCTACCAAAAAGTTGGAGGATTTCGTGATATCTTGACCTAACTGCACATAAATTTTTTTTTTTAGTTATTACAAACATGAAGCCTATAAACCAAAACTAACAAATTTGAATGAGTTAAGCAATCCATTAAGGCGACAATTGAAGCCATTACAACCCTCAAGACAGTGATGAAAAATTGTTTGCTAAGATGCTGGACATGCTTAACTGAGCTTATAGGCTATTTAAATTCAATTATTTTTAAAGCCAATTAAAAAATCGCAGTAAACATTTACTATTCTCCAAATAAATAAAGAAAAAGGTGATATATAAGGTCTTAACAAAAAGTTATTTGAGTTTCTTAATGAAGCACAATTTATCAGCCACCCATTAACTTGAAATTTTACACATAATCTGAAAGTGAAGATTTTATAAGCATTTATGTAAATTATGTGCTCTCAACAGTGCATTTTTTCGAGTTGTGGCAGTTACAAGAACACCGGTACCAATCGAAAATACCATGAAGACATTCGGTGCTTTATGGAAAATTAAATTATAGATAATGTTATAACCATTTGTCGTCTAGAAAATTTGATTTGTAAAATAATTAAGTTTTAATAGTAATTTTTTGTTAATAAAATGTTACTTACCATGCGTATTTTTCAGCTTAATTAAACTCCTCGATGAAAAAACAAAGCACCACAGCTTCAATAAAAGAATAAATTTTTTTTCTTTTTCTTCGTTTCCCTAGTTTTTATTACAAAAATAATACATTTTCTGCTACATTAATTTGGTTAACTTAAGCTTAATACTTTCTCAACTAAACATATATTAATATCATTACATATTTTAAATCAAAAAAAAAAAATATAATAAAATTATTAGTAACGGTATTATATAAAAATATATTTTCTCTTTTTTTTATTTATATATAGCCTGTAATCGTATTAACACAACACACACTCGCAAAACTCAAGTATTTCACCTACTTTTTAGCTTTGAGTTAATAATTTTGAACACAGTTTAGTTAATTGTTAAATTTACAAAATTAATGCTAGAGCTTAAATAAATCGCAATGCTTATGAGAAACCTTAAGTCTCACAGCAGCCAACGTAGAAAAGAGCCAAACACTGTCAGACCCAAAAGAATCGCAGGCACGCTTATCGTGATAAAACTGAAGCTGCTACTGCCAGTACCTCTGGCAGCACGATATTCTGCCTCTGGCAGATACTCGCGTATGTGACGCGTTTTATTCATCATCCAATAGAAGGCCTGCATGTTGCCTTGACGTTTAAGCTCCTCACCAACAAGATTACGTATCTTGGCATTGTACTCATTGAGCCAACGTTTCTTCACGGTTATAAAATGGAAAAAATATTAAATTATGTGGAATGTAAATTTGTTAGGCATGAGCATTGTTGACTCACCTCCTGCGCACTCAGTAATGTGCCGTCAATCAGCTTAGGTTCGTAAGGCACAAGCGTCACATCGTTGAAGGCCAAAAACCGCGTGCCCGACGGATGTATGCGCCCCGTGTCATATACCTCGAGCACGTTTTCCAAACGCACACCAAATTCACCATTTTTATAGAAACCAGGCTCTGCAAAGACACAGATGTATGAGTTAACAAACGACTTGATCACAAGCAATAATCGACTCAACGCCTAAAAATATGTCATGCCACAAAAGCCACAACAGCAGCGGGCAATTAGCTGGCAGCACTTGCAAGCAATGCTTATTGGCATTTCAAACACGTACCGCTGGAGAAAAAGTAACCCTCCTCAAAGTAGAACGTGTCGTCGCCACCATAGGCCACCGCAATAGGCGCTGCAATGAGACAAAAAGTATGAAAATTGTGAAAGAAACAATGAATGCAGCATATTAATGCTTACGCTCTGCCACCGAAGAATACGCGCCAATGCCATGTCCGGTTGCCTGTGGATAATCGCTCATAGACTCCCACACTGGACTGCGCACCAGCGCATCCACTTCAGCCGGACGCAAGTTAGACGGAAACTTGAGCTGTGTGAGCCGCAAAATGCCTGACAACACTGTGGTATAGGCCTGCTTCATTTCCGGTGTTGGCTCACCGAAGTGAAAGGTGCGCGACACATCTGTTGTTCCCTCATAATACTGACCACCTGACTCTATGACTAGCATGCTTTGATCGCTCACCTCAATGTCGGTCACGTTGCTCGATATGTAGTAGGGCAGTGCTGAGTGTTCGCCATAGGCCACCACAGTGCGTAAAGACAGACCCTTAGAGTGACTTTGTGAGAGACGCGAGCGCTCGATTTCGTATTTGATTTTCTCCTCAGTCCAGAGTTCGGAGGAAAACTGCAAAAATGATACACAAGCAAATTTTATGAATTATTTGAAGGTGAAGGTGAATTATTTAGTAAGTCAATTATATTGGCTGATTGACAGCAGTGTCGTCGGTCTTAAGCTGAAGTGCTTATTAGTTTAACGTAAAATTTCAACAATTCTTCACCACTTACCCTCAGCTCAAGATTGCTCATTGCTTCACAGATGGCTGCACCATCCCGTATATGTGCTACCCGCATGCCTTTTTGTTCCTCGGAATTCTTTTGCGCACGCATAAATATAATTGGCGATATTATTTCGTAGATAATTTTGAGTGGCAAGGCTGCAAATATTGCCTCCGATGCACCGGGCTCTTGTACACAGGGTGCCGGTACCAGCACGTGTTTCCACACTTGTGCATAAGTGCGTATATCACTCCAAACGTTGTTGTACTCTTTAATGCTGCATTAAATAGAGAAACAAAAATTTAATTTATACGATATACTTTGTTTACGATGAGATAATTGAAAGATTCCTTACTTGACACACATGGCATTGTGACACGCATCGGCACGTAAATGTAGAGTTATGCCTAGCGTCACTTTAACGCGGTCAACATAGAAAAGAATCTCTTCTTGTGTAATAATGAGGTAAGCCTAAAGAGAAAATTTGGAAAAAAAATTATTGTAATCACGAAAGTTTGCTGCCATAAATTATAGCAAATAAAAAGATCTGCATTAAAGTAGAACTAATAAATAAGAATAACCAAGATATTAAGGTGAGAATAATAGATAAAGTCAAAGAGCACATCTTTGAAAAAAACTGAGAAGGATAACATTTTGGAAAAGTACATAAGAAACTATGGAGAAATCTAAAAAAGAATTTGTTAATAAAATTTAATTTTATTTTTGAAGAAATATAAAATTTTTAATTATAATAAATCATGTCTCAAAATACAATTCACTTAACATTTGTTTATACAAGGTTTATAGGGTTTATTTAGGGTTTATACAGGGTTTTCCAATAAGAGGTGTTATTTTGATATTCAAAGAAAAATGTCATTTTTTGAGATAAATGATCGAATGTTTATTTCACAATAAAGAGGAAGGTATGCTGTTAATAATGAAAAACGACATCAGCCAAATGGCCACCACGACCACGCTTACAGTACCATATCCTTTTCTTGAAATTTTTCATAACAAAATCGCACATTGGCTGCCCTATGTCCTCGATAGACTCACGAATTCCATCTTTGAGGTCTTGAATCAAAGCTGGGCTGCTAGCGTTGAAATTATCTTTCACTTGGCCCCAAATGAAGAAGTCGCAAGGTGGTAAATCACAAGATCTCGGTGGCCAATTGCGGAAACTTTTCGCGTAAAAGATCAATGGTTTCGTTGCTTGTGTGCCACGTAGCGCCGTCTTGTTGAAAGTAAACGTTGTCCAGATCAATACCATCCAACTCCGACCATAAAAAATCATTAATCAGCACCCGAAAGCGCAATCCATTCACCGTTACTGTTGATCACACCTCATTTTCGAAAAAGTAAGGTCCAATGACCTCGCCGGACCATAAACCGCACCAAACAGTCACACGTTGAGGATGGAGAGGCTTCTCAACAATAACTCTTAGGTTTTCCGAGCTCCAGATGCGACAATTTTGCTTGTTGACGTAGCCAGTCATCAGTCAAGATGATTTTTTGATGGAATTCCGGATCATTTTCATGCATTATTAAGCTATATCGAAAAAAAAATGTCTGATAAACTCGATCTAAAATACTCCTAGACTTATTTTATTACTCTTTACGAAACAATTTTGCGATGTGTTAAACGTTAGACTTCGTGGACTTCGCAAAATCGTGGTAGGGACCAACAATGAGTCAAGGAATATTTAAAACCGAGTTTACTAAACACTTATTTTTCATTTGGAGACCGACCCTGCCCACTTGTCAAGAGCGGCATTAAACTTGAGTGTTGATATTTTCTTTAATATAAAAAAGTAAATTTATTCGTGCAAACATTTTAATCGCTTCAAAATCGCCACCGAATCGTTTGGAAGATAAGACAATCACAGCGAGTTCTATTGAATGTTACCAGGTTATCGTTACAGCTGAAGCCATAAAAGCGATTTGCCGGGAAGATTCACCGAGAAGAGTCTTAAGCGATTCGAAAGGAAGAGTCGCACACGAATCCGCAGAAGATGAAGTCTTAAACGATACGCCGACAAGAGTGACAAACGAATCGTTTTAAGGAGCCCCCAGCAATTTGTTTCGAATCATCGTTAGATGCAACCTCACAAGTTGTCTTAAAGTTCAAACTAGCGGGCTCAACAGACCAATTTTGTTGCGGGTTCTGTACCAATTCAATAAATTTTTTTGCTAGTTCAACTTTTTGATAAATTTCAACGACTTTTCACAAAAAAATAAAAATCGAGAATGATTTTTTTTGTGTTAGCAAGAAAATAAAAATCAAAAAATTTTTCTTTCTGAGCAAGAGAATAAAAACAAAAAATATAAAGTTTTAATTTTTGAGGATATAATAAAAATCTTAAATCTAAATCTTAAATTCATAAAACGATTTTATTTCTGAGCAAATTTATGTTTAACATTTAAAGAATAAAAATCATTGTTTATTCGTAGACAGGCGCGCACACAGGGGGGTTTTGGGAAAAACTTTATACAGAAATCTGGCCCAACATCTAAGCAAACGCGGCTGTTAAAATTTTGTGAAACATGTTGGGTTGAGCATTTGGACTCTTTTTCATTATTTTTTTAAGTTTTCCAACTTATATGTGCTGCTTTGGATGAAATTGACGGTTCTTACATTAGATCCGATGGAACAAAGCCTCATGCTTTATTGGCAGCAATTCGTTCGCCTCAATTCATTATCGCTTTGGCAGTCCTTAAACCCATATTTGCGCTCTCGAAAAATAAAAGCCAATTTTTACAACGAGAAGACTGTGAAATCAAAGAGATGCGGGAAGATGCAAAAATGACGGGTCCGTTTCCATTTATTCGATTTTAAATTATTCAAATAATTTTTAGTTCCAAATACATACTTATAAAATACCTCAAAGTAAGAACGGACACCATAGTAGGTGCGACGACTTATGTTTAAAAATTTTTTGTAAGCTTAAACTTTCAAAATGAAAAAAAATATAAAGTTTTTGAAGTTTCAATAAATCACAAAACAAAAAATGCCTAAAAATATGCTATGAAATTTTTCAAAAAAAATCAAGCGTTCCGCACTCACATTTTACGGAATTATGTTATAGTATATTATAAAATAAATTTTAAAAAAACTCATAATTTTTTCAATTAACCCCCCCCGAAAATAAATCCTGAGTGCGCGCCTGTTCGTAGATATAGAATTCAAATTCCAACAATTTGGTGTACTCAAAAGTTTTTTGCGGCACTTAAAACATGCTCACTTTTATTCATTAAAATTTAAAAAATAATCATTATTTTCGTTTCTTGGGAAATACCCATATATGTGTGTACTGTGTGTATTTTAAATTTTCATGAATTTCAGAAATAAAGAGAGTAAAGTCTTGAAGGTGTTCCTGTGAAATTTCGTACCAATCGAAAAACACAACCCAAATTTTCGATATAGAATAGCTTTAAACTTACAGCTCGCTCAGCCCCAGAATTCAAAATTCATCCTAATATATACGTGCCGTTCTATACATAGGCATTTTACGAGGCTCTTTTCCGAAATCCAAAATGTTCGGTATAACTTTCCAACTCTTGGTACACATCAATAAAACTCGGTAGGCTCTAACTAATTAGTCATGAGCAAGCATTGCGCCAGGTGCGTGTCGCCGCCCATACAATCAAGAGTTTTGATATAGAATAGCTTTGGGAATGGCACCAAACAATAAAATTCAGTAGGACTTTATAACTGAGTATACTAATGGGCCAGTTCTTTCTTTTGGAAAACTGGAACGAGGTTTGGAAAACTGGGCAAGGCTTCACACATACAAACCAAGTTTACAGAAAAACTATGAAAGTAAAATTTACCGAATATTTCCATTCAGAATTAATTCTTCCTCGGTAATATACTTTTTTTAGATGTATAGAATGGGTATAGATAAAAAGGAGTGGCTCATCTATACAAGTGGTATAATCATCCAAATAATTGGTTAAAATTCGACCAATTTAATGATTGCCTATTTATAATTATATGCAAGATGGTTTTGTGGTATCCGTTGCATGCACGTTAAGTGTGTGGCTTAGCATGCTCGGAGCCCGAGTTCGATCCCCAGTCGCGGCGAAAAATTTTTTCAATAAAAAAATTTTTCTGATCGGTCACCACTTCTCTGCAGACAATGGCAAACCTCAGAGAGTAAATAATGCCATGTAAAGCTTCTTGAGAACATGAACTTTAGCCGTTCGAAGTCGGCATAAAACATGTAGGTCCAGTTCTCGGTCAATTGTGTGCAAACATTTAATTACACACACAACACAATTGGTCATAAGAAGCTGGGTCAAAGTCCTTTCAAGGGCTAAAATGGCCAAGTTGATTTTTTTTTTTTTTTTTTTTTGTTCAAATAAGTTTGAGGCTATAACTCTTACTTGATTGGAGATATTAAGCTATTTTCTTCAAAAAAATTATTTTTTTCAAAAACAGAAAAACAACATTTTAAAAAAAAATTAATTTTGTCAAAGACTTCATATGGGTTAACCTTGATTTTTTGATGGCACGGACAGTTTATTAATTTAGTGTCAAAACAAAATAAAATCACCTAAAACCCGGTATAGATTTTGAAAGAAAGTCTAAAATGCAATTTTTAGTTTTTTGTTTTTTTACAGCAAAAGTCATTTTTACCCCTTCTTTAATAATAAATCAAATTTTGTGGTATTTTTTTAAAAGGAATAATTTAAATATAAACAAAAAAAAACAGTATTATTTTCAATAGGTTTTTTAAGTTAACTGATAAGACTTAAATACAAAAACGAAATAAATTAAATCTATTCCCAGATGGCGGAGATATTGGCTTCCCAATTTAGAACATTCAATTTGAGACAGTTTTTTTCTCTCTCTTGGCATTTGGTTAAAACACACGATAAATAACTAACGACAATATTTTGCTGTAATTTTTATAACATTTAAAGAAAATATAACAAACTTTCAGAAAACAATTGAAAAACCGTTAAAATTCGACCAAGATATTGACATGAAAGTCAAATTTTTGAACTCAAAACACATTTTTTTACAAATTTTACAATTGACGAAAGCATAAAAGTTAATTTTTTTTTAGAACTTATTACTTAAAAAATTCAAATTCGTCCAAATCAAGAACTCTCCCTCAACCAAATTTTTTATTAATCAGAGAGCAGATTTGTTCTCAAAAATTTATTTTATTAAGGTTGGGAACCCCCTCTATCAGATATATAATTTATATATACATTCTGCACATCTGGGCAACATAACCTGTAGAATGATATAAGTTTCATTTATTTTGAGTGTTAGTTAATAACAAAAAAGCGTACGACAAACTTGAATGTTCACGCATTAATATATAAGATAAATAAATAAATACGTTTTGCTACTGGAAAATAAGAACGGGCATGGAATGATGCATGTTTTGTCAAATAAAAGCTCTGAGTATACTTATTATTTTCCAATAACGTTGCCAGACGAGGAAATGTGCGACGAGTATAGATAGTTTTAATGTATAAAATGACATAAAAATATTGGATTAACAATACTCTGGTTTATCCTGCCAGTAGTTATATGCAAGTCATACATGTTCCACGAATTAAAAGTGAAACCAGATAACAGATATGGTATCTTATTGGGTTTGATCTATCTCTGTTGTCCTATTTGAAATGCATATCGAAATATATTTTCAGGTTTTATATTTATTATTTAAAGTTTGGACATTGAACACATTTAGAGATCTATTTCGTAAAATTCGAGAAAAAATAAAAAAAAATTTACCCGATGAATTTTATTAAAACTGAACTAAAGTGGTTTTTATTAGAAATTTTTAAATCTTTTTCTCGTTTAATAAAAAAACTTATAAGTGTTTGAAGAAAAAATATAAATTCTTAAAATTCCATGTGGCTTTCATAAAAAATTTATTGGTTTCATGGAGTATTTTCTACAAATTTGCTAAAATAGTAACATTTTCCTCAACTACTATACATCAAACATTATGTCTTGCTATTACAGTGCTTCTTAAGTACCAGAACCAAAAACTGTTCGGCCTGCATAAGCTGAACAGCAATTATATCTGCTTTTACAGTGCTTCTTGAGTCTGTTCGGCATTAAGTAAACAATAAAAATTTATTTAGTACTTATCAGAAACTGTTCAACCTAAAATGCACTGAAAATTTAAATGGTACTTATCAGTAGCAACATTGGTTTTCACCATACTACGTTTTTGATGTGCTCCTTTTTTTATTTTTAAAATAACGAAATTATTTTGATGGATTGTGCAAAAAAATATAATTGCAAAATTTTGTATAAATAAAATTGTTTCTGAACTAGAATTTTTGTATTTTCAAAATTGAACTTATTTCTTAACAACTAGTAAACCTGTTGCCGGAATTCGAGCAATTCAATAAAAATTAACTGTTAGAAACATTATAAACGTTTAATATATGATATTTTATTCAAGAAGCTATTATACTCAATAACGATATATTCAGTCTCAATAATGATATAAAAAATCATTATCTGAATGGTTTGACTTGAAACGTATGATCTGACACTAAATTTTTTAATGTAACTGTCAAAATACGAAGACGGAATTACACTTATATAACTACTGAGACAAACATAATAACTATTCGAAAACATCGCAGCTTAACTCTTCCAGCTATAAAACATAACTAAATAAAAACAAAACGCAGTAAAACAAGATTTAAGACATAATACTAAGATTATAATACTAAGATATTTCAAAAATTAATAAAAAATACTTACAGAACATCTACAACATCAATTTATAACACATTTAGATGAAAAAACGCCAAAAAACCCAAAAAAAAATTTTTTTTTGAAAACCGTAAAAATTTGACTGAGTTGTTTGCTCGGAAAGTGGAACTTTTGATTTTAGAACTGCATTTTTCGGTCAATTGACATTTGAGGAATGCATAAAAGATAATTTTGGTTAAAAATTTTTAGTTTTAAAAAAAATTCAAATTCGACCAATTCATAAGCTCTTCTCAAATTAAATTTCAAATTGATTAAATTGCGGACTTTTGTACAAAAATTTTATTTCTGTTTTAAAAGGTTGGGAATCCCCTGAAGCGAAATCACAATTTTTAAAAGTGGTTTGCACATCTACAGCCTAAACCTGATTTAATGACATCTGAATCGATAAAATCGGTCCATTGGTCTGGGAGAGTGTTGAAGTCACAAAAAAAACCTTAGCCTATTAATTATATAGATAAGCAGGATGATTAAAACAGATTCGTGGCTATAACTTTTAATTGGTTGTAGCTATAATGAAATTTGTATCAAATATATTCTTTTTGAAGCTTGTTGAAGATTTAAAAAATATAAGAAAAACACTTTAAAAAAAAAAAATTTTCGAGCAAAAAACCTTGTTTTTTCGATGACACATAGTATTTATTAATTTTTCGCTCAAACAAAAACAAATTCGTCTTAAATAAACTACATACAATGAAAGAAAATCAAAAATGCAAATTTTAAATTTATTTTATTTTTTTTTACAACAAAAACAATTTTTAATACATTTTTTGAGAAAACATTCATTTTATTGGACTCTTTTTAAAGGCAATGATTAAAATATAAATAATAAAGTAACGGTAAAAACTTTGTAATTATTTTAAAGTCAATTAATTGCAATTAAAAACAAAAAAGAAATAAATGCAATTTTTAAAAAGTGGCAGAGATATTCGCTTCCAAATATAGAACTTTAAATTTCAGACAGTTTTTTTTCTGCCTTGGCGTTTGATAAAAATACACGTTAAACAACTAAAGAAAATATTAAGAAAATTCATTAAAAATACATTTGGTAAGATAATTACTGTAATTGTTAACACATTTCAAAGAAAATTGAACAAAAATTTAGAAAAACAAAAAAATTTTGAAAACCGTTAAAATTTGACTGACTTGTTTGCTCGGATAGTGGAATTTTTGATTTTGGAACTGCATTTTTCGGACAATTGACATTTGAGGAAAGCATAAAAGGTAATTTTGGTTAAAAATTTTTAGTTTTGAAAAAAATTCAAATTCGATCAATATATAAGCTCTTCTCAAATTACATTTCAAATTGATAAAATAACGAATTTTTGTACAAAAATTTTATTTCTGTTTTAAAAGGTTGGGAACCCCCTGAAGTGAAATCACAATTTTTAAAAGTGGTTTGCACATAAACAGTCTAAATCTGATTAAATGATATCTAAATCGATAGAATCGGTCTATTGGTCTGGGAGGAGTTGAAGTCAAAAAAAAAACCTTAGCCTATTAATTATATAGATAATACTATTAATTTAAATATTTCAGAAAAAAAAGAGTTTCAGATTTAGTAAAGCTCTTCGTATTTTTCGCACAAATGCAGAACTAGTGCGTTGGTTAAAATAAGTTCTTGGCTATAACTATTAATTGATTTGAGATATAAAGTTATCTCCTAATTATTATATAATTTTATTAATTTTGAAAAAAAGAACAAATCATTTAAAAAAAATAATTTCCTCAAAAATAATTATGCCTTGATTTTTGTATGAAACGGACAGTTCATTACATTAACCTTTAATGCGCTATAGACTCTGAAAAAAAATTAAAAATGCAACCTTATATTTTGAGAAAAAATTAGATTTTGTGGCCTCTTTCAAAAAGGTATAATTTAAATATAAGCACAAAGGAATGATAAACTTTCATAATTTTTTTTTTTTTGAATTAACTGATCAGCCATAAATAAAAAAAAATTAATAAAATCTATTCAAAGATGGCAGAGATATTTGCTTTCCAATTTAGAACATTCAATTTGAGAGAGTTTTTTTCTCATTCTTAGCATTTGTTTGAAATACACTCTTAATAACTTACGACAATATTAAGAACATTCATTAAAAATACTTTTGGTTAGAGCTTCACAGTGATTTTTATTACATATGAAAGAAAATTTAACAAACATTTAGAAATAATTAAGAAAATTGAAAAACCGTTAAAATTGAAAAACCGTTACAATTGATGAATGCATATAACTAAATTTTTTTAAGAAAACTTTTACTATTGAAAAAAACTCACGTTCAACCAACTTAAAAGCTCTATCCTAACCAAATTGCATTTTCATCAAAGAGTGAGTTATTTCTTAAAAAGTTAATATCTTTCTTAGAAGGTTGGGAGAAGGAGGTTGAGTTCTTATTCATACTAAAAAAGCGTACGACAAAGTACAATGTTCACATATACTACTATATAAAGTTGATCGAAAGCATGAGTAATTTTGGTTAATTAAACAATGTTGCATTAACCCTGCATTACTAACCTCTGGGTCGAATCGACCCAGACACGCAAACTTTTTAAATTTAAAAGAAAACAAGACGATATTTTAACTCAAGATATATGTGTAATCTAAATTTGTTAATATTTAAACGTTTATAAACAATACGAATAAGGAATATTTATGCTATTATGCATATAAAATTATTTAAAAAAACAGCCTGGGTCGACTAGACCCATAGTTAGCAATAATGTAGCAAAGATTATGGGTCGATTAGACCCAGGTTAGTTATACCGGTATACAAAAAAATATATGTTCATTGTTTAGAGATGGCCCTAAGTGCTTACCAGAAATTGTAGATTTCTACAATCATACGAAAGGAGGAGTGGATGTTACAGATCAATTGGGTGCTGGTTATAGCGTAGCCAGAAACTGTCGGATTTGGCCTTTAGTAATATTTTATTCACTTATGAATATGGCAGCCATAAATGCTAGAGTTATTTTACTCTGTACTCAAAACGCACCAATAAAGTCCAAAAACCGAACGGTTTTTATAAAGGATTTGGCAGTGGATCTTGTACAGGCAAATATTCAGAAACGTAATTAAATATTAACTTTGCCAAAAAATCTGAAAGCAAACTCAAAATTTGCTCAAAATTTGCGAAGCCATTGGAGGAGGAGGAAAAATAGCTGCCTACGAAACAATTGAAAAGAAGCCGCTGCCAGATTTGTGATTACAAACAAGATCGCAAAACCAAAAACACGTGCTCTAAATGTGGAAAATATATTTTCCAGAAGCACTGTTGTATATTGTGCTAAAGGGTGATTTTTTAAGAGCTTGATAACTTTTTTTTTAAAAAAAACGCATAAAATTTGCAAAATCTCATCGGTTCTTTATTTGAAACGTTAGATTGGTCCATGACATTTACTTTTTGAAGATAATTTCATTTAAATGTTGACCGCGGCTGCGTCTTAGGTGGTCCATTCGGAAAGTCCAATTTTGGGCAACTTTTTCGAGCATTTCGGCCGGAATAGCCCGAATTTCTTCGGAAATGTTGTCTTCCAAAGTTGGAATAGTTGCTGGCTTATTTCTGTAGACTTTAGACTTGACGTAGCCCCACAAAAAATAGTCTAAAGGCGTCAAATCGCATGATCTTGGTGGCCAACTTACCGGTCCATTTCTTGAGATTAATTGTTCTCCGAAGTTTTCCCTCAAAATGGCCATAGAATCGCGAGCTGTGTGGCATGTAGCGCCATCTTGTTGAAACCACATGTCAACCAAGTTCAGTTCTTCCATTTTTGGCAACAAAAAGTTTGTTAGCATCGAACGATAGCGATCGCCATTCACCGTAACGTTGCGTCCAACAGCATCTTTGAAAAAATACGGTCCAATGATTCCACCAGCGTACAAACCACACCAAACAGTGCATTTTTCGGGATGCATGGCCAGTTCTTGAACGGCTTCTGGTTGCTCTTCACTCCAAATGCGGCAATTTTGCTTATTTACGTAGCCATTCAACCAGAAATGAGAAATTATGAAAAAATTGCTCAAAATTGGACTTTCCGAATGGACCACCTAAGACGCAGCCGCGGTCAACATTTAAATGAAATTATCTTCAAAAAGTAAATGTCATGGACTAATCTAACGTTTCAAATAAAGAACCGATGAGATTTTGCAAATTTTATGCGTTTTTTTTAAAAAAAAAGTTATCAAGCTTTTAAAAAATCACCCTTTAGAATTGCATTGCTTCTGCACAAGAGGAAGACATTTATGACGATATGTTCGCTAAAAATTCCGAATAAAGGGTAACATTTACAGTACATAACTGAACAATTTTTGCTTTAGGCATACCAATTTTTCTTTCTAACATTTAACTATTATATTTCAGGTTTCAAATGCACTATATTTGACGTCAATATCCATAAAACTCATCATTTTATGCGCTATTCGGCTGGATAACTTTTTTTTCACTTTTTTTTTTAACTATGTTGTAATGAATACAAACTTAATTTCCATTTAAATATATAAATTGCTTAACACACCATTGTATATTAAAATTTAACAATAAAAGACTAAAATCTACTTAAAGAAATTTACGTTTTATCAATATATAAGTTGAGACGTCTTCAATGGAGAATACAATTGAGGGTCGATAAGACCCATGGTTAGAAACCATGCGACATGATTTAAGGTTAGTAATGCAGGGTTAAATAAGTTGGGTCTTAAGGTCATTCAGTCGGCCAAAATACCATAATACCGCCCCTGAACCAACATGGTCTCGGTACGCCCCTGGTGATCCGATGATGTTTTATCGAAATATTTTAATAACTAAACTAAATAAATCGAAAATATAAATCTAGCTATACTAACAAATTTGGAATAACGATTGGAAAAAACGATCAGATGACAACAAATACCGGTTTTTTATACCGGGAACCAGTCTCCAGTCCAACATGTGCTGCGTTACAAAACTTGAACAAACACACATCACCGTTGCACAGTCTTAATATTCACCCTTATCATTGAACCCGCGCTCGCTCTCAAAACAGCGTCGAAACAAATATTTCCTATTTTTGAAAATTTAAATTTCTACGTCGAACGAACTGTTTTATCGATAGTGATATATGACTCTACTATTGAACAAACGTCGTCGAAGAAAAATACAATTTTTTTGTCGACAAAATTTTTGAAGCGGATTCATTTCACCTTCTAAGCAAATATTGAAGAAGTAGAAGTTTACGATAAATTTCCCTTCAATTATCTTAGGTAACCTATGACCTATGTTACATAAGCATTCTATGTTACATAAGCATATTAATAAAAAGCAGATATTTGATGATTCAAACGATGGTAAAAGGCATTGCACGAAGTTATTCCAAAAGGATAATTAAGAAAGAATGAATGTGAAAATAAGCGTCTTTTTTGAGATAAAAAGTGACTGAATTATTTTGAATACATTCTTTATCTTACTTTTTTGAGGACTTTAAGGGTCGTTTTATTCACTATTATAACTCGAGAGTTATCAATAACTTTAGAATTTTTGTATGGAAAACTTGAGAGTTATTCAAAACTTTCGAGTTATAAAAGTGAATAAAATGGCCCTAAGTAAATCTTGTAGTTTTCAGAAAATATGATGATATTCTACTTTAATTAAAAATTGTAAATTTAAACGTGTGTTGAGATGAAGCTTCTATACCTTATATAACTATTCTTGGTATATCTTGCTGCAAAATGACCAATGGTAAGTTATATCAATCTTGTCAATACCAATGCTTGTCAATCAAACAAATGCAATACCACCTTTTATGACTTATTGCTCATGACATCTTATCTTTCGAAGCCTCGAGTGATGGCCATTACATATCTAGTACTGATTAACACATTTGCACGTTGCACTTGGCAACATCTTTCATCAAATAACACTGCCCAGCTGAATGATACAGCAACGATAACCACAAATCGCAGCAGAGCTATATCCAAATATTTGAGGAGGTCTTCCTTGGATTCGCGGAGTCGTATCACAGCTGACCGAACGAAAACAGCAGCTGTGGAGGAGTATACCCAGGTGCCACCTACAACAATAAGCTTTGCAAAGCTCGCAGGATCAGAATGCAACGAATCATAAAATCCTTTGCTTGGTATAGACTTTGCTCCAGATAATGTTATTCTCTATTTTCGATACTAAAAATTCTCTAAAAATGGTAAAAAGCTTCCATGAAGAAGAAAAATATATCGTTTTTTGAGAAAAAGCTTTTTATTTTTGAGAAAATATTTGTTTTTATTGAAGAAAATACTTCTCTTATGGCCAGTTTTTCAGTTTGGGTTTAAACTCTAGTCAAATTAAACCGAGGTTAACTTACCAAAATTGGACGTTTAAGCTCGGTTTAAGCAAAGAAAAACACATCATATGATAATTTTAGTCAATTCAACTTAAACGAATGCTTCAATATCTAGTTAAACAGAGTTTTAACATCCCTTTTTGGTGAGTTAATCTCGGTTTAATTTGACTCGAGTTTGAACCCGCACTGAAAAACTGGCCCTTAGTGAATTTTTTATCAAAATATAAGAAAAGTTTTTCATTTTCAATAAATTTTTCTCTATAAATGACAAACTTTTGTGCGAGAAAAATACTTATCATTATTAGAGACATTGAAATATTTCCATTTCCTAGAAGTAAAGAAATATTTCTTCGAAAATGTGAAAATTTATTCTAATTTAAGAAAATTTTATTTGAAAAAGAGAAAATTTCTACATCGAAAAAACAGAAATTTTTTACCTGAGCAAGGTATGTGTTTTTTTCTCAGTGTGTGCTGGATGTTCAAATGTCTTGCTTCTTGATTCATTCAAAATTTCTTCTGTACAATTTGTTTTAAATAAAAATTTATTTTGAAGTATTTTTGACAGGCCACAGAGAATTGAGAGTACCGATAAAGCAGTTTGGTCGCGTGTTTTCAAAAATAGAGTGAAACTCTAATGTCGGAAGTGAAAACTATCGTCGAAATTCTGTTCGACGACGAACTGTTGGTGAAAGTGAGTTCTCGTCGACGATATTTATTCGACGCGGGTTCAAAGATAGGGGTGATTATATAAATCAGATAAATCCAATAAATTTTTTGTCGTATTTTGTACTCTAAATGGTTCCTTCCCGTCGTAGGACGGGCTTTTACACAAGTAACGTATTTAACTTACAAAGCATTCTTAAGATTTAAAGCTGAACTTTTAATATTTTTTAAATTTTTTAAACATTTTAACATTCCAGGCAAGGAACTAACATAAAGCACAAAAAAACTTAGGTTAACAGTTCAAATGCTCAAGTTAATTTTTAAGATAAAATATAATTAATTTGTGCCCAAACAATGTACTTTAGGAATTATAAAACTTATTATTTTTTAAAAAAAGTATGTATAACAAACTGAGTTTTGAACTCACCTTCACCACTGGTGTGTAGGGTATATCTCTGCCGCGTATGTTCAACATGTAGGCAATTTCTGTCAATGACGTCACGATCATAGCATCACAGTTACGCATCTTCAGCATGCTGCGCAACAATGATACCTTTGTTTGCCACTTTTCACCAGCATAGGTGCGTTCCTGCACCTGTATGGTGACCATGTCAGGCCGTGGACGTGCAGCACCCCAAATTAAATCGATGAGATTATTATTGATTTTGGTGAGCACAAGAAACTTATTTTTAAGCTCAACTTCCCAGCGCATCCAAAGTCGATGTGGCACCAAATGCGGATCGGCACCAACGCGCATCTCCGGGTAAAGCTGTGACTAAGGAGAAAATTTATATTCATCTATAAAAAAAAAAATCTGAAAATCTTTTACTAACGTCCAGCCAATCAGCAATTGTTGTTGTGCTATTTAATCTAAATATATCCCAATCGCAGTCGAGCTCACCATCCGCCTGATGCACATAACGATTGTCTGTCCACAGTGCTGCAGCTTTTGGCGTTATTACAGCAAAAGCTTTTGAGCCGGTAAAACCTGTCAAATAATTAAGACGCTGATCACAACGTGCTACCTCCTCGTTAAGATGTTCATCGTAGGAGGGTAATATGTAGGCATCTATCTCGGGACCCTGCAGCGAAGAGCGTATCAGCATCTGTTCACGCACTGCCTGCAGGCGTCGACGATGCTCGCTAACAGGTTGTATCTATTGGTTTGCATATTAAAAAACAATAATTTTTTATTAAAAAATTAAGCTCTCTCTCTCACTAAAATGACTAAAATTAATTTTTACCACTTTTCCTCGCAGATATTTGCAAGCCTCACGTTCAAATCCTATGGGCGGATCAGCGCTGACTGTGCACAGATTAAAAAACACTGTAAATGAAAAAAATATGCACAAAAAATATTAAATATTAATCAAGTCAGTTGAAAAAGTAGCTTTAATAAAATAAATGAAAAATATTGTATAAAAAAAAAATTATGCAGCAAAAAGTTGGTTGGCCAGCATTGAAAGTTAAGCTTTTCTTCGTGGTATGTTAAAAGCCAGCAATGAATAATGTTAAAAATATTGACTTTCATGCTTAATTAAGGCAACGCAGCGCAAAGCCAAACAAACCGCTACATGAACAGGCAAATGACATAAATATGTGTATGTGTATGTGCGTGTGTGCTTGGGTGGGTGAGTTTATGCGCAACGAAACTGACTGTTAATTCACGTAGTATGTGGCGGCGCGATTGTACCGCATCTTTATTTTTCATCGATATTATTTGTCGCTCATTGGCTGCGCTTTAAAATTATCAATCATCTATTAATTGAACGCATACTGAGAAGCATTAATGTCGTCATATCTATAAGCCATCCCAGTAGACGATGACAGCGCTGCTAGCAGGCCTTCCTGTGGATTTTGTAGTACTGCCGCACTCATATACAATTACACTTTCTTTTTTATATGAAGTGGGAAAATTTCGCAGGCCTTCCGCTCCGATAGCTCAAAAGAGGCCTAATAGAAGCACTTCTTAAGAATGGCTAAAAGAAGGGGTCAACAAAAAGTATTGAAAAAATATTTTTTTTCTTTTAAACCTTTTTCTTTTTCTTTATTTTATAAATTCTATTCTTTTATCTTCTCTCCTATATTTTTTTATATCAGATTAATTTCAATCTATAAACTTTGATACAGCAGTAAGAAGGGCCATTATTATGTCATATTTTTAAACTGATATATATTTTGACTTTAAACGAAAAAGTTGCCCTGAAGAATATGAAAAGTAAGTCTTTGAAGGGAAAAAAGTTTGTTGTGCTGCCTTTTCTGCAGAAAAAGAAGGCCTTAAAGAAGGGCTCATAAGAGCAGCGAGGAAAGGATGTGTTTGGTATTCAAAAGAAGCAGTCTATACAGGCCTTCGTATGAAGAGCGCTGGTTTAATTGCCTATTGGGCATATAGCTCGCACACACATAGCCATAAACAAACACATGTGCATGTGCTGGAATTATATGCAGCAGGTAAACAAACTTAATTAATTACCATGGGCGATAAAATTTTTTGATTTTTGCGATAAATATACTGTTAATCAAATAAGTTTGATTGGATTTTACGGATGTGATTTTTCAATTATGATTTATCGATTAAAATTTTAGAGAATAGATGAGCTTTAGAAATTCTTTTATTTAGCAATCATGAAAATATCTAAGTTAAAAAGCAGGTGGTTAAGTTAAAATTGTTAATTTATCGATAGACAGTACTGATTATAATCATTATTATCGATAATTTAACTAATATTGACTGCCTCAATAAGTTATATTCAAGACATGCTGTTAAAACAAAAACTTCTATGATATCACAAAATAAATTTATGAGATAAATTGGACATTTTTTATTGACTTGATATATTTATCGATTAATCAACTCAATCAACTCAAACATCGAACAATTAATCCAAAAAATAATTTAAAAATAACGCAACAAATTGTTAATCTTTGAACAAATATTCAATCGATAATTATTAACGAATTAAAAATTCATAACTATATCGAAAAACATAAACTTTAACTATAAATATTTGCATATTTATGTATCGATATATGTATTTTTGGTTGATTTATCGATATTTATTTTTGTTGTAGATAATTCAAATCAATTAATTTTAAAAATTATTTTCGTCAATTGAACAATTGCATAAGCATAAGCGAATATATCGAAACATGTGATTGATAAAGATTGATTTATCTAATAAATCAATCAAATCAAACATCGAACAATCAATCCAAAAAATAATTTAAAAAAACACAACAACAATTTGTAAATCATTGAACAAATATTTAATCGGTAATTATTAACGAATTAAAAATTCATAAATATATCGTAAAACATAAACTTTAACGATAAATATTTGCATATTTATGTATCAATATATATATTTCATATTGATTTATCGATATTTATTTTTTTTATTGAAACGTTTAAATCAATTAATTTTAAAAATTATTTTCGTCAATTGAACAATTGCATAAATTAAACGAATATATCGAAAAATGTGATTGATAAGGATTGATTTATCGATATTTATTTCCGTTGTCGAAAATTTGTTATCAGTTCATTTTTAAATTCTTTTTGACACTAAGCAATCATATAAAATAAACGAATATATCGACACATGTGACTGCATGATTCATCGATATTTATTTCCGTTATCGAAAAGTTTTAATTTTTAAACTTGTTTTCGTCAATAAAACAATAGTGCAAAATAAACGGATATATCGATATATGTGATTGATTATGATTGATTCATCGATATTTATATCTGTTATCGAAAAGTTTAAATTAATGCATTTTAAACTCGTTTTCGTCAATTAAACAATCGCTGTAAATAAAAGGATATATCGATATATGTGTTTGATTACGATTTATTAATCGATATTTATTTCTGTTATCGAAAAATTTAAATTAATGCATTTTAAACTCGTTTTCGTCAATTAAACAATCGCGGTAAATGAAAGGATATATCGATATATGTGTTTGAATATGATTACTTAATCTATGTTTACTTTCATCATCGAAAAGTTTGAATCAATTAATTTTAAAACTTGTTTTTCGTCAATTAAACAATCGCATAAAATAAACGAAAATAGCGAATAAGCATTCTTAAAAATTAATATTACCCTGTATTCTCGATGTGATGTATTTAGATCAATATTTATTTTTATGATATCGAAAAATATTTACAAGTCATCGTTTTTTTTTTTAATTTAATATTTTTCAATACATGAGGATTTTTCGTTTTCATTGTTTTCAACAATAAAATTCAGCGTACATTCAGAAAAAACAACTTTCACCATCTTTCTGCGATAAAAAATTTCGTTATTTTCGATAATACCAATTTTCTCTTTACAGGATTTTAACTTCAAAATCAACCTTTTCCATTTAAAATTAAACTTTTTCCAACTCAAATTAAATTTTTCCATTTCAAAAAAAAAAACTTTTTCCATTTCAAATAAAACTGTTTCCATTTCAAATTAAACCTTTTCCATTTAAAAAAAAACTTTTTCCATTTCAAATTAAACTTTTTCCATTTCAAATAAAACCTCAGCCAAGAAGAGGATTTATTTTAGATTTTTATTGAATTATTAATATGTAATCGAAAAGTATTACATATTTCTTGTGTAAATAGCTGTTTTAATAAAATATATTAAAACTAATATCACTAGTTAGAACTAGATGAATCCCATCGAAGAAGTTTTTTTAAAAGTCACGTTAATTGCGAAATATATGCTAGCTTATCCTGATGCACGCGCTGATTTAAGGAACATTAGAACATTATTAAGGAATCTATATCGACTGTTACATCCACAGATTGTTATAATTATTACACGCATATGTACATGCAACTACCTTCAGCTGCTGCAGGGGTACGTACCAGAGAATAACTTGAGTGCATTCAAATGGTTTTTTGAATGTCTCGTCAAAATACGAGCTATGAATGTGCCTTCTGCATAAAAATTAATGCGCAAACACATGTACCAATCGCTGTGGTACAAATGCCGTAGAGTCCGAGCGATGACGAATACGAATGCCTGCGAAACATGAATGTCCAACGAAGCCACACACTCGCAACATTCGTCAAAAGCAAAGAATATTCATGCTTTTATGTTTATTCACAGCAAGGAAAAAATGTTAACTGCAGTCTGTAGCAGCAATCACCAGCGCCTATCTCTTTCCACTAGAGCTTCAGCTCAAACACGTGTTTCGAACTACGAGAACGAGATAGGCCAAAAATAACCACTTCTTATCTAGAGTTCAAAAAACTATGAGAAACAGCAGCAAACAATCGAGCTTCCAGCGAATCATTCCAAAGTCAGCATTGTCAGGATGCTACCTTTGCATCGATTAGCGGTCGTCACACACTGCGCTAAACAGCAATCGTTATTTACAAACAAATTTTTGTTTTTTTTTTTTTTTTTTTTGTGCGATTGTGGCTGACGACGATTGTTATTCGAGTGGCAAAAAATGACTCGGTCTCATGTAGTTCTCTGAAACATTTTAGACGTTCAATATTTGATATTCTATTCAAGAAGCTATTTTCCTCAATAACGATATATTCAGTCTCAATATCTGAATGCTTTAACTTAAAACGTATGATCTGAAACTGGATTTTTTAATGTAACTGTCAAAATACGAAGACAGACTTATACTAATATTACTACTGAGACAAACATTATTGCTATTCGAAAACATCGCAACTTAACTTTTCAAGCTATAAGACATAACTAATTTTAATAAAAACGAAACAAAATTTTCTTATAAAAAATTGATGCCAACATGTGTGGTTTTGTATGAGTTTTCAGTTTGGTACCAAATTTCTAAATGTTTCCATGGAAAATAGCGAAATTATAGCAAAAAAAAAAAACGAAATTTTCGCTGAATTTTGAACGCGAGTTTGAAACCCTTAACCATCGATTGAGCATGTATAAAAATATACGTCAACCTTAGATTTTTGTCTTCTATCACATATCCGAAAATCATTCAAATCGGAGACTGTCACCTGGGGCCCTTTCCTTGTGAGACATAATTAAGAAATTAATAAAAAATACTAACAGAACACCATAATATCGATTTATAACACATTTCGATGAAAAAACGCCAAAAAACCAAAAATAAATTTTTTTGAAAACCGTTAAAGTTTGACGAGTTGTTTGCTCGGAAATTGAAATTTTGGAACTACATTTTGACTGACAATTGACATTATAAGAATGCATAATATATAATTTTGGTTAAAAATTTGTAGTTTTGAAAAAAATTAAAATTCATTCAATTTCAAAAACTCAAAAAGTGGATTTTTGTAGAAAAACTTTATTTCTATTTTAAAAGATTGGGAACCCCTGAAACGAAATAACAATTTTTAAACACACATCTACAGCCTTAATATGGTTTAATGACATCTGAATCGATAAAATCGGTTCATTGGTCTGGGTGGAGTTGAAGTCACAAAAAAAACCTTAGCCTTTCAATTATATCTGATTCGACAAGGAATAATCGCTAAAGTCGAGTTAGGACAAAATGAGGTTATTACTTTCATTGCGTTATTTTTCAACGAAAAACAATAATACGGAAATTTTTATGGTTGTACCTTAATATAATTAAATGTTTAAGCCATCAAATTAAAACAGCATAAGTCAGAGTACCTTGATATTAGATAGCAATTTTAATCTTTAAAATGCTCTCCTGAAATTTTAAAAATTAGCTTAGCTGTTATTCCTTGTCAACTTAGATATAGATAACTGAACATGACATGCATATCAAACAAAGTTGCACTGAAAGGTTTTTTTTTATTTTTGTCTGACTAAATTGCTGCATTAGTGTTGACTAAAAAAATATAAAATATTACTTAGAAGCCTAATTTTAAGAGGCACCGATAAACGTGATTTGTTTACATCTTCTCCCAGAATCTGTTTCTGGTAGTCTGTTATATTAAAAAAATTAAAACTCTTGTTCATAATTTTTAATATTCATACTCTAAAGCTTATGAGTTTTAATGTCTTGAAGCATTAAAACAACAAGTGTTGACTTTAAAAAAAAAATATTAATCATTTATTGCCCCAGGCAACAAGTATATAACCCTTCATAAATTTTATTTATCTTTTAACCAAAGTCAAAGGCAACCGAAAAAAAAACAATAATTACTTTCGAGGTCGTTGTCTATTTTACTGTTCTCTGCAAGCGATTGAAACTGCAGAAAATAAAAATCGATTTTCCTCTAACAACCTGCCTTAAGGCTTGACACACTAAATCAACTAAAAATAAGTTAAGCAAACAGAGCGGTGACCCGTAAATTAAATTTAATTAATCATTTATGTGAACACAGCAATTAAAAGCTTTGTGCACACAAACAACTTTTGATGATTTTTGTTGGTTTTTGTTTTTTTTTTTTTTGTGTTTGGTTTTAGTAATCAATTTGAGAAATTCTAATAAAATTCAAAAAACCATTCAAGTGTCTAATAATAGCTCGAACTGAAGTTTGTACAAATTGTGGGCGGTAGTCATATGATGTTTGAATCTACTGTGACTTTTGAACTGACTTTTACTCTTCTATCTTTCTATTATCTTTTCACTCTCTCTATGGTCGCTTTGCCCATCAACTCACCGATTACAATATTGACTTACCTTAATGGTGACCCACTTGGTGCTTGTTGGTGCTTTCAGTGATTTTAATTGCAATTTTGTTTGTCTCATTAAGCATAACAAGAGGCCAACGTCAACCAATGCTGAAACATAGTCATGCACATGCACACACGCACTCATATGCAAACGCACATAAAACTCATTAACTGGCATGCGTTTTCATATATGTCAATATGTTGGTAGTTATGTTGTTATATATGTGTGTGTGCAAGTGTGTGTTGTATGACCACAAATGCAGCAATTAAATAGGAATTAACAAGCTATTGACATGCAACAATGCAACAATGTCAACAGCTCAACAATAATCAAAATAACAACAACAACAACAACAACGACGATAATAACAATTACAATAAATATTTGCTTTATATCAATACCTCGAACAAAAACAAAATACCCTACAACTTAATAATATCAACAACAAAGTTAGCTACATTCTTGCTGACTCCGACAACAGCGACAATCTGTTGACGTTGCTTGCAGCAAGAATATCAATGACTCAAACCACAATTAAATACATTTCCTCAGATTATATAACTTTTTTTTCTACTCTACATTGCAGCTGAAACCACAGAAAAATATGTGAAGTGTAGAAATGTTGCTGCACTATTTTCACAGCTCTTCTTCATCTCTGCCATGAAAAACAATATAAAGCTTAATATTTAATAAGCAGTTCATATTTGCTGTTTATCAATACGTAAAGCTGATGATATTTTGCGGTTATGCTGATGCGATGATTATCTGCGGTTTGTTTTAGTTTTAATAAGTTTTAATTACTTACTTTTGTTATTTACCAGCAATAAATAGCAAATTAATAAGACAATATCTAAATGTCTATTAATATAGGAAAAAATCAATACATTTTTTTCCACATTTTGAAACCGGGACAGTAAAGAAATGTTTAAAAAAAAATTTGAATTACAAATATAGATGCGCTTGAACGCCTTTTTTTCAATATATAGAGAACACATTTGAATGAAACTGATATCATTTGAAAGGTACTGTAAAATAGATATGCCGAATGTATATATAAATGATGGAGGAGGTTTTCCAAGAGAGAAATAAGTTTGTAAAAAAACTAGCTTTTTTTTCCAAAATCAAATTTAGTTTGTATAAAGCTTTTGAGCAGGTCAAATTTAAATTTTTCTCAAAAGTAAAAATTTTCTTAAAAAATTGTGTTTAAATGATGTAATTTATCGTCATTTTAAAAAAAAAGGTATTTTGAGTTCAAAATTTGGACTTCCCATGTTAATATCTAAGTCGAATTTTAACAGTTCTCTTGATTTTTTTAATTTTTTTTAAAAGATTGTTAAATTTTCTTTTAAATGTTATTACAATCACTCTGAAGTTGTAACCAAAAGTATTTTAACTGAATTTCCGTAATATTGTTTTAATTTATTTGCAATTGTAAAAGTAAGAAGATATTAAATTTTTATTCAATAAACGAATTTATCGTCAGTGCGATTATAATTGAAATACATAAAAAAAATTTATAATGAGTGGATCCTCCTCGTTGTTTTAAATACTTTAATTATGCGATTTGGAAGTGACTTGATGAGTTTTTAATACATTTTTTCGGAACCGCTTCCTACTTTGAAATTATGTTGCTTGTAAGTTATTCGGTTGTTGAATATTGCCCATTTCTTATGCATTGAATTTACAAACAAGGTATCCCTCCAGCAGCCTTCAGTAGCGTTGTCGACAGATGATCTTTCCAGCCCTTCGAATATTTCAATATCCTTTTCTTTAAAAAAAGTCTTTTACTGATCTTGCTTTGTGTTCAGCTAAATTGTCTTGATGTACTATCATGGGGCTTTTGTGGAATTATGATCTAACAAGGAAAGGTCCCCAGGTGACAGTCTGCGATTTGAATGATTTTCGGATATGTGATAGAAGACAAAAATCTAAGGTCGACGTATTTTCTATACGTGCTCAGTCGATGGTTAAGGGTTTCAAACTCGCGTTCAAAAATCAGCGAAAATTTCGTTTTTTTGCTATAATTTTGCTATTTTCCGTGGAAACATTTAAAAAATTTGGTACCAAACGCAAGCTCTTACAAAACCACACACGATGGCATCAATTTTTCATAAGAAAATTTTGTTGTAATTTTTAGTAATGTTTAGTCGATATCAAAGATGTATGTTGACATTATTATTTCATATGAATTTATGTTGGATTTAAGGCATTTTTTAAACTTACCTTTTTTTTTTTTGTTTTTTTAAATTTGCTTCCAAAATTTGCATTTATTTTCCTAAAAAAAAACATTTCATGATATTAAAAGTACCCAATATGGGTATCAAAAATTTTATTTTTTATGGCCTATTCTCATGTTACAATATTTTATCGGAAAAGTTTACATTTCATAGGTCTTCCATACAAAATGTGTGATTTTTTGAAGTCTCATCGCAGTGTGAAGTCTCATCGCACCAGTAAACAATAGGTTTAATCATCCAAAATACCAAATAAAAAAAAAAACAAATTGGCCATTTCAGCCCTTGAAAGGACTTTGACCGAGCTTCTTATGATCAATTGTGTTGTGTGTGTTATTAAATGTTTGCACACAATTGACCGAGAACTGGACCTACATGTTTTATGCCGACTCCGAACGGCTCATGTTCTCAAGAAGCTTTACATGGCATTATTTACTCTCTGAGGTTTGCCATTGTCTGCAGAGAGGTGGTGACCGATCAGAAAAATTTTTTATTGAAAAAAACTTTTCGCCGCGGCTGGGGATCGAACCCGGGCTCCAAGCATGCTAAGCCACACACTTAACCTGCATGCCACGGTCACCAAAATACCAAATATGAACATTTTTACGATATGAAAAAGAAATGGAATGCATTTTCTCATATTTCTTTAAAAAAAATTTTTTGATTTTTAGCAGGAAAAATCATAAAATCTTTTTCTAATATCAAAACTTTAACTTTGTGAATGAAGAACTCATCAGATATGAAAATAATTATTTTTATTTAACTTTTATAATAAAAACCATTAATTTTATAATAAGTCCACGTCCTTCTAAGAGCTTTTCGGCTTAAATTCGTTTTGATATGGTTTTTTAAAAAGAAAACATTATATATTTGATAGATCTTTAAAAAAGTACCACTCAATGCAAATTTTTATCAATTTTTTACAAATTTTATCAATGGTCAAAGTTTAATAAAAAATAATTTTTATTTTTTCCTTATATTATTCTTCACAATTTCTCATCATTTAATTCAAACCGTTCGCCTTTCATTTTTTTTACCAACTTAAGACGTTTTCTAAAAGATGCGCACGCGGCACGTACCTCCTCATCCGGAATATCGTCCCATATCTTCCTTAGTTTTTTCTTGAATCCATCAACAGTCATATTTTTAACATTGCTTAATTTGCTAAGCATAATACTCCAAATAGAAAAATCTAGAGGATTAAGGTCAGGGGAAGACGGAGGCCGTTCCTCAGTAGATATAAAATCTGGCAAATGAGCACGACACCAGCTTTGCACGATTTTTGCCTTGTGGGCTGGAGCGGAATCTTGTTGAAAGCAAAACTCTTCGTTTCCGTAAATCTGCTTGGCAAACGGCAGCAAATGAGTTTTTAAAACCTCGTTCAGGTAGTATTGAGCATTGATTTTGACCCCTTTTTCTATGAAAAGAAGGGATAATTTTCCTTTTTCAGAAACAGCACCCCAAACCATGACGGACGTTACGTTTTGAAACCTTTGAACGGATTTTTTTTCTTTAGGAATATCTTCCATGCTTGCCGCGTAGACTCTGTCATTTTGGGTGTTATGACTTGCCTGTAGAAGGAACAGTTTTTCATCTGAAAATATGATACTGCAATCAGCGTGTCTCCGAAGGATAACCTCACTTCTTTCTTTTCGCATAAGTCACTGGCGTTCCGTAAGGCCGTGAATCCTCTTCTTTTTATACGCCTTGAGCTTAAGGTCTTCAGAAATGACCTTACGGATGGTGTCTTGGCTGACGTTTAGCTCCCGTGCGATTTTTCTTCCGGAAACTGAGCAATTTCTACGAATTCTTTCTCTCACCTTTTTAACCAGGGTCGGCGTCCTCACTGTCCGTTTTGCACCACCATTTGATTCTGGAAGAACGCTGCCAGTCCTCCTAAAACGAGCTACCGTTCGCTGCACAAATCGCCGGCTTATTTGCAAGTCTTTTAAGCAGTTGATAATTTTGCAAGTCGATTTTCCTTCCAAATGTAGATTTAAAATCAGTGATCGTTTAGCGTTCATCTTTTTTACGCGAAAACTACTAGACAATTTATTATATTTTTTTTTTACATACGCTCACAAGGAATGGGAAGATTGCTAGAAATTACAAAAAAAATGTTGGTGCCTACAGTTTTAAAATATACGGTACTTTGGTAGGTGCGACAGTTATTCCCGTTCACCCTGTAATTGAACATTTTGAATTTCACCCTACATTAATGTGTTTTAAAAGATATGTGCTAGATACCAGATGTTAAGCTATGAAACCAACCGGTCCCTTTTACATGGCGTTGTCATTGACAGGGGTAAATTGACACCGGCTAGATATCTTTGGACCAATCCTAGAACCGGTTCAAAAATACGTCGGCATGTGTCAATTGACACCTCATAGATACCTTTGGACCTAATCAGTAGCCGGTCTATTAATAGAACACGGCACACTTAAACGCACGTTGATAATGAAATTGAATCAATGTTTTGTAAATTCATGCTTAACCGAGCTTGCTAGCGTTCACGTTTCGTACTCGACTGACCTGGGTTCAATCCCCGGCAGAACCAAAAAAATATTTTTTTTAATTTAAAATAATTTTTTTTTAATTACAATATTAAATTTAGAGTTTTTTTTTCAAGGTGTTAAGCAAACTTATTTTGAAGGTTTTTTGATCAAACAGAAACGGAATTAGAATCTAAATTATTAAATTAAAATTGTTGATATATGTAGTAAACTTACACAGCCAGGAGACGAGCCCACGTCCACCGCGTGACAGTCCAATGCACTTCCACTGAGCTATTGGTAACGATAAGATAAATTTAGCAAAACACATTTAAAGACTATCACTCTCGTTCTGAGTTATATCGAACATGTCCTGTGATAGGTTAAATAAGAACTGTCACAGTACCGGTCACTTTAGGGCAATTGACCCTGCTTTCGCCGTAGGGATTGTACATGTATGTTTTTTTGTATCAAACCTAAGACGTACACAAAAAGTGGGCGTGGTACACTCATATGTACACCCACCTCCTATAGAACCACAAAAATTAAATCACAATTTATAGAGTTGAAGTTGACCTGCAATGAAATGCTGGCGTCAACAATTTATTCGTGCACAACAAAGTAAATGTTGACTTTTTGGTCCTCATAGAAGCTAGTGATACTGGAATATTCTCAGAGTTTTTGTCAACATGTAAGTTTAAGTTAAAGTTTTAAGTTTCTTAAATCTAGAAATTCTGCGTTGAAATTGTGTTAAACTGTGTTTAAATTTAGACATTAAATTCTTTCTCAAATTTGACTTCGAATGTGATTCTTAAATCATTTTCAAATCGAGTATTAATGTTTGATATAAACATTTGAGTTCAATTCAAGGTTACTTTGAGAATAACTGTTTTTCCCAAATGTTATAGTATCATATTTGAAACAGGTTTGAGAACCAGGTTCTATATCAATTTGAGAATAAAGCCCCCTTTTTGTTGAGAGTTCTGTCATTCTCACACCGATATCATACGTTTGACATTTGGCATATACATTTAATATCAAATCATTTTCAAACCTCTATGTTTGCTGGGGTTAAACAAAGAGTTTTCAAGTTAAGTTATGGGGATGAAAATTTACACTCAAGTTAAAACCTAAGGTCTGTTAACTTATATCGATTCTAAACGAAGTTTTGCTTAAGCAAAGTTTAAAAACAATTTGAATCAGTTAAACCATTTTCCACGCTTTTAAATTCTCATAACATTTATTTACTTTTTTAATTAATATTTTAAACATATATTTTATATACTACAAAATTTGGCCGTTTTGAGTTAAGAATCTCTTAAAAACTCTTAAAAACTCAAAAAGTTACCTTGAAAAATATTTCGAAAATTTTATAAATTTTTAAGCTAAAGAATATTTTTTTTAATCTTTGTACACTTAAAATTGAATGTAGAATTTGCTTTTCTTATTTCATAAATTATATTTTCATCGGAAAATTTTATAAAGAGCTCTACAAAGTTAGAGTGTTATTTTAAAGCAAATCAACAAACAAAGTACTTCAACGAAACCTTATAATTATGTTTAAATATTTTTGCTTAAAATTTCTCTAGAAACATGTTATTGAAAACTGTTAACTGTTATTGAATAAAATGTTAAATACAAAATTTGATTAAAATTTTATGCTGTGCAAAGAAATTGTATGAGCTTTTTTGTTGAATAAAGTTCGAGTGAATTTAAGATAAACTTTATGTTATTTAAAGCTGATGAAGTTCCATTATTTTATAAGTTAAACAAAATATAATATTTCAAGAAATTTAAATAGCTTTCCTAAAGCATATGAAGTCACTCACACATCTACAGACACACACGCACATGTTAATAGTCAGTCAGAAATGCAAACAAATGAGTTATTTTATTATTAAACCACACATAAACATATACAAACTTAAGCAAACACTTTCATACGTACATGATTAAAACGATTAAAACAAAGGATATTCATTTTTCATTTCACTGACTTTAGCTATCAATAACAATAACAATTAGTTATAATAAATATATTTCATGGCTTTTACTTTTGTTGTTTATTTTGTTGTTGCTGTTATTGCCAACATGACTCGTTTGTGGTCAATGTTGTGATATTCTTGTTGTTGTTGTTGTTTTTTATTTGCTCAATTAATGCTTTTTCCAATAATCAATATTTTTCAAACATATTGCATTCACTGTTGAATAATATTATAATAAATAAAACATGATGAATACCTTTTATTGTGTAATTGCGGCGTAGGTGGAAAAGGTTTAATATAATAAATATTTATATAGAAACGATTGTGTGTTTCATCATATGTAACAATTAAGTTTCATTATCTTACTGCATTTTTCCCTTCAATATAGGTATTATATTCGATTTTTTTTTCTTTTCCATTCAAGAGATAAATTTATTAGTTTTAAAAAAAAAAACCTTATTCCGCTTTAAAGAAGATTACAAATATTTGTGCCCAAAAAAAAATGTTTTCATCCGTAACTTATTAAGTAAATAATAATTAATATATTTATTAAACTTTATGAAAGCAAACGATAAAATGTTAATATCGATAAATTTTAAGCTAAAATCTAATAACTTTTCAATAAATTCATAGAAATTTGTCTACACATTTTTTTAAATTTATCAACAAATTTTAATTTATCGATATTAACGGATAAATGGAAATTCACATATAAACTGAAATTCGCAAATGAACTTAATAGTTGCAACGCTCAGAGTTCTAATGACTATTCTAGTCTCCCAGTAACAGGACATCCCCAGAAGTAACTCCATTTTGAGTTTCAATATTCTGTGACTTTAAATGATGTGTTCGTTCATAAAAAACCTTCATGCGTTTAGAGAGATGAACATGTTTACAAGATTCATGTCCCAACTAATCCGTGATGACCTTCATATGAAAGCTTTTCGAAGCAGCTCTAGTCATCATTTAACTCCACAGTTAGAGCAAATAAGATTGAAAAGATGCAAGAAGCTGTTGCAATGGCATGCATGCAATGGCCATCAAAATATCCTTTCGACTAATGGAAAATTTTTACGGTGGAAAAAGTTTTTAATAAACAGCATGGCAAAGTCTATGCTAGAACATCTTAGAAAGCAAAATATACACACAGAGGGAAAAACCTATGGACTCAATACATAAATTTATGTACTCATCGCATAGTTTTCTGCACACAAAAATTTTACATTTTTCATGTATTGAGTACATGTTGAAATCTTTATTGACTACATAATGCTTTCAAGCGGTTATGTAGTCAATAAAGAATTTTATGTACTCAACGCATAAATATGTGTCGTGAATTCATGGATGTATGTGGTGAGTACATGCTCACTGTACTCATCGCAAACTGTTACAAATAATTTTATGTAATGAGTAAAGAGCTTATGTACGTATTACATAAATTATTGACTGAGTACATACATAATTTACTCATTACATATTTGGAGTACATAATTTTATGCAATGAGTACATACATTATTTACTCATTACATATTTTAAATGCATAGTTTTATGCAAGAGTACATGCATAATGTATTCATTATATATTTTTTGTTCATAATTCCATGTATTGAATATATACACAATTCATGCCTGTGCCTAAAGCACCCTCTCAACAAATGCAATAAATAATTTTATAAAGAAATGACTAGATTTCACAAAATAATTGGGAATTACTTATAGAAACTAAGCCATTTAATTCTTATCCAATCATCGCTTTTGTTCTAGAGTACAGTGGATAAACTCATTCCTGCTCTGATTTTCTAGAGGCTTTAGAGGTGTTGCTTATTTGAAAATCAAGAAACGAATGACATAAAACAGCAAAATCGTGTTCCAATGTGCAAGAGATACGTGTACTGAGTCCATATGTTATGTACTAAATAAATGTGTCACTTCAATCGTATAAGGGGGACGTGTACTGAGTCTATATTTTATGTATTGAGTAAAGTTTTCGTAAACAATTACATAACACATTGATTGAGTACACGTTGCTTGTATCTATTGAAGTCTGCTATGTATTCAACACATAACATGATGTATTGAATACATTTTTTATTCATTTTAAAAAGTGAATAAATTGATATATAGTCAGTACACGCTCCCTTTACTCAGTAAATACTGCTCTTGTTGCGTTCTCATACAAGTTGCAGTGAATAGATTTTACATAGCTGTCTCTGTACTGACTACATAACTTTTTCCCTTAGTGCAGTATCTACTTAGAGTTAAGAGAGGTCATCATCCAGCATACGTCATGGTTTGGTAAGGATTATCGTGCAAAGGCGTCATATCCCTACATTTTTGTGAAAAAGGGGTACAAAACTGTACCAATTCAACTGAACTGAACAAAACTCTGCATAAGCGTTTTGATCAAAGCTAAAACAACGCAAGCGTGGTTTCACCAGAATATTCCAGTTTTTATTTCTGCTGTAGATTGAAGTTCAGGATGCCCAGCCTTAAAGCCTATTGATTACAAACTATGGTCGGAGCTAGAGAGTATGGTTTGCAAAGTTCGCCAGCGAAATTTGGAAAGTCTCAAGCAAGCGATTACACTGTGTGTAATTTTTTAAGTCACGGCAAAATAACCATATACGGACACCACTACGTGATAAAAGACTAAAAAAAAAAGACCCGTGTCTCCCAATTTTCCCCAAAGTCATGCACTTTTTGTTTTATGGGCCACGCCTACCTCCCATACAACACAAATAATGAAAACTCTATAAAGAGGCTAATATCAAAGTTACAAAACTGAAACTCGGTATTTGTGTGTTCTATGTCAAAACTTAGGTGTGTTAGAAAAATGGGCGTCATCCACCCACTAACACGCCCACCTCCTATACAACCCCAAAATTTAATATTTTATAAAAAGGCTTATATTTATGCTTCAGAAAAACAATTTGATATGTTTGTATTTTAGACACATAAAACTAACAAAATTTTCTAAAATCTCATACAAAAAGCTCTCTAATTTAAGATTACACAGTGCAACACCAAAAAAAATAACCATATACGGACACCACTACGTGATAAAAGACTAAAAAAAAAAGACCCGTGTCTCCCAATTTTCCCCAAAGTCATGCACTTTTTGTTTTATGGGCTCCCAAAGATTAGGGGCCTCGGTATCATTTTCGTAAAAATGTGATCATTTTCTCAGGCTCATATCTTGTAAACCGTTCAGAATTTCGATTTACTCTCAGAGGCAAAGTTGTAGCTCTTGTCATAAGGAACAAAAATTGCCAACATATAAAATCCAAAAAACTTCACCTTCCAGGTCAAAATCGCAAAAAACTTAAAAAATTTCGATTTTTTTTACCTGTTTTCCCGTGTTCAGGTCCATAGGTAGCAAACCGTTCAAAATTCAAGGAAACAATCAACTACAAAAATGTACCTAAGATCTCAATAAACAAATTTCTAAAACATATAAACTTCCTAGAGATGATTCTTAACACCGTTTTTTAATTTCATTTGTTTTTTATTTACTTCAACATTGAGTTACTATGCTATCTTTTACAAAAATATTAAAAAACTAGTAAGGTATATCTTCGACTTGGCCGAAGTTAAAATACCCCCACGACTGATTCTTAAGGGTTAAATAATCTTAAATTAGAGAGCTTTTTGTATGAGATTTTAGAAAATTTTGTTAGTTTTATGTGTCTAAAATACAAACATATCAAATTGTTTTTCTGAAGCATAAATATAAGCCTTTTTATAAAATATTAAATTTTGGGGTTGTATGGGAGGTGGGAGTGTTAGTGGGTGGATAACACCCATTTTTCTGACACACTTAAGTTTTGACATAGAACACACAAATACCGAGTTTCAGTTTTGTAACTTTGATATTAGCTTCTTTATAGAGTTTTCAATTTTGGGGTTGTATGGGAGGTGGGAGTGTTAGTGGGTGGATAACACCCATTTTTCTAACACACCTAAGTTTTGACATAGAACACACAAATACCGAGTTTCAGTTTTGTAACTTTAATATAAGTCTCTTTATAGAGTTTTCAATTTTGGGGTTGTATGGGAGGTGGGAGTGTTAGTGGGTGGATAACACCCATTTTTCTAACACACCTAAGTTTTGACATAGAACACACAAATACCGAGTTTCAGTTTTGTTACTTTAATATTAGTCTCTTTATAGAGTTTTAAATTTTGGGGTTGTATGGGAGGTGGGCGTGTAAGTGGGTGGATAACGCCCATTTTTCTAACACACTTAAGTTTTGACATAGAACACACAAATACCGAGTTTCAGTTTTGTAACTTTGATATTAGCTTCTTTATAGAGTTTTCAATTTTGGGGTTGTATGGGAGGTGGGAGTGTTAGTGGGTGGATAACGCCCATTTTTCTAACACACTTCAGTTTTGACATAGAACACACAAATACCGAGTTTCAGTTTTGTAACTTTAATATTAGTCTCTTTATAGAGTTTTCAATTTTGGGGTTGTATGGGAGGTGGGAGTGTTAGTGGGTGGATAACACCCATTTTTCTAACAGACCTAAGTTTTGACATAGAACACACAAATACCGAGTTTCAGTTTTGTTACTTTAATATTAGTCTCTTTATAGAGTTTTAAATTTTGGGGTTGTATGGGAGGTGGGCGTGTAAGTGGGTGGATAACGCCCATTTTTCTAACACACCTAAGTTTTGACATAGAACACACAAATACCGAGTTTCAGTTTTGTAACTTTGATATTAGCCTCTTTATAGAGTTTTCATTATTTGTGTTGTATTGGAGGTAGGCGTGGCCCATAAAACAAAAAGTGCATGACTTTGGGGAAAATTGGGAGACACGGGTCTTTTTTTTTTAGTCTTTTATCACGTAGTGGTGTCCGTATATGGTTATTTTTTTGGTGTTGCACTGTGTTATTGCAGCAGCGTCATCAATACCAATGGAAACCGTACGTCCCACTGTAGATCATGGCTAGACCGTCTAAGAGCCTGCATCAAAGCAAAAGGCAATAATTTTGAATAGTTTTTTTTTCTTAGAAAGATTATCTTTAAATTAAAAAATAAAGATTGCAAAATAATTTAAAAGCTCGTTTCTTACATTTGTACATCATATTTAGTTTGTAATAGAACTTATGGCACGACTAGGTAAATGATATTCATGCATTTCTTTCACTTATCTGTCGTCTTATCTGAACTGTTCTGTTCCCTTTGTTTTTTTACGTGCATTTTATTTTAATTTAATTTGTTTTTAATTTTAGTCTTCAAAATAATTAATATAATTTAAGGTTTTTGTTTTTTTCTGTGATTCCCGTAGCCGTTTCAGCATAGAAATCCCAGCAGTTTAGTAGTATTAAGGCTAATTTTCTACCATTTTTTTATTATGGCAATTTTTCGCTGTTAAACAGATTTTACTTATCGTTTCATGAACTGCTTATTCTTATGATAACTCTTTTTTAATTTAATTTATTTTATCGTGATAAATACTTAAGAAATATTTATCACGAAAATATTGCCATCATGTTCTGTCATGAGAGACTTGATGCAATGATTGTTTGCTCCCGCACTCTACTTACGAAGAATCGCCTTGGCAAGCACATGAGAAATATTTTTTTATAAAATCACTACATGTTAGCTCTTTCTTAAGAATTTCTCATGACAAAATACTATCGCACGATGAGTTTATATGAGAAGATTGAATTTTAAATCGTTTGTGAGCGTATTTTCTATAAAAAACTTGTTGACTTTCAAAATTTTCGTGTCTTTGTGTGAAAAACAATTCAACAATTCAGCAATTGCCATACCTGATAAAATCCGGTGCTAAATAAGTTATTTTTGCTTTGAAAATTCGGTAATGAGATCATAACTGATTTTAGAATAAGCATTTCCATTAAAGCTTTCTAAAAACTTCCCTAAAATTGTCTAACCTCTGAATATTTTGTTTTGTTTCGATCTCATACCGCAAGATATCACTGAGTTTAGAAGCGAAGGTGTAATGCTGTCAAACGTTTATGAATGTTTTCAGTTAATCAAAATATCCCTCAAAAGTATATTTTTTATTTTGTTTCGTGTTCGCACCTGAGCAACGGCTGAGGTTAGAAGCGAAATCGTAATGCCATCAAACAATTTTGGGAAATTTTTTCAAAATAAAAATACAAAAATCCAAAGTAATCGATGCGTCATTTTTCATTCTTAAAACTGTAAAACAAAACGAAAATTTGAATTATTTAGTGAAACAGTTCTAAGAACTTTAATTCATTAATGCCCCTATCACCGTCTGCGAGTAGAACAAAAATTAAGTCGAATTCGCTTCGTTCTATATTCTTGTTTTTCAGTAGTGTTTTTTTTTTCATTCTTCAAAATAAATTGATTATTTTTATAGTTTAATTTGACATATGAGAAACGCAGATACTAACTGAATATGGGTGGATTACACCCAACGATAGTACTGACGTAAGTGAAAAAGACGTCCTCGAGGGTTAAACATGAACGTTTACTGTGGACGAAAGTTGATTGTTCAGCTCCAAAACAGGTAAAGTCAGAACGATCGGCATTATGCTGAAATCGCAATATTGCGTTAGGTCGGTCGTGCGCCGATCGTACTTTATATCAACGTTGCATAAACTTTACGAGATGAGCTGTCAGAACGCACGACCTATAAATTAACAAAACTCAATGTTGCGCTGACAGATCGTGCGTCTGTAATTTTGGCGATGCCAATAAAAGCAGCTATACAAAAATGCCCACAAAAGTTGTTCTTACCTGTTTCGCCAACGCATATTTATACAAAGATAATTTGAAGAAAAATAATACAAATAGAATAACTTTATCAACATTTTCATTTGATTACTTAAATAGCATGAGTTATTAAAAAAAATTATATAAAACATAAATTCCAGCGATAATAAAAGAAATCCCACGAAAATCTATCTTTGCCAGTGAAATCATAAAACACCCACATTTTAAGCGCTTTCAACGAAAATGCAACTCTGCTATATGAAGAAATGTCAAACGCACGACCGAGTAGAACATTTTTCTACTTATCTCGTTAGATCGTACTTTGGTCGTATTTTATCTCTTCTTCTTGTTTTACGATATAAAGTACGACCAACGCTTGAGGTCGTATTTAGATTTGCACCATAAGAGCACGTTGATCTCTACTCGAGCTGTCAACGCACGACCGACCTAACGCAGTATTGCGATTTAGCCATTATGGCATCAGATTTTTGGGATGCAAAAGGGATTTTGTTGATTGTTTATATTGGCAAAACTTATTGTCCTTGTCTAACAATCTTTATTGATTGTTTATCTTATTGGAAAAGGCAAAAAAATTCACTCTGATTACTTATGTAAACTCTTGGATCTCTTGAGAGGATACCTGCATTATCATCCGTGAAACAATATTTTGCAGAGCTTCCGGAAAACCATAACAGAGATATTATAAAATTAAGTACCAATATTGAGGAAAAAATATATATTTCAAAATGTATTTCATTCATTTCTTGTTTCTTTTTTCAATACTTTTCGACCAACCTGTATAAATTGAACAAAATTGAACTTACGTTTGCCTGTCATGAAGAGTAGAAAGAAATCATTTATCAAAAATATGCTCACAATACATCAAAGATTCAATCTTCACAATATTTGATATTGATTGAGTTTTAAAATGAACGTTCACAACCAAGGAACGATCATGAGTGAGCAAACTGACAACGATTGCAGCATAACGTGTTCGTTCGTGATCTTTACGACCATTGCTTTTATTCTGTGAGAGATCGTAAATGCTTTTGTTGGGGCGTAAGTTTTTTCTATTTTGAGAAATTGAAAGTAGGAAATCATAAGTGGTGATAAGTTGTGTATTTCGATCGTTCTCCGCACACTGCTAACAAAAGCTAATAATAGGTCTGTTCCCGTACTTGAACATTCGTACAAATTCGCACGATTGCTATTGCTATTTTCTGCTAATTCCTGTTCCCGTACGCAAAATTCCTGTTCCAAAAAAATCGCAAAAGAGAGCGAATATGTGAAATCTAGTCCTTGTCAAATGTTTCTATTTTCTGCTACACAAATTTGGAGTTGCAAAATTCGCAGCAATTAGCAAGTGCCATATTTTGACAGGTTGCATCAGCCAATGTCAGCTTATAAAAAAATTAAATAAAATCAAATGAGAAAGGCAGCCATTAAAGCAACATGTCGAGAAAAATAGAAATTAATTGTTTGACAGACACATTAAGCAGAATAAAATGTAAGTATATTTTGTATAATTTTTTCCAATAAAAAAATAGCTTTTTTTCTTCCTTAGATATCAACTATAGTAATTCTGCCACCAACAGTTTGTTGGAGTTTCATTAAAAGTTGCAACATTTTGCAAAAAACCTGTTCCCGTACTTTTTACAATTTTTCACGCAAAGAGAGCACTTTTTTACTTACTCTCTCAAATTTTTCAACTTGCGAATTTCTGCTTCAAAAGTACGGGAACAGACCTAATTTTGAGGTCAGGAGACTGTGGAAAATGTTCCAGCGTCGAAGAAACCTGATATGGCTACTCTATGCTTGACATTCGAGAGGAATATTTCGGATCATTGTCACGACTAAAGATAAACTTACCTTAATAAAATATCCAACACTTTAGCGAAGCATGAAAGTTCGTCTTAAAATTGTCGAGATACACAAAGCGACCCATAATAATATCAATTGAACACGGTTCGCCACACCAGTTAATATTTGTTAATATTCTTATTAAATGTTCCACTGAATCTGCTCTATTTTTATTTAAGCTCTATTTTGTTTTATGTTTAAAAAATTAAATCTCGATCAATATCGATTATATAGTTTAGTATTAAAATAATATAAAACCAATTTACTCAAATCTGTATGTTATGATTATTTTCATAACAAAACAGTTCTCGCCCAAATAACACTACTTTAAATTTTTGCTCTTGGTTTCTGCGTTATCGCAATCAACCGGCTTTAATAATCAAATATTAAAAGAACCAAAACAATTGCATGTTTAAACTGTGAGTTAATTTATGCTCTTGGTTAACAACGAGTACGTGCTTAACGTGCTTTTTTTTTAAACCGAAAAATAAATAAAAACTGTTGGTCCAGACGGTGGGCAAAGCAACTGTATACAAACAACCTTGATGCTCTGCTCTAAACTCTGATAAAATGCTTCTGACCAGGTTTTGTCTTTATGTACGCAATGTGCAAAGATAAAAAAGATAATAAAAAGCATTATAAAATAAAAAAATTATATAATAACCAGAATGTTTTAAATATATTTATGAATTTAGAAAATTTGTTTGAAAACACAACTACAGTGAAACAGTAACAACAACAACAACAAGAACGAACTATTGACTCAGCGTCACTGCAGACAAGCACGTTTGGAGCAGTTTATGTACTAATTATTAGCTAATGAGCGGCGTTTAGTGCGTGCCGCAGAATTAAGTGAAAATTAAATATAACTAAAAAAATATACCGCTTGCAGATATCATTTTAATGTTGCATAAATAAGAGAAGCTGTGTCAACAATGGGCGATTTTAAATAAATTTAACTTATTTTTGCCCAAAAATAGTTGGGGAAAAAAGTGTAAAAGCCAATCAATTTCAATTTCAGCTTGAGTTAACAAACAATATATGATTTTTATTTAAAAACGAATTCATAACTTACAGATTTCAGACATACAAAGAAGCAACAAATTCACGCATTTCTAAAATTTGAAATAAATATCAATAAATATCTATTCTAACTTATATATGTAGTGCATACATACATAAATAATAAAGTTGAAAAATTATTGCTTGCATGCTAAAGATAAACACAACACGTCATGTCAGCTTATTGACAAAATAAAATATATTTGTATACAAAAAAAAAATATATACATATCTCAAGATTTCCGAGAAAATTTTCCCACGGTTGTTATAGAGAAAAAAAAAAAACAAACTTATTCAATAGATATTTATAAATAAAAAACTTTGAACATAAATTGTTATAGAATAGAAATTTCAGCAAATTCCAAACAAAAGATGAATAGCTCATAAAATGTGGGCGGGCGAGCAAAGAGCCAAGCAAATGTCAAGTGGTGCTAACGAGGGCGATGTAGCGGATTTCTGTGCTTGTGGTTTGTAAAGAAGGCCAGCTTTTCTAGAGCAACACAAATGAAAACTAAGTCAATTCGACGAAATTTTGACTGCTGCGGATCCTCTGCTGTCAACTTTAGTGAACTTTTGGTACTTTATATGACAACTGCCAGCTACATTGCTGCCGCCTGTATGGTATAAATATAGGGCCAATGGCGAGAATTCAGAACAAAAATACACTGTAAGATTGTAAGAACAAATTTTATTATTTTATTACATCATTATTTTAAACAGATTTTGAATAACTTAAACTAGTTTTAAGAATTAAACCAGCCTCGTAGCAGAACTTGACATTCATCATTATGAAGTTTGGATTTGAGATAAGATTGCGTCTTATTTATGTATGACGTTATAAATGTGCAAAATTATGTTTATCTCATACATATCATATGGAACAAATTACAAAACAATTTTGTTACGAAATGTTGTGCTTGTTATGCATGAAGTTAAGTTATACACAGATAATTTTATCTAAAAATTTGCTACTTGACAATTAAAATTTTTATTTTAATTCTTCACTTTCCTTGGCAGTCTTGAGATCTTATTCATTATCTCCATATAAGACACGTTATCTAGTTGTGCTATTTTTCTAATAGCAGCTTATCTACAAAATAAATATTTTCACAATAAAATTTTAACGTTTAATAGAATGTTGAATGGCATGCAAGAAATCAGATAATATAATTTAACATATATATATTTTTTTTATAAAAATATTTTTATAATAATTTTTTTCCCGTGTTTTCTAAAACACAAGAGAAAATATTTTGATGGGCTAAGCCTTCTCAACATGAACGATTTTGACATGCCTTTTATATTGCGATAATTTCAGCTGTCACAAACATTTCGTCTCGCTATATTGGCGAATAAGTTCAGTGCCAATACAACAACAATAAATCAACCAAACAACACCCACACAAAAACGAGCCAAGTCGCGTCTAAAGAAAGCAATAATTGTTTGATTGTTTGATTTATACATACATAAAAACACCGCCGACAACGTCATGATAAACGGTAATCGTTGTTGCCGCCTCATAGTTTTTCCATAAATTTTTAAAGAGCAACTAATACCCAAATACATAGGAATGGCAATACTCTATGAAATTTAATAAATACTCAAGAAAAATGTTAGTACTTTAGTTAATTTGTTTTTCTTAGAAAAATTTTCATACCTGCCATTTGTCACAATATTTTTTTTTTTAAAAAACCAAAACATTTTAAATCACGCATGCCTCTCGCAAGCATGACGTTGATTTGTTAAAAATATCCAAATATTCATAATTTCAATGCGTCGCCAGCGGACAGTGGCGTAACGTATGGCAATCTATGTCGCAGTTTTTTTTTTTTAAAATAACTCATATTCATAAAAATTCTTCGTCTGATTTTAATATGTTTATTTTTAAATATCAAAAACTATTTCAATCTCTTCAGACACTGAATTTGTTTTGCGTAACAGATGTAAAAAATAACCAAACAAAAATAAAAACAACAGTTCAAACGTCATACATCTTTATTAAGGCGGCTAAATGTGGCAACATTAACTGCAGTGGCGTAGCTAGGGTTGGTGGCACCCGGGGCGGAAACTAAATTGTGCACCCCTTAAGAAGGTTATAGTAAACCTCAAAAGAGTAATGTTTAAAAATTACCAAGAAATTAATATAATTTTTTTAAATAATAGTTTACTGTTATGATTAGTTTGTTAGAGTGCAAATAAAGTTTAATATTTTAACTATTTGTATAGTTTATAAAATTCGGTTACAGTAGACAAAACTTAAAAATAATCTTATCAATATTAATATATTTGATATCATTTGAAAGATTTTTATTTTGGTAACTTACACAAAACTTAAAAAAACTTCATTTAATTTCAAATTTGAAGTATATCTTAATTTTTTTAAAGCAGGATTTTCCGCAATCAAGGAATTTTTCAAAAATGTTTTGTATACGCAAAATTCTGATTTTCAACAATGAGTAAATCCCCAAAGATCTATTTTGAATAAAATTTTTCGCTATTTCTGTTTTAATTTTACATATTTTGAATCAACCTCTACAAAAATGACATATTTAAGAAAAGATTAAAAAAAAGCTTATAAGGGCTTATAGTTTATGCGAGAATAATTTACTATCAGTAAACCACACAATATCAGTTTTAAATAATTGGAGAACTGACTTTATGAAGTTATAAAAACTTAAGCTGGTTTTTTATAGAAAATTGTGAAAATTTTACGAAAAATTGTGCATAATTGAAGAAAAAACAGGACCTGGAAGCAAACCGTTAAACCATAAAGTTAAATGTTTATTTGAAATCAATCCATGTCTTCTATATAAAAGTTAAGTGAAAGTTAAAATAAAGTATTAAAATTCATTTATAAACTTTTTTCCTAAATTTTATCAACTTCTTTACAGTATTCTATATTCATCTCAGCTTCGACTTTGAAAGACAAAATAACTCGACTATTAATATCACAGTATCACTCTATTACAGTGACTAGTATCGCTTGGGGTCGAAATTCGACCAATTTATTGATTGCCTATTTATAATTATATGCGAGATGATTAAAATAAATTCGAGGCTATAACTCTTAATTGATTGGAGATATAAAGCTATTTTCTAAAAAAAAAATTATTATTTAAAGTAGCCTTGATTTTTTGATGGCATGGACAGTTTATTAATTTAGTGTCAAGACAAAATAAATTCACCTAAAATTCGGTACAGACTTTGAAAGAAAATCAAAAATGCAATTTTGAGTTTTTGTTTTTTTACAACAAAAATCATTTTTACCCCATATTTTGAGAATAAATAAAATTTTATGGTCTTTTTTTTTAAAGGAATAATTTAAATATAAACAAACAAAAAACGGTATTATTTTCAAAAGTTTTTTAAGTTAACTGATAAGACTTAAATACAAAAAAAAAAAATAAATAAAATCTATCCACAGATGGCGGAGATATTGGCTTCCCAATTTAGAACATTCAATTTGAGACAGTTTTTTCTCTCTCTTGGCATTTGGTTGAAACACACGCTAAATAACTAACGACAATATTAAGAAAAATAATTAAAAATACTTTGGGTAAGAACTTTGCTGTAATTTTTAACACATTTAAAAGAAAATTTATCAAACTTTTAGAAAAAATGAAAAAAATTTAAAAACCGTTAAAATCCAACTAAGATATTCACATGGAAAGTCAAATTTTTGAGTTCAGAACACATTTTTTTACAAATTTAACAATTGATGAATGCATAAAACTACATTTTTTTAAGAAATTGTTACTTTTAAAAAAAATTCAAATTTGAGCAACTTAAGAACTCTTCTCCAACCATTTCATATCAATCAAAGAGCAGATTTTTTCTCAAAAATTTAATTTCTCTCTTAGAAGGTTGGGAACCCCCTCTATCAGATATATCATTTATATATGCATTCTGCACATCTGGGCAACAAAACCTTTCGAATGGTATAAGTTTCATTAATTTTGAGTTTTAATTAAAACAAAAAAGCGTACGACAAACTTTAATGTGCACGTATTAATATATAAGATACCAAATTATTATCAGAAATTTGTTTCATACTCATTATGTTCATAATTCTCAAAGCAAACTAGCCCTGACTGGACAAGGTCAAGAGTCATGAATGGTCCACAAAGAGCTGATAATTACAAGAAATCTGTCGATGCTTCACATTCAGTGACTGAGAACAAAATTTAATTTAAATAATTAGAACAATTTTTAAGGAACTGTGCATCTTCTGTTAAGAACTGTATTTTTGACAGTTTTTGTTGGTTGATTTAATCTTTATAATGATTACTTTAGTAAAGTTAAGGAGTCAGAAAACCATCTTAGAGCTTTTAAAATACATCTTCACAATAAAATAAAAAAAAATGTCAGAACGCCTTAAAATTGTTATAAAACGCCATTTATTTAATTTAAATAAAAAATTTAATGCATTTAAATCATAATTAAATTTTTTTAGAAATTGTTTAAGCATGTTATTAGTTGAGTATTGATTTTAAAATTGTTTCATGTAACAGGATATTATATTATTAACATATTATTTAACATATTACTATTAAAAATTATATTCTAGCAGATTAAGAGCTGTAAATAAGGCTTGTTTTATGATGTATTATCTCAGAACTTAGTAATCACAAAATCATAAGGTATATTTTTATTCTTGACATTTATGACGTGAGCACGTTTTTCTGAAAAGTTCTGGAGAAATGTATTACTTACAAAATAACTGACGCCTCCATTCATCATACTCTGAAAATCATGCAGATTTGCGAAAAGTAATGGTAATATAAATACTTACTATACGAGTAAGTTTGAACACTTCTTAACCTGAATATAAGAAGCAAAAAAACGATTTTTTATAAAATTTTATGGAATAAAAAAAGAATGTAACATTATAATATAACATTTTTCTTTTTTTACTCTATCGTACTGTCATGAAAATTTGAATTGCATTTATTTGGCATTTGCACCCCTAACCAATGACAAATATTCCGAATTGACTTGGGTTTTAGTATGAGCGTTTGTTTATATTGAAACAAATTTCATATAAAGTTAAAGTTTTAATAAAAACTAATTAAAAAATATTCGCATTCACTTTTGCACCCTTTTTATATTCAAAACATAAAACCGCAGTCATTAAAGTGTTCTTATTATTAAAAAAATCAAAAAATTGAGTGGTGAAAAGATCTTTTCGCAAATTTTGCACCCCATTTTAGCGTGTACCCGGGGCGGACCGCCCCCCCCGCCCCCCCCTTGCTACGCTACTGATTAACTGTAAATATTTTTCGGCAACGAAGCGAAGTATGATGATTTATGGTTTTTGCTTACTTGAAAATAATTTGAAAATAATTACAAAAATCCATTAAGTTGTGTTAAGCAAATGTTTGAGGTTTGTTTCAATATATTTAGAACAAAATCAAATTCATTATTAAGACATACATATTGAAACTATATTAAATAAACTGATTTTTATTTAGTTGAAACATACGAAATCTTATTGAAAATCAATTAATGTAGGCCAACAAATTGTTGGCAAAGAATTACATACTTACACATCCTAAGTTGTTATAAAACAAAATTGCAAGACAATCTAAATGAGTCATAGTTGCAAAATCAAGCAAAAGATCTTTGTTTTTTAATGTTGATGGCTTAGAATTATATTCCGATACAACAGTGATGTCTTTATGTTTACTTATATTAACTTCACCGCAATAAAAAAAAACCTTAGTTTAATTAAATAAGTTGCCATTTGCGTAAAAACATACTCAGCTGAAGTACTTATGTATGTATAATCACTATAATTTTTGTAACATTTTTTGTTGGTTCGTTAGAGTGGTGATACAGTTACAGGCAGTATTCGAATAGTTTGTAAGAGGGTTTTCTCAAAGGCTGATGTATGACTCAGCTGCTCCAGGATCAAATGAAGACCCTCGAACGTCCGTTAAATAAAAAGACTTGTTGATTTTAAAATTTCAAGTACAATCAGTTTTTATTGAATAATTTATATGATTAATTACGCGTATATATGTATATATATTTTGTACATAAGTCTATTCATATACACAACAACACTCATTCGTGGGTATCAAGCTATAATTTTCCAACAATTGCCCTCTCTGACTCTGCCTCAGTGATAATTGGTTTGGGTCCAGTGATGCTCGGTATACGGTGCTTGGGTTAATATCAGTGATTGCATTCATGGCAAGCTTATGCAACTTAGCTTGGAGATGCGACTTGGAAAACTGTTTAATAATTACATAAATATAAAGTTCTTATGTGGCATTAAATTATACAAATTTAATTATATATTTATCTTATGTATGTATTTTAATTTACATTTCTTTACAATAATTCAAATTATAAATATATCATAGGCTTCATTTAAATAATCCCTAATGGGTAGTAAATACGACCAGCTAAGTGTTCGGGAATATAACCGACCGAAGCCGATGTAAATATGATAAGCACCGTCGCCAGATTGGGCGATTTATCGCCAATTGGGCGCTTTTTTTGGTTTTCGCTCCTATATTTTTAGGAAATCGAATGGCGATTTTATAATTAGCCCGCTTTTTTATACACACATCTGATGTTTTTGAAATTCTTATCAAACATATTAAAATTGGTTTTAGAACAATCGAATCGAAATCGAATGTGAGTTTTTGTTAAATTTCCATAGAAGAGTGTTTTTATAGACGAAGTGCCATCTGTAAGCAAAGAAGTTTGGGAATCGGCATACAAATTTAAGACACCAGCAAGCGAAAAAAAGTTTACAATATTTGCAAGTTGACTTTCATCTTGCTTTCACTTTCACATTGAAATGCATTCGTGGGTATTTTCTTCATCATGAATTATGAATTCATGTTCTCATATTCTCATACAGAGAATTATGACAAAGACCAAAATTAGTAACAGAAAGAAGTTAGATATGCTAACTTCAATCATACGAGTAAATTGTTTTATGAAGGCTCAAAACTTTTGTTGCAATTTCTTTTCAATATCTGATCTTATGATTTCAAAAATAAATAGTTCGATATACTATAGGTATTTAAAAACAAAATAATTTTTAGAAATTAAAAAATAAAAACAAAATAATTTTTAGAAATTAAAAAATAACGATATTTTGGATCGCAAAAGAGTTTGTAAAAAAAAAAATTTCAAAACTTGTATATCGAACTATTAATTTTTTGAAATCATAAGATCAGATATCGGAAGCGACTTGCAAGAAAAATTTTGAGTAAGAACAAAATATTCTAAAATTTTTGAATCACTATGAAAATCTTTCAAATCAAAAAAGGAAATTAGTAGAACCAAAAACGCTCCATGGGGATTTCTCTGATCCAAAAAAAAAAACAAAATTATCCAAAAGTAATTTTAAAAGTCCCTTTAACTTTTAAGTCAGTGTCCGGCGAAATCTAAATTTCGATCCATCTTATTATATACTAGTTCTTTCCCGTCAAAAATGACGGGCCCGGTTTTTATAAAGGAAAAACATGAAATATGAATTTTCTTTATATTGAATTAAAAATCAGCGAAAATCATCATAGTAGGTACAAAGAAATAAGTTTGAAAATTTTTTGTAAAACTGAAAATTTTAAAATGAAAAACATATATGAAAATTTTTTGATGTTTCAATAAATCAGTACACAAAAAAGACCTAAAAATATGCTTTTTCAAAAAATCACATATTCGTTTTTAAATTGTGCAAATAGCCATTTTTAGTTCCAAATACATATTTATAAAATACCTTAAAGTAAAAACGGAAATCATAGTAGGTACAAAGAAATAAGTTTGAAAATTTTTTGTAAAACTGAAAATTTTAAAATAAAAAAAAAATATATGAAAAATTTTTGAAGTTTCAATAAATCAGTATACAAAAAAAAAGGCCTAATAATATGCAATGAAATTTTTCAAAAAATCAAGCGTTCCGCACTCACATTTTACGGAATTATATTATAGTAAATAAGTACGTAATTTTTTTGAAGATTTTTTTGGTACAATAAATTTCTTTACAAAAAATGGCGATTTTCTTTTTCAGTGGCCGATTTTGGGCGATAATTTCAAAAAAGATCTGGCAACACTGATGATAAGCAAAGTATTCGGAGGGATATCCGATCGACCGAAGCCGACGGTGAAGTCCAAACGAGTGCGACAATCACAACCAGTGTTGCCAGAGTAAATATATTTTTATATCCAAAATACAAAATAAAAATAGCCAAACTGTAAAAAAAATAGCCAACAGATTAATTAATTGTATTAGAAAAAAGAAACAGGACTAACAACATAACTAACATTTTTAACTAACTACTTTTATGTACAACATAGTACCGTTTTTTACTGGAAACAGATTTATAAACATGGTTGGTTATTTTAAAATATGTTATAAAAAATTATATGTTAAAAATGTAAGAGCATATTTTAAAAATATTAAGGGCATATATCCTTTAAATAGACGGACCTTTAATATAGAAGGACGTTAGCTCATTTATTTTTTACTTGATAAAAGTAGAAAAAACTTTATAAAAATAAGGTTTGCACTTTCGGAAGTAAAAAATGTATTACATTAAGGTAAGACCTATTCAGTCAAGTCTACCGTGGTTTAGAAATGGGAGATAGATAAGTAGGTGAGAAAGTGAAATCAAGTGGAACAAGTGAAGAATGTTTTATGTGTGGCGGACCCCAACATCAAAATTATATACATTGTTGCTACTCTCATGCGGCACATGATTATAGATGTCAAATGTCAAATTATTGGATATTCTTGCGCTCGGCTGCACGATTAGCATCACTGTCAGGTCGCCTTCAAATGAACAGAGAATTCGCCCTCACGTGAACTCGATTTAAGAATGATTTTAAATCATTTCCCTGCAAACATTTGGAAGACGATTGGCAGAGAAGTGGATTTTGCGATGCACCAGTAATTCGCCCAAGTGTTTTTTGGGAAAATGCATCGCTTTTCAAATGCTCAAGCAATGAATGCGCTAGTCACGAAAATTTTCAAAATCATCCTTCACTAATTTCAGCGATTGTTGGATTTTTGAAAAATGTTCAAAATCGATCATGGGAATATGAAGCAGGCTCTGAAAAATCGTAAAATCAATTATAAAGTTGAAATAGTATATTTTCGAAGCAACGTCACACTATATCGAAGCGAAATAAAAACAAATTCACAAAAAAATTCATTGTAATCGGACAGAACAACGATGCTTTGGAACAAATTGCTGAGGACTCTGAAATGGACTTCGTTTGACACCCTTTTCGGTGAAGTTCTTGTTATTCCTCTAGGCGGTTCATTGGCGAATCTTCCCGGCGAATCGGCCTAAGCATCTTACAATAGAAGGCAATTGCTTGATCTTCCCAGCAATTCGTTGGGGATTCTCTGGCAATTGAAAATTTTATATGTAAAATAAAAAATGAATTTTCGCCGGAATGCAAAAACATGGACGAGTAAAAAAATTAGCCAAATGAAAAATAAAATCGCCAAATAGCCAAAACTCATCACGATAAAAAACAATAGCCACTTTTGGCTATAAATAGCCAAAACGGCAACACTGATCACAACTACAATGTATTCGGGAGGATATCCGACTGACCAAGGCCGAGGTGAAGTCAAACCCAAACAAAATACGAAATCTTACTACAATGTATGTATCAAGAAACCGCCTCTCGGTGTTTTGCTTAAAAAAGTTTATTTACTCGTTGCCAAGTAAAAGACGGACAATACACTACGCCGTCGAGTTGCCCTCTACTACTGACACAACTGACTATTCTTAAAAAATCTATTCGCAGAACGTGCTGTGAACTATATACATGCTATACAAATTCTGCTTAAATGTGATGGCTGCTTTGTCATGCGTTGGTTGTGTGCCTAACTTGTTGTGATGTTGTTGTTGTTGCACATTATGCTGGCTGCTTTTTCATGTGTTGGCAGTGTGTGTCTTACTTGTTATGATGTTGTGGTTGTTGTACTAAAAGATTTTGTAACGATGTTGTTGGCTGATCGCCATTACAAGTTCTATTTAGTCGATTTGATGCCACTTCCTTGTATTCCCGTGAGTTCTAGTGTGAATATGAGTATATAGTTGATTCTAGTTGTTGAAAGTTCCTCTAGGTTGTAGAAAAAGGTTTCACCCACTGTATTTAGTCTATATTGAAGCGCTGTTTTCTTGGAGCTTGGATCGTTAGAGCCAAGACAGTGAGAGTTGAAAGGAATACCAAGTCGCTCAGCCTGAACACCAATGCACAATGACCTTTACTGATTTCCGTTACTCTTGCTTTATCAGCTTGTGTTCTCGATAACAATTCACAAATTCTGCTTAGGTTGTATGAAGACCTGACATTTACCTGACTGTAGTACAGATTATACAATTCATTCATCTACGATTAGCTCAAAGTCAAAATAGTGCAGTAGCGGCATTCCCAAACCAGTTAACGACATATATGTTTGTCGTTAACTGCCCTTAACGACAATTATTGTTAAGTGGTATTCCCAAAACATATTTTAGCTAGATATGTCCTTAATTTTGACAGTTCTCTAACTACACTTGCTGCTAGCTTAACTACGAATATTTTGGCGCCGCTAAGTGTAAAAAACAACGTTAATACAATATTTTGATACAATTTCCAGTGATAAAATCCTACTTATAAAAACAAAAAAAAATAAAATATGGCATTCGAATATTTAGCAATGGATGCAGCGTTGATGCAAGTCTCTTCTTCGAACAATTTGAACAACTCAAATTCGAACAGCTGATTTTGACATCTAGCTCACTTTCTCTCGAATATGCGCCTACATTGTTATTCTAACATAGGCCAACCCTTTCTTTGTCTCAAAAAAGTTTAAAATTATTTGGTGCTGCTCAGCTGTTGTCCGGCTTGCTCTTTTTCATTGCGTTCATCGTTGCTGTTTTTTGTCTAATATTAAATTTCGTTCTTATTTAGTTGTCAAAAGGAAAGTGCTGCCATATTTTGGATGTGTGCTAACGACGTTTGTAGCTTCTATTGTGAATGTTACGTTTCAAAAATTTTGTCGCTAAGTACTTTTTTGGGAATACAACATTCGTTATTGTAAACTACAAACGTCGGTAGATAACGATAACGACATCGTAACGTTAATTTTTTGGGAATGCCACTACAGGAATATACATATTTCCGTTTACCGAATTCAGAGAAACCAGAACTGGTTCCGCTGTTGACACATCAAGGAAAGAACTTAGCCTTGCTAGTAAGTCAGCTTTCTCCTTACCATAAATGTTACTGTGACCGGGAACCCACACGGAGAAAATTGTTTGCGCAAGATTCATGATTAAGCTGCTCATAGACTACAAAAAATTTTTTTGTTAATCGTTTATAAGTTTTGATCAGGTACTATGCGCAATGCTAACATTATTTCCAATAATTCTGTCAAAAACACTGATCACATTATGTGATCAATACATCATTATGTTGAAATTATACAGTTTCTAAGAAGGAGTAGTTTAAGTAGGTCCAGGTAAGTTACAATTAAAATATAACAAAAAGTTGTGTCTCTGTCAATCCTGAAAAATAATGATGTCCTTCTTTGTTTCAACTGATGAGATTTCATCAATTTGACAATTTTTTTTAATTCTTCACATAGCAACACATTTTGCAAAAGTCATCACTTATCTTGGTATGGGCTTAGAGCATAATTTTGCATAATTGGTTTGATTATAAAAAATGCCTGCTAAAATTAAGACGTTTTTTCGATTTCCCAACAATTCGATCTGTGAGACTTATCTGGTTTTGAATGTAAACTACTAAATTATACAATTTTGCGTTTTTAAAAATTATTTTTTGTAAAAAAAACTTAAAATTACAAAAAAAAAAGAAAAAGAAGGCAACTAATTAAATTAATGCAATTAATTAAATTATTAATTTGCAATAATTAATTAAAGCAATGACGTAATCAATACAATATGATCAATCATTTGTTAACAACAACAAAATAACAACAACAACAACATTTCAAAATGTATACCAAACCATGTGAAATTTTAATTCCTTTCATTTCATGCCGAATTTGTGTATGTTTCAATACATAGTATTGAAGTTATTGTAAAAAAAAAAGTATTTTTGCATAATTTTAACCGCCATTTTGAAAGCCTTAACCTTGAATTCAGCAGAAATAAAAAATACATCAACCTTAGAATTTTGTCTTCTATCACATCTCCAAATCTCATTCTAATCGGAGATGACACCTGAGGACCTTTCCTTATGAGCATTGAAATCCAGCTCTTCACAGGTGGTTCCACCCCTACCTCGCTAAATGAGTCATGAATGGCTATCAAAATGTTGTTAAATGCTTTTTCAATGTCATCATAGGCAGCTAGAGTCAATTGTTTCAAATGAAGAGAACTCTGATATGATAGTAATAATCTCATGCAAAGCTGTCTCCATTGATCTTCTTTTTCTTTTCATATTGCTGTTTTATCGAGTATGTTTCTAAGATGAATGTCTAGAGTTCTCTTTTTTTCAGTCTGAATACTGATAGAATAATAGGTCTACAGTTCTTAACTGGTTTGCGACCCTGTCTGTCAGCTTTCGGAATAAAGATAACTTTTACTCTTCTCCAGCTCCTTGGAGTATAGTTAAGGCGTTACAGTTTGTTACAAAGCCTTCATTTTCTAATCATTACTGGTATTATGCCACCCGGATCTAGGGATTAATAGGTTGAGAAGATCTTTTCTTTTGTGATAATGGAGCTTTTGAGCCTCATAGATACCATTACCTACGTTTCCTTTCGTGAAGATTCATCACAGCTATCTTAACAGCCGGGAAAATGTTTGTCAAGGTGTTTCAACGACTCCTTTGAAGATTTAAACCACGCACCATCCTACTTTTACATAAAATAAGAACTGGAATCCTTGGATTGAAATTAACTAAGTCTAGCCGATTCTATAAGGCTATCAACTGAGTTCATTCATCCCAAGCTTACATTTTCGAGTCACGATTAACTTTATTGTAGTTGTTTAAGATGTTCTTGTAACGTGTTCAATTATTTTGTCTGCGGCGTATATTGAAGTTTTCACCTGACGCTTTCTCAAAGATCAGAGATATCCCTATTCCAGCATGGAGAAAAGGATTTCCTTCAACTCCTACTCCTACTCTACAGAGAAATAAAGTTCAACCGGTGTTAATATTTGAGTGTGGACTATACCAAGAATTTTTGGACAAGCAACGCTGGTAACCTTATCTCAGTATATTATGCTCTGATGACATACCTTCCATTCCATATAGTACTGGGCTTTATGACAGTTGTCATAAAGCAAATAATTTTTGACGTAGAATTACGTCTTACAGCGCGATTTGTATGGGGTCGTTTTAACAGATTTTTTCAAGGCCATGAAACTTTTTTGACGAATACTTTAGGGTATACCTACAGCCTTTAATACTCATCGTTCAAAGATAATCTATATACTGAAATATCAGATGTATCCTGCTCTGAATGAATATCTAATTATGTCGCTACTATATTAAAATCACAAAATAGCAAAATGTTAGAAGAAAAATGCATGTGTTTATATAAGAAAATCAATCATCAACCGCTTATGCTGTACCTGCTGCTTTCTTTGTTTTTTTTTTCGTTATTTTTGCTTGTGTTGTTTTTGCTTTGTACGAACTGATACAAAGCATTGGTTCTCTTCTCCACGTTAAGAGGGTGTTCCGATTAGATTTAACTCTTATGAAAAAAATTACTTGCATCATATTTCGGTTTATGCTATTACCCAATAGATGGCGCTTTCTATTCGGTAGACATGATATATGTGTCTAACAGAGAAAGCGTTGGTTATTGCGTCTTGTACAGTAGCAGAACTAAATAGTGAAATTAACAATCTATTTCTTATTTCAGATATGAGCAAGGTTTGTTCTGGATAAATTGTTGTTTTTGTTTTCAACGCAAATTAATTTAGATGATCAAACATATACATCCCACTACTCATTTTCGTCTAGCTCGCAAACTATACATCGGACAGAGACGAAAATGGCACCCGTGGAAATGTCATTTGCTTAGCTTCAGACATAGCCAGCACCCGAATTCTTCTCGTAAACTTTAAATCAGACAGAGACGCAAGTGACACCACTGAAAAGGACATTCGCTTCGACTTCTCGTCAACTAATTTAAAGAACTCAACCTGGCAAACTTAACAAAATGATCAAAAGAATTTGACATTTTGCTTGATTATTTTTGCTTGCTTTCATAAAATCGGTTGGGGGCATCCAATCGGGCTTTTGATAATGGTAAAAGAAGCCCTCTTTTATAATGGTGCCATCTTTTGACAATTCCCGGAACTAAACATCATATGAATTACACATATTTTGTGAAAAAATTCAATGTTTTTATTGAATCAAGCTCTCAAGTTCTAGTGTATTCTCATTTTTTGTTGCATTTTTGAATTTTATTTTCAAAATATAAAGAAAGCTATATTAAAATAAAACAAAAAATTTATTTTTAAGTTGTATATTACAAAAAAAACAATAAAACCCAGAACACGTGGCGAGGTATTTCTTTAAATTTTATGCGCCATGGCCTTGAATCGCCCAAAATGTTAGCTATTCATCATATTTAAAGCTCTAAAAAAATTTTGTTTATGCCAATAAATCACAGAGAATAAAATTTTTTATGAGCTTCAAGCTAAATTAACAAAGATTTCTAAGGCATAATTTTCAGTATTTAATTTTTCTTTTATTATTTTTTATGAGTTTTTAAATTCAACACTAAAAGACATAAATATTGGCAGGCAAGTCAATGAACCATCCATGACGTCGGATGGATGGATGGCTGGCATAATAAAAATGGCTCAAATAAGTACGTCATCATAAAAACTCATTAAAAATGTATTCAAAGAGCAAATCAAAATAACAGCAAATGTGTTTAGAAGATGCTCGAATTGAAGTGGAGCGTGTGTGAGTGTTTGAGACTATTAAAATGCTTGTTTTTGTGCACGTGCAAGTCTTTTGTTGTAGAGTGTTAGTATAAATATTGACAATTGTGGCATTTTCCAGTAGTCAACCGGCTTAATTGTACAATTTGAAAACTATCAATAAAATATGCTTAAATACTTTTGTCGAATTAAAGTTAAAATTAATAATTATTTTGTTAATAACATAAAAAAAAAATTTGACAAAATTAAGAGGAAATACTGCTGTCATTACAGACAGTGCTTTTCAAACACAAACAGACAGACAAACATTTCATACACATCAAATTTCTTTTTTTTTTTTTTGTCAAGCTATTAACGCCTAGTGATTATCTGTCACGTTGTGCTTACTTTGAGCAAGCTTTTCAATGAGTATTTTGACAGCAATATCGAGTACTTCTGTTTATTTTTGCCAAAAAAAAAAATACTAAAAATAAACCAATAAAAGCAAGCCGATTTAGCTCGGTAAATAGGCTGAGCGTATGAAAAGAAAAAAAAAAACTTGAATATTCTTCAATTGAATAATGATGATTGTTGTGAAGTGTGGCAACAAGGATTATATTGGTGGAGTCGATGAATTTTTAAGGATACATGAGCATGCGAATGACGATGATTTTGGCAGAGAGTGTTTGATGATGATTGATGAGCTTTTTTGCGATTTTTCTTTTATTATGAAATTGCTTTTGTGTTGTGTCATAAAGATTACATATTTTTTTTTTTACACAATTTTTGAAGCAAAATTTTTGTTATGGCTTAACCTTTTCTGCTAAAACTCTTAATTTATTGATTCAATAAAAAATTTGAATAAGCAAAATTTTAAGCAACTTTTTTTTAAACAAAACGGAAATTGAAATTCCACGCACATAGCTTAAAAGGCATGAAATGAGCAATAGTGCGAGCAAAAAACATAAAAAAAAAATTGCCATAATATTTATACAATTTCGTGCATAAATTTGGCGTATTTTAATAGTTTTTAGCAAAACAGCCATTAAAATTGTTTGAATTTGAATTTCATTTGTAGTATAAGGCGTGGCGGGCAAAAACAAAAATCATCAATATTTACTCACCTAAAACAGCACTCAGCGCCAGCAACCAGCAGCATGCTTTAAACAACATCTTTATGTTTTGATATCGGCACTTTTTTTTTTTTTTTTATTTCCACTCTCTCACCCCTACTGCTGCAGTATTTTTGCAATTTTCTTCTGCAGCTTTTAACAGTAGTTTTTAGCACGATTCTGTTCTGCACAATTTTTAGTGCAATTTACGTTGATTTGCGCAAAAAACTAAACAAACCGCAGTATAATTTTTTTTTGTTTTATTTTTTATTTTTGCAGTCTTTAAAATTATTTTTCTTTTCTTTTCAATATGCTTGAATATTCGATTTTGTGCTGTTGTTGTTGTTAATTTTCACTTTGCACTTTGATTTTCACACGGCTTCCTGTGCGTTCCGTGCTGCAGGCTTGCGTTCTTTAACACTTCTTTGGAGCCGGTAATATTTTTTTCAGCAGCTGGTCAAAGATGTTGCGACTAATGAAGTATTGAGCAAATTTTTTTTTTATATTTTTCAATTTAGTATTTTTCACTAAGCTGTGAAAAGTGTTTTCTCTGACTTTTATATTGTTTAGACATGCTTTGAATTTTTGCACTTTAACGCCACACACACGTCTTGTTAACTGCTTAAAATTATTTTAGTACACGTTTGTTGTTTTTGTTGTTGTTGTTGTAGTTGTTGTAATCGTCATGAACAGCCACTTCACCAAAAAGGTAGCTAAATGTTAGTTTGTTTATTTTTGGTCCTCAACTTATATGGATTTATTACTTCCGATGATGTTATTGATTGTTGTTGTTGTTGTTGTTGTTGTTGTTACTATAATAATTATTGTTATTGCTATGAATGTTGTTGTTATCGTGGTAGTTGTCGTTGTGTTCCGCACTATTGTTGCTACTGTTAGTGTTTAGTTGTTATTCGTTGTCGCTGGTTTTGTTCTTGTCGTCGTTGATGTTGTTGTAGTTGTGTTGTTGTTGTTGTTGTTATTGTTGTTATTGTTATTGTTGCTATTCTTAACGCTTATTTCTGCTACTTTTTGCATAAATCTTATTATAATTGTTTTTGTACTTTTTTTTTTTGCCAAATTTATTTGTCGCACGCACACACAGATGCATAAATTATTTTATTATATCTTTTCTTGTATGTTTCTAATATTTATTTTATGCTTCATGCGTTTTCTTGTTATGGCATTTAGCTATCGTTGCTTATGGCTATATATGTCACCTCAATTATTTAGCAAGAATTAAGTTTTACCGCTACAATATACGGATTATATGAAAATTTTTTTAATCTTAAGAATAAGTTGAATTGTTTTCTTTTCCTAGATTTGAAGCACGGATTTTAGTTATAATAACTTTTCCAACAAGTATGGCTTGATAAGAAATGACACTATATATAAGTATTTTAGAAATGCAAACCAACCCACTGAACCACAAGCAACAATTTGGCGAAAAGTGAGAATTTTGGATTTGATTTTGGGTAGATACATGTTTATGTAGTAGTTTCGATAGTGTTCTTAAAGAAAATCAGGTAACACGGACCACAATAACAAAAAAAAAACGTAGTAAAATTAAACAAGTTGACTTTTATGAAAATAAATATATACAGAGCTGAAAAACTTATGTAAAATTACAAAAGGCTTTACAATGAAAACTTTGAAAATTTAAACAAAAACAATATGTAAAAAGTTTAAAAACCAAAATATGCAAAACTTACCAAATTTTGACTCAAAACCTACAGTGGCTTGTATAGCCAAATCTATTTAAACACTGCTGTGGTTTTAATATTGAGGTAAGCAACAAGTTTTTGAAAATCTAATTGGGTACCTTATTCATTATTGTTGTACAACTATTCAAAAATATACAAAAAATTCATCTTTTCAAATCAATAAAGATTCTACTGAGCTTAACTCCCGGTGAGACAGAGTGTGTTATCTTATGTTTCGAAACTTTCAACGCGGTTGCACTCAAAACAAACTATTAAAAACGGACCACACTAAAAACTAATTGACCGATCTAAATTTTTTTTGTGTAATCTGGTTTTAATGATGTAAAAACATAAGTAACCAACGAAGAAGAGCCTTCTTTTTAATTTGGTCAAAGAACTAATACGCAAAATACTGAAGAAGGCAAAGAGATGGCTTAAGACATTCCATCGAACGTATAGATAAAAAATTAGATGTGGATCAAAACTAAATTGGTTTCTTCACTTATTGAATATCCATCTTTTATTTTGATTTTGTCGAAATTTAAAAATAAACACATAAAATTAAATACATGAAGTACAAAGTGGATCATTTTAATTTTTGCCATGACAGTTAGTTCATCGCTGTTTAGCATGTATACCAAACTTCGTTAAAATACCTTTATGATGCTCAAAGTTATTGAGCTTTTCCGCATCTCCGTACAAACTTTCCCACCTGTGTCATGTGATAAATTCAAAACTTTTGCCCCGACAAAAAAAAAATTCAAGAATTCAAAAATTTTATTGGCAAAATATACATTTAGAATGTGATTTTTTTTTATAATTTTTCTTCACAGGTGGCACCTCTTAATAAGCTTATCAGAAACAATTTTGAATTTTAGTAAAGTGTAGTCTCAAAATTTCATTAATATTTCTACAGGCGGCTATTTGAGCATAACTGACCATTCAACTTTGCCAACATTAATCGAATAAGTCTAAGTAATGGTCTTACATCGACTTCAACGCTGCACCATCGTTCTTCAGGCCTACGACTATAGCATTAAATTCGTTGTCCCAGTTACCAGTAGGTCATGATGTCCAATTCAATGAACCGGAAAAGCAATACTTGATGTAGACTCGATGTACCAATCAGTAATTGAAAGTTGCGGATAAGACTCGTCATAATATATTAAGCTTGTCTGTAAATATATTAAGTCGGTTGGCCACAGAAATGTCATAAGTCTGAGAAACTAGCCCCATTTTTTTCAAAATCAAAAACTTTAATTATCATTACAGTGCGGTCCTAGCAGTATTTGGGTGTGTATTTTATGTCAAAACTGAGATATCTTAGAAAAATGGGCATCATCCACCCACTAACACGCCCACCTCCCATACAACCCCAAAATTGAAACATCTATAAAGAGGCTAATATTAAAGTTACAAGACGGAAACTTGATATTTGTGTATTTAATACCAAAACTGAGGTGTGTTTTAAAAATGGGCGTCATCCACCCATTAACACACCCACCTCCCATACAACCCCAAAATTGAAAAATCTATAAAGAGGCTAATATTAAAGTTACAAGATGGAAACTCGGTATTTGTGTATTTAATGTCAAAACTGAGGTTTGTTATAAAAATGGGCATCATACACAATCTAACACGCCCACCTCCCATACAACCCCAAAATTGAAAACTTTTTAAAAAGGCTTATATTTAAGCTGCAGGAAAACAATTTGATATGTATGTATTTTAGACACATAAAAATAATAAAATCTCTCAAAATCTCATACAAAAAGCTCTCCAATTTAAGATTCTTCCACCCTTAAGAATCGGCCGTGGGGGTATTTTAACTTCGGCCAAGTCGAAGATATACCTTACTAGTTTTATTTTGTCTTTGCACGCATTTTTTATTGTAAAGTGTGTGCTGCAGGGAACGAGTGTGGTTTGCGTGTTTGTTTTGTACAGTTGTTCTTTGTATTTGGCTTAGCGCAAAGTCAAAATCAAGATAGAAAAAAATTTTGTATGAAGGGTCACGCGGGCCAATCGGGCTTCTACGTAGGCATGTTTGAACTAGAAAATAACACTCTCATACTTAGTTTTATTTCTGCAGCTAAAATTTAAGCCTTTTTCCAAATATGCTTAGTTGCTGTCGTTCGCCCTTTTGAGATCTCCTCCTCGACCACAGCAAATAGTACCGTGGTGACCACTAGATAGGTCGAATATATCATCAACTCATATTAATTTTTGTAGCGTGCATGTCCTTGCGTGCCAACTGTGTTGCGTGTCAGCCCACGAATTTCGACAGACCCGGGTTCGAATCATCATCTGACACAGAAAGTTTTTTCAAATAGAAATAAAATTTTCTAATCAGCCGTCACCTCTCTGCAGACAATGGCAAACCTCAGAGAGCAAAACTTTCATGTAAATATTCTTAGGAATATGAACTTTACCCCTTCGAGGTCGGTTTGTTTTTATTTCTCCACATATTTCCTGAACTTAGCTAACCCCTAGCTGGCAACTCACTAAAGGTTCATCTACCAACAAAAAAACGAAAACTTAAAAAATTGTCGAATTAAAATTCTAAGCGGGGTAGCTGGTTGTCTCTCGAGGGGTTAAATGTATGACCAGATCATATTTTGTTCTGCCCAAACTTTCTCCGTTACGATTGTGAGCCTTCTGAGGATGAAATGTTGGGGATGAAAAAAATAAAAGAAATGGGTAATACAATTGAACCTTTTCAGGGGTTACCCAGGTAGCTATGAGGTATTTTTATATTTTTGGCGTTCGTTAGTTTTGAATCACCAGCGAATCGCTTGGAAGATGAGACAATCGCCAGCGAGACTCTCATTAATTCCTTTCAATACTCATCCGGGGGTCGCCGAATGCAAGCAGCTGAGGTCATAAAAGCAATTCGCTGGCAACATTCACCAACGAATCGCCGAGAGAGATCTTGTGCGATTCACTAGGAAAAGTCGCACACGAATCGGCATTAAAGATCTTAAGTGATTCATCGACGAGAGTGGCAAACAAATCACTTATAGGGGTTCTCAGCGATTTGTTGCGAAGCATCGTTGTTGTACCTTACAAGTTGTTTTACAGATTAAACTGGAGGGCTCTTTGAACGTTTTCCTGTCTCAATTCAATGTATTCTTTTTAAAAGATCCCTGAGGACTGGATTTGTTGCGAACCATTGTTGTTTAATTGTACGATCACCACAAGCAGAATAAGCGCAAGCAGATTTTAAAAGTTGTTCGTGAATCGAGAAACCATCACTTGAGCAATCGAAAAGTGATCCTCAAAGATCACCAGACTGAAGGAAGGAAAATTTATAAAATTTTTTGTATTGTGCAGTAGTGAGACACAAATTGAGAACGCAGATTTGAAGCCTGCATTAGATGCATGCATCATGTCAGCCGAACAGATAGCGCCATCTATTGGGTAACAGCATACAACGAAATATGATGCAAGTAATTTTTTTCACACGAGTTAACTCTAATCGGATCACATTTTTAATCGGATCACCTCTTAACATGGAGTAGAGAACCAATGCTGCCAATGTCGTGGAGTAGAGAACCAATTTCGTACAAAATAAAACCAACACAAGCAAAAACAAAGAAAGCAGCAGGCACAACATAACCCACTAGGCAATTAAGCCAGCGCTCTTCAAACGAAGGCCTGTATTGACTACTACTTTGGAAGACCAAACACATCCTTTCCTCGCTCTTCTTATGAGCCCTTCTTGAAGGCCTTCTTTTTCTGCACAAAAGGCAGCACAACAAACTTTTTTCCCTTCAAGGACAAACTTTTCATATACTTCAAGGCAACTTTTTCGTTTAAAATCAATATCAGATTAAAAATATGACATAATAATGGCCCTTCTTACTGCTGTATCAAAGTTTATAGATTGAAATTAATCTGGCATAAAAAAACATAGAAGAGAAGATAAAATCATAGAATTTATAAAAAAACTAGTAAGGTATATCTTGGACTTGGCCGAAGTTAAAATACCCCCACGGGCGATTCGCAATGGTACAAAATCGTAAATTGCAGCTCTTTTTATATGAGATTTCAAAAAATTTTACTATTTTGATAACGTCTTAAATACATTCATATCAAATTGTTATTCTGCAAAGTAAAGACAAGCCTATTTATAAAGTTTTCAATTAGTGGTTGAATGGGAGGTGGGCGTGTTCTTGAGTGGTTGATGCCAATTTTTCTAACACGCCTCAATTTTGATATAATATCCAAAAATACCCAATTTCAGGTCTGCAGCTTAAATATTAGCCTATTTATAGAGTTTCCAATATTATGGCTTGTATGGGAGGTGGGCGTGTTCATCGGTGGATGACGTCCATTTTTCTAACACATCTTGGTTTTATTTTGAAAAGAATAAATATCTAATTTTACTTTTGTAGCTTTGACAGAAGCCTATTTATATAGTTTTCAATTTTGGGGTTGTATGGGAGGTGGGCGTGTTAGTGGGTGGATGACGCCCATTTTTCTAACACACTTGAGTTTTGTCATAGACTATACAAATACCGAGCTTGAGTTTTGTAGCGTAAATATTCGTTTCTTTATGGAGTTTTCATCATTGGGGTTGTATGGGAGGTTAGGCGTGGTTTTCATCCGATTAAGCCCATTTTCGAAACTGATCTTAGTTTTTTAGAAAAAAGCTTAAACATCGAATTTCAGCACGATAGCTTCAAAATTACGGCTGAAATCGTGTCCACAGACAGACGGACAGACAGACGGACATGCATTTTTCTTCTAATATTTTACTATTTTGTGACTTTAATAAAATAGTGACAAAATCCAAAATTAGATATTTATTTAGGGCAGGATATATTTAATATTTTAGTATACACATTACATTTGAACGATGAGTATTAAAGGCTGTAGGTATGTCCTAAGGTATTCGTCAAAAAAGTTTCATGGCCTTGAAAAAAATCTCTTATATACAAATATTATATAACAGATAATATTACGTCATATATATATGACGTAATTCTACGTCAAAAATAGTTTAACCCATAAGATTTCAACCAAAAACTGAGCAACTATAAAATGCAAAAAGGTATTTTCTTTTGGGACACTATTGTGCATTCATTACTTGGGCCATCTCCACCGATCGCTGGAATGAGTGAAAAAGGATTTTGAAAATTTTTCGTTTTAATTGCGCATTCATCTCTTGGCAAATTGAAAAACGATACATATTTCAAATAAGCCTTGGGCGAATCGCAAGTACATTGCAAACTCAACTTCATTTTCAATTGTCTTCCAAATGATTGAATGGTCACTTCATGTGAAATACCTCAATATTGATGTAATTTCCTTCCACAAACTTTCAAAAAGATTCACTTAATGGCCATCAATTTAGTCTTCCAGTGCAAGCTGAATTGAGTGGAACAACAGTTTTCACTTGTTAGTGAACATTGTAAAGGTTTTTTATACTTTTGTTTTTCTTTCATTCTTTCTTTACCACACCACAAAAGAAAATTGAGTTGATTGGGCAAAATTAATAAAACAGCTAGAGCAGGGGCGCAACCAGGAATTTTTTTTTGGGGCGGGTTTTATCAAATGTAGAACTTATATATAAAAACAATTTTACGTAATTACAGCGGCTGAGTTGTAGCGGTAAGTGCGTTCAATTTTTACATTAATGGTTCTTTGTTCAAACTTCAGGCATGACCAGCACCATATTTTTTTTTTTTTAATTAAAACCTTCACTGTCAGGACATTCTATCCGTACAGCAGTGGTAGCGGTCGTTTTAAAATAAACTGGCTTCACCGTTGTTTAGGATCTGTTCGGCTAAAATATTTTGCAAGCACCAGTTGTAGGCCGTCTAATTGATTTTTTTCTTATTTGGCAGTTGTACGAAGGTTATAAGGCTTGAGATAAAATATTTTCATTTTTACTCGGGTCCCAATAAGGTCAGCAAAAATTCAATATTTTTCTCCCCACACATTCAGAAAAAAATACCTACCTTTCTCCTATAAAATATTTCTATATTTTCGATAATTCATTAGAAAATAGAATAAATTTTCAAATAAATATTTCTTCACTTGTGGGAAATGGAAATATTTCAATGTCTCTAATAATTATAAGTATTTTTCTCGCACAAAAAATTCTCATTTATAGAGAAAAATTTAAGGAAAATTAAAAATTTTTACTAAATTTTGATAAAAAATTCATTGTACGAAGTATTTTCTGCAATAAAATTAAATCTTTTTTTCAAATATAAAAAAGTCTTATTCTCTAAAAACGATATATTTTTATATATTTCCCTCTTTCATGGAAGCTTTTTATCATTTTAAGGGACTTTTTAGTAACACATTTAGAGAAAAGCATTCTCTGAAGCAAACTCTATAACATATTTGAGTGCAGTGAAAATTTTTCATCCATACACTGAGAAAAAAACACATACCTTGCTGCGGTAAAAAATTTCTCAATTTTTGATAATGACAATTTTCTCTTTTTCAAATAAAATTTTCTTCAATTAGAATAAATTTTCACATTTTCGAAGAAATATTTCTTTACTTCTAGGAAATGGAAATATTTCAATGTCTCTAATTATGATAAGTATTTTTCTCGCACAAAAAATTTCTCATTTATAGAGAAATTTTATTGAAAATGAAAAACTTTTCTTAAATTTTTAAAAAAAAATTCACTATGAGAAGTATTTTCTTCAATAAAAACAAATATTTTCTAAAAAAAAAAGTATTTTTCTCTAAAAATGATATATTTTTCTATTTCATGGTAGCTTTTTATCATTTTTAGAGAATTTTTAGTATCGCAATTAGAGAATAGCATTCTCTGGAGCAAAGTCTATACCATTTTTCTCTAAATATGATGCCTTTCTTATCATATTCCGAGACACTTTTTTCTGAGTGTACAACACTTCGTTGTAAAAATACCGAATTAGCAGGCACTAGCTTTAAAATTCGTCCTTTAGTGAGCACTAATTATGCTCCATTCCGAAAGTAAAAACCGCTAAATTTCTGACACCTTGGGATGAAAAACAAAGAGTCTGAATTTGAAAAAATCGTTTGGTATTACTTGTCCAATGCGCAAATGCGGACGAAATCGAAATAATATATTTTTAACGATAGGTCTTTCCTATACTTTTCCAAAATCGGTTAATATTTGCGCAATTTTGAGGGATTTTCATGAAACTTATTTTGAAAATCCAATAGAATATTATGAATAAGACGTACGACTATATTATTTACCTAACAAGCCATAATTCCTTAATATCGGATAATATTTAAATATTTAGAATTAATATTTAGAAAAATTTTATGAAACGGATTTTAGAAACAACGTTGGAAAATTAGAAATTCTAAATTTTTTCAATAAATCGGAATTATTTTTATAATGAATCACATGACTTTACTATAAACTTAATTCTGTAGAGTTTGTGTTATCGATGTTTAAAAAAGGACGAAAAATAACAATTTAACGGGGAATTTCTTTGATTTTTTTCAGTGGCGAGTGATTCAACCGATTTTCCTCAAATTTAGGCTTTTTTACTATGTCTTACTTTTGAATTAATTTGTTTCCAAATATTTCAAGTTTCCTCCATGCTAGAAGTTGAAAAAATAACTCAAATCGAAGTATTACCAACAACCCTTCAAGTGGTCAGAATCTTTTTAATAATAAACTTTTTTCTTCAGAATGCATATCCAAGATAAGCAAAACACTAAATATTTTCTGGTACACTAAAAAAATCTATTGAGACCCCAAAAAAATCCATATTTTGTCATTTTTGAAAAAATCTTGTTTTAAATACGTGTACCATACGTATTTTTCATGATATCCACATGAATTTAAATGTATTGGAAAATTATTTAGCTCTTCTTTCCATTGATATATCGTATGGTGCGGTTTAACCAAAACTAAGTGCCACAATTATATAAAATGTGAGAAATCGATATTCAAAAGCTTCCTTCAGCTCAATTATTATTTAATTGCCATAATTATTGTTTGATTTCGGCAAATTTTGGTGGGTATATATATTAGTGGGTACATGTGAGTTTTTAGGTAAGCAAATCGATTTCTTTCAACCAGTTTTTAGTTAAATGTGCGCCAGATAGCACTCCAGTACAAAATTCATAATTTTCGAATATTTATATTTTTTAACACTTATAAAAAAAGCATTTTTCATAGTTCTCAGTTTTGATTAAACAACACCATACGATACACCACAAGAAAGAAGAGCTCAGTACTTTTCCAAAACTCTTAAATTCATTTGAATTTCAAGAAAAATAAATTTTTTATAGGTGTTTTAAACAAAACATTTTCTAGTTTTTGAGAGTACTTCTTACTTTTGAGTCGGTGTTCGGCTCACTTTTTTTTCTCCATACAAAATCGATCCGGCTTAATGTGCAGTCTGAAGGAATAAAATATGAGTAATTAAGCAGATTATGCATCAACCAGAATCGATTTGAAACATACATTTGGGGTTTTCACTCATTTCATAAAACGTGTGATTGCTTTTCATGTGACTCACTTTGATTGAATACTATTTTGCTTGGTACTACAATAATTTTGGGGGAGGGGGTTTAAACCCCGAATCCCCCTTTTGGTTGCGCTTATGAGCTAGACGCAGAAACCTAGCAGGTAAACATACGCGCCTTAAATATAAAAAATTAATAATTCCAATTTAAAATACTCCGCTGATTTTTTAATGCTTTTGCACAAAGGTGCAAAATTAAAAAATTAAAGCAAATTCATATTTTTGAATTATGAGCTATGCCTCGTATATATTTAAGGCTCTTTAACTTAATAAGGAAACACTGCGACCACACAGGGCGCAGCAGAACTGAAGAACTAGCTATTTAGCTGAAATTTTGCACTTCATTAATTTTAATTGTGATATAAATGTTAGTGCACAGCACAAACGTTCATACCGTATAAAGTGTTAACAATGACATTCCACAGTGGGCAGCAAATTGTGGGCTGCAACTAGCTGAGAAATATTAATAACAAAAAAAAAAAAGAACATCAATTGAATGATTTAGTGTGTTGGCTGTGAACTAGAGATCTAGAGCTAGAAATTCATATGCCTTGAACGATTTTCAAAACATTCTAATACAAAGCTAGACGTTAGAATCGATGGAAAGCCGAAAGGTTATCGCTAGATGCAATAAATTGAATGCTTGTTTACAAAGCAGCTAAATGTAATCCAATGTTTAGAAGAAATATTATTTATAAAAATTTTTTTAATTTCATATTTGATTTAGTGTGAATTATTTCGTGCCAAAAATAAACCAAAATATATTTTAATTTTGCATTGTAAATGGGTTTGTAATTTTGACCTTGAATTTCTTATCAACCATGCACTTTGAAGCGAATTCAAAAATATCTATCAAGAAGATGTTGTAGATGCTTGTGTTTTATATAAAAGTGTGTTTGTGTTAGTGGTATGAATCAGCAATTGGTTTTATTTTTTCATTGAACTTGAAATAAATACAACAACAACAACACACATAATTTGTCCTTCGTAAATTTGCACAAAATTCAAAAGAAGAAAATTTTGTACAATTTTCCTACAATTTATGAATAATTATCAGCAATGTTGAATCGTGTTGCTGTCAGAATAAATTGTGCAGAAAATCTTGTTGTTGGTTTTTTTTTTTTTTAATTTTGTCCATTTTCATATAAAGCAGAATATAAGTTGCAGATAAATTTGAATTTTCTCTGAATTTTTTAATATTATTGAATCATGTATCTTGATTTACTCGAAAATGTTGTTGTATGAAATATATATGTAGCACTTGAATTAACAAAAAATAATTGCTAACAAAATTTCGAAGAAATTTTATATGCAACAAAACAATTTTGTGAAAATCTGGCCAATTAGTATGAATATCATGTTTTGTTGGTTTATCTTTTTTGATTTTATTTTTTATTTTTTTTTTAACATGTAAAGGTTTTCATATACCGAGAATAGCATTTAAAATTGCTTATTCTGACACGATATTAAATTGAGTTAAAGTTTTACTTTAAGATACAAAGAATTTTATTTATGGTATCAAAATAAGCTTTTAAAATAACAACAGCAACAAACAACAAAAATTACTCAAGTCATTGCAACATTACTTTACTTAGACCAAAATATGATTAGACCAAATTTAAAACTAAATTTTTTGAAAAACCTTTTTCAATCGAAATGTTACAATTTTGAGTCAAAAAACAAAGAAAAAACTTTCTTTCATCTCGTCCAAGTCCTGCCTCTTCTATTGCATTGCGCCAACATGACTCACTCATACCTTGACAATGCTAGCCGCACGCAAGCATGTAAACAAAACAAAGGCCAATGTACCGCTAACGGAAGCCTATGCGCGCCTTACTTCCGCAACGCTTTTGCATTCGAAAAAAAAAAAACCCAAAAAAAAATTGGCTTCGGAAAAATAAATCACTTCACTCTAAAACACTGCAATGCCAACAAATAAATTACGTATACGTCGCGCCAAAGCACAAAACTTATATTCGAAAGTAAGGCGAGATTTTCGAAATAAAATACAATATTCGAACAAAAATTTTTGAAAATTATCTGAACCACACTCGCGCGACGCAACAAGCGAACTGAATTCAACTCGACTATTGCTATTTTTTTTGTTTGATTTGATTTTTTTTTTTTTTAATTTTTTTTGTGTTTTTCTATTTTGTAAAAACAACAAACATAAAATTATTTAATTTGTTTAGCATTTATGTGATGCTGTGTGAGCTGAGTGCGTGTGTGCCAGTGTCTGTGTGAGCGTACAGAGTTGGCCAGCAATCAAGCCTAGACGAGCAGACAAAGAAATGGGTTAAAAAGAATATGAGTAGATTAGATAGGCAGGCCAGCATAGTGGGCAAGAGTTTGCAAAACATTGCTAAGTGATTATATTAAAAATTTGACAATTTCTGAAAAACATTGTTTATTCTTACATACTTTTATGGATCTTTCAAATCAGAAATTTAAAATAAAAAAATTTAAGTAATTTTTTTAGATAGAAAAACTAAATCATTTGGAGTATTCAGAAGAACTTGGTCTTGTACTGGGTATGTATGATGAATTTTACATTTGAAGTAGATTTTCAACGTTTACAAAAAATAAAAATACATTAACTTATATAGACAAAGCTATATCAAATATGTGTAATAGAAAATATGATATTTTATTCAAAGTAAACTTGGTTGTATTTGAAAAAAAAAGTTTGTGAAAACAAATTTTTTTATTTTTTCTTGTAAGAAAATGGTTTTAAAATTATGAAAATAAATTAAAAAAAAAACATAAAAAACAATAAATGTATCACACATAACTATCAAAAATTTATATTAAACATTATCGATATATATATATCAAAAAGACGTCACATCGTGAATACCCATATTGTATTAAATAAAAAAAAAAAATAATGTTGCCAAAATATGATGCTGGTTTAAGAAAAAACAAGTGTTCGGAGCACTGATTACTGGCAATGTTTTTAAGTACTTTAATAGCTTTCCCATAGAAGAATTGATTTTTGTAAAAGATCGAAATTTCATTGAAAATAAATAATTTTCCAAATTTAATAAAATTTAAGGCGAAATAATTTTTTATACTGTTTATTAGTTTATTAGCTCGATAATTTTACGGCAAGTAGTTCACATGTTTTGCTTGCGTTTTGTTATATATTTGAAAAAAAAATAATACAAGTTATACGTGGAAAACGAAAATTTGAAGGCCGTTTGCAGACGGTCTTCCCGGTTTCCGATACCTTTTCTTTCAGTATTGTCTCACCTATTGTTATTTTATTTGATTTTTTTTGCGAAAGATGGATCATACTTATCGAGGTTATACAAAAAAGGTGCAATTTGAAGGCAATGTCTTATGAGCAATTGCTCGAGTTCTTGGATACTATGTAGAGCGCAGATGAAAGTTTTGATAGTTATGAAAGTGTCGCTGATGTTTTGCTTACATTACGTCCGACACATTATCCATTGAGGATGATAAACAGGCCATAGTGGAATACATTTACAATATGATTGTGGCTGAAACCACGAAAGAACATATTTGTAGGGCTATGCAAGCTTCTTCGAGCTTTGGTTAAAATATTGCAGCGGTTGAAAGTATTGAAATACATGAACCATCAACATCCACTTCGCTCACAACAAAAACAACCTTCAGACCCAAAATATCCCGATCTCCATTGCCAACAGCGAAATCTACTACATCGTAAGTTCAACCTAATTCCAGAGGCCTTATTGGAGGTATGACATACATACATATGTCGGTATTAAACGTTTCGCAAGAATCAATCTGAATGAACAAAACGCAAAGACATCGCGGTATAATATACAACAGAAGAAATTCATTGACATCAACTGCTCACAAATAATCCAAGAATAAAATCTTAACATGGTTGGAGTAGACCTAATGGATGGCCTCATGGTTGGATACCATAATAAAGCTAAAACTAGATATATTATATTGGACAGTGCTACTATTTTCTGGATGTAGCCTCAACAAATGCATATATTTTGTACAAACGTATGCATGCTGAAAAAGCAAATGCTTTCAGTAATGAATCGATGAACAACAGTTATTCAACTTCTAGAATTCCGCGTGGAAATAGCTGCTGGACTTATTTCTGTAAAAGTTAAAAGAGTTGTACGACGACCATCACTGATCAAAATGTCCATCATTCCAGCCTGACATATCAGGTGTTGGAAAAAGCTGTTCATCATGTTACATATATTCGGTTTGATGGCGTCGATCACTTTCCAAATAGAATTTTTCACTTTTGGGTAGATGAAAAAGCAAAAAAAGTGCAAAAATTGTAAAATGTCTGATACACAGGTCGTTTGTTCAAAATGCAACCTTATGATATGCGGTTAAATTGATAAAAATTGTTTCTGGGACTCACATCATAGAAAAAATATGTTTTATAACTGTTTTTCATTTCTTTTCTCAATAAAACTTGTTTTGTACACTGAGAAAAAAAACATACTTTAAAATTAAACAAAAAATTTTAAAATAGAAATTAAAAGCATTTACGTTTCTGCAAAACAAAATTTAAAACAAACGTGTTTAAATTTCAACTATCAACTCCTTTCTTTTTTATAATTTTTCTTGTCTTTGAAAAAAAAAAAAAAATAACTATCTGAAAAATATGACAGTTTTTGAAATTTTGGTTTTGGAAGTAACGAACATAAACGATAAAATAATCACTAATTAATTTTTTTCAATATTTAGTCAAACTTCATCGAGTGGAGTTGAAATTCGGTATTCGGAGGGTCCCAAAGGTCGCTGAATACGAATCTCGTGTCGAAAACGCAGAAAAAATGAAAAACTGGCATCGAAGACATCAAGCTTAAAACATTTGTTTTAAATATTAAAATTTTTGTTTTTATATTTAAAAACAATGTTTTAAAAACAAAAACTTTTGTTTTAAATTAAACTTTAAAAACATTTGTGTTTAACTTTAATGAAATTGTTTCAAGCTCTATTTCAAACACAAATTCGTTTGATATTAACACAATTTCATTTAGTTTTAACACATATTTCCTTCAGTGTAGGTAAAACTTGCCCGTGATGTTTTTTGCATGCAAACCGGCAGAGACGTCCAGAGACCGTCCATAGACGGTCTTCAATATTTTTCACCTGGCGTTTGTTCAGAAAGTTTGTTTTACCTGAAAACTAAAACTTAAGGTTCTTTTAACTATATCTTCTTGAGAAATAACTATGGGTTGGATCCTATCATTTTTACGGTCTTGCTGGTTAAAGGGTTAAAGAATAATTAAACTTGATAAAAACACACAAAATAAAAAGAACATGTGTTTGATGATGTCTTACTGCAAACTAACATCTGCTGCGAAGAATAACACGCCCAAACTTGTGGCTTTACTGATAGTCTAAATAGTTGCGCGATCATAGAATAGTTCAGACAAACATTCAAATCATAATAATCTCATTCGGGTCAGTCCGCCGAGATTGATCATAAAATAGCAAATTCGGTCGCTCGACTTGACCTATCCAACGATATACTTTTTTTCACGATCGGGCTAAAACTCGTGAAGTTATACAATTATACAAAAAAGACCATTTGGGGCAGATTTTGGGTTCACAAAAAAAAAATTGTTATTGTTCTGAGATCCTCTCAACATTAGCTTTCACATTAGGGACCGGAAATGCAAACTTTTTTTCCCCATATGGGCATCTCCCAGTGGCACGGACGCGACATTTGCATGGTTTTAATTACTTGAAAAACAAGAAAGAAGCAAAATGAGCCGATATATATATAAGTGCTCTAACGCTACGATAGAGTGCTACATTTTATAAAAATATTGGCGAGATTTAGTACAAATTAGTGCAAAGTAATAAGCAATCATTCAATCAAACGGACGCGACAAAAAACAGAAGTTTTTTTAAGCTCGTATAGAAATACGCAAAATTTAGTAAATTTTGAAAACTTTTTTTTATATATAATATATATGTTAATGGAGGTCAAAGGATAACTATTCTTAGTAGACTTATGAAATATAAAAATGATCTCTTATCTTTTTTTAAATAGATATAGCACGAATACGGACGCGACATCATGGACGCGACAAATTTTTCCACAGTAGTAAAATACAGTAAAGATGTTCGTTATAAATTTTAATAAAAATACATCATAATAAGTTGAATTCAAGTTACATAGCAGTCATACTAATCAAAATAAAAAAAAAATAAAGTTATAAGCTTTTAGAGTGCTTTATTTTAATGTTTTTCTTCATTTTTGGTGGACCTTTTTTGGGAGATGCCCATATGGGTTGACCCACCTAAATAATCATATGTACCTCATGTAATAAAATGCATGAATTTAAAAATGCTATATCTTTTTAATGAACCATAAAAACCACTGTCATTCTTATATCATCAGAATCCTCTGAATACGTAGTTTATTTAGATTAAATTTCAAATTTTTTCACCCGTGCCCATTGGAGATACTTGACCCAAAAGTTGAGGCAAATTTGAGATTTCTTATTTTTCAAAGCGATGTAACTCAAAAAGCTTATGATCTAGTCACTTTAAAAAATTTGTATTTTAAGTTCTCACTAAGACGTATCTAAAACCAAAAAAATAGGTCTGCCACTAGTTTCTTTTTTTTTAAATTTTTTTTTCAAAGTTACCAAAAATTACGATTTTTTTTTTTGGTAACTTTAACGTTTTTTTTAAATTAAGTAAAATCCCAATTAATTTTTCTGATATGCAAGATAATAGCCTAAGGTATAAGTAATATTTAGTTTTTTCAATTATTACTGTATGTTTAATAGGAGCTAAGATATGATCATTACCGCAAACTCTATAAGATACGAAAATCGCTCGTGATTGCATGACAAACATGGCCGCCATTTTGTAAATGCAACAAAAAAAATTTTTTTTAAAGCAGTTCTAAGGTGCTGAAACATAACGAAATTTATGGTAAAAAAAGAAAATTTTTTTAAAATAGTCGAGCGACCACTATGTGATCAATATCTGCGGACTGACCCATTCGCAAGATTGATAGAACCAAAATATTTTTGCTGCTTATAGCACTAATAGTTGAGGCAATCCTAATATGTTAACGTAACATAATATGTCTTTAGTAAATAATAACTTTTTTATGGCAAAAATGTATGTTTGCGAGAATAATACAATTATTTTATTAAAACAGTTTTTGTTACGGAAATCATGTCTCAACCATGTCTTTTCTCTGCATATAACCATGACGAAGTTAGAGTTGCTATCCAGCGGCTCAAAAACAACAAATATTTGTGGAGAATAACCCACGAAAATTAAATGGACACCCACCATCTCTTTGTTGGTCACAAAACTGCGTTTGGTAGCTCGATTCGGGATTGCGTTTACCTGCAAAGTCGATAAGACTCTACAGTACGACATTGAGCAATACATGTAGCTCCGTCAAGTTAGGAAATGACCTCTCCGAAGCCTTTATTACTAAACGAAGTTTCTGACAAGGCAAACTGCTATCATTCGATATCTTCAATTTTATCATGGAGGGCATCCTACGAAAGGCAGGTATACAGCGCCATGGCACGATATTCTATTGAGGTGTTCATGCTTGCACAAAAGATCGTTTGAGTCGCAGCGCACATGCGCTGAAATTAAACATATTGTAGCATAACATAAAATACTTTTAGGGAAACAGTTTTCGTTATATTTCATACAAATTTCACGATTTTATCAATTGTTACTTGTTTTTCAAGGATTAGATAAAGAAAATTGCTACATAAAAAATTGTTCTTAACAGAAACTATGGGAGGTCTCTAAGCTGAAAACCTTAGCGCAATCTCATTAAAAGTTCTAAATTTATAATATTTATCATGAAAAATTTTATTGATTGGTATTTGGTTAACTTTTTTTTATACTATGTACATTGAGATCTCTTAAAGCACTAGACGCTAGGGTATTGAAATTTTATCAATAATTATTACAAAGCACGATCATGAAAGTGGGCGGGATTCAACAAAGGATCGTATCATTTTTACAAAAACTACCATAATTTGGTTAATATTGATACTAGGGTATTGATTAAATTTGATACATTGGTAAGTAGATTCAGTACAGCGCACAACGCAAAAGTGGGGAGGAAGAACATCAGAGACCAGAATATTCATGATTTGCTTGTACGTACACACTCACTCATACCCATCAAAATACCCACCGTATACATAAGCATTCAACTCTTTTTTATATTACTAGACCAGTGTTGTCAGAGAGCCGAACTGAAATTTACCACTATTTGGGTAAAAAAATACCACTTTCTGAGAAAATTTACCTTTTTCTAAAAAAAATTACAAAATTTAAAATAATTAATGAAGCCGTTATAACTCACTTCACTACTTCCACGGTAAAACATTTCTTTGCTAGCTTTGAACAAATGTTTCTTCCTATTGCCAACAACTTTTCCAATTCACGATATGTGAGGGACCTCATTTATCCACTTTTCCATTAACTTTATTTTTAAGGAACTGGTCATGGCTTTCTTTAACCGATATTCTTTTAAGCAATATTCAATGCCACTTCAAAACATTTGATTACTTCTTATTTCTTGATGTGTTTCAACAAATTGTTTAGTTTTTGAGTAAAAATTTAAAGCAAATCAAAAATTAAAATAATCCTACATTTGTTGTTTTTTGGTATAAAAGGGGATTCTCAATAATAAAGGACTGCTTGTGAGTACGTTCAGAGAATTTATAAAACTGAAAAAAAAAACTTAAAATATTTGGAAATCTAAATAATAATTATGTTGCAAAATTTACCACTTTTAGTCAAAAATTACCTTTTTTACCTCAACCCCAAAAATGAGCCAAAAACTACCTCATTTAGGGAAATTTACCTCAATCTGGCAACAGTGTACTAGACATGGGTTACACTCATCTGAGTTAGATTCACTGTATGTGAAGAGAGTGTATGTGATATCTGAGTGTAATTTTAAATATCTCTCTCTGTTTCATCCAACAAGCTAACACAAAAGCAAGATTGGTAAAGTCGTATTCTGATGAATTTAAACATAATTTAAATAGATTAAAGAAACAATACACATATTTTAGTTCTAACAAAATTATCTAGTTATGTGCAACTTGATGCAAGCATTTTTAGTTTTAGTATTTTCAGTTTGAATCATGTTTAATTAGTGGCAGCACTGGTTACCAGATTTAGTTAGACTCAGTTTTTTGAAGCGCCAGTACATTTATTTTCCAATAAATAAATAAAAATAAATTTCCAATAAAATTAAGGTAAGTTTTTATCTTTTTCGTAAAAAGTAGTTAGGCGGTAACACTCGCCTGACATGCAGTTCTGACATATACACACTAACAGCATACAGCAAACAATAACAGCATGAGTGAACATGCCAAACGGTCATACGCTTCCGTGAAATTATACCAGCGCTACCAGTACTCAAGTGATTTAACATTCCCAAGAATTTTTTAATATCTTATGTGTATCGACGAATCATTGCGTTAATTGAGAAAGAGGATTCATAACACTCATAGTCGAAGCCAAATTCATTCTCTTTTACTTAGACTCATGACTCATGAGTATTGGTTGCCCACATGCTCTCTTTGGTGTGAGTGGATTGAATCAGAGTGGCGTGCATTGAAGGTTGAATGAATATGAATACTTTATTTTTGATGAATGTACTCTGAATATCGTAAAAGCGACTCCCTGCAGGTTTCTGAAGTACAAAGAGAAAGGATGTGTCAGTTTTAAAAAATACTGTATTTCATTATAATACAGTTTCGTAATATTTATACTAATGTACTGAAATTCGGTAAAAGGCTAGGTATAATTATTACAAATTATGATCAATTTAAAGTGGACGGAATTTAACAAAGAGACTTGTCAATATTAAAAACACTGTATCTGATTTAATATTAACACTAGGGTAAAGAGGTAGGTAGAATCATATCAAAAGACAATCGGGAAAGTCAGAGGTATTCAACAAAGGAGTATTATCTCTGTGTAAAATTGACACTAGACTACTGAAATTTCACGCAATGGTATGTAGAATCAGTACAAAAAATGACAAGAAAGTGAGCCTGATTACAAAAAAGATCGTGTTATTATTAGAAATATACTGTTTCTCGGTTAATACTGTTACTAGTATAACAATTTGGTATATTGGTCGTAGATTTATTGCAAAGCAATACAAATAAAGCGGGCGGAATTTTTCATAGGATGTGGGTCTTTTAAAAAAATATTGTATAGCGGTTAATATTGAAGTAATGGTACTAAAATATGATACAAACAAGGCTAGGAAGAATCATTGTAACGCACAAGGAGAAAGGTGGGCGAGATAAGACAAAGCACTTGTCACTATTCTAAGCAATTTAAAGAGAAATAAACTGAAAACAAACTTACTTCAATTTTCTAACTTTTTTAGTAAGTTTTTACAAACTTACTTTAAGAATTAAAAAAAGAAATTGATTTAAGAAACAATTTATCATATTCTCTAAAACAAAAGAAATGAAAATTTTTTAACAAAAAAAAAGCAACCGACTTCAAAATCAATGCAAAGTAACATATAATTTTAAAAATCCAAATCCTACCGTAATTGAAAAGATTCTAACGCCAATATTTGTAAGACGAATGTAGAAAATTTTAAAAATTAATATTTGACTTTTTTTATTTTCTGCACTTACACTCTTAATACTTGCTATTTTTTATTAAAATTTATGAACATCATTAAATATCTAAATAATTAATAGGCTAAGGTCTTTTTTGTGACTTCAACTCCTCCCAGACCAATAGACCGATTTTAACGGTTCAGATGTCATTTAATCAGATTTAGGCTGTATATGTGCAAACCAGTTTTAAAAATTGTGTTTATCCACTTCAGGGGATTCCCAACCTTTTAAAGCAGAAATAAAATTCTAATTTGAGTTTTTTTAAAAAGTAAAAAATTTCAACCAAAATTACCTTTTAGGCATTCCTCAAATTGAAATTGTTTGAAAAATTCAGTTGCACTCAGAAAAATATCAACTGTAATATTAACAGTCGGCCACTGTTATTTAACAACACTGTTCGATTAAATGATTTGCGTTTAAGTAAACAATTTTCTTTGTTGAATGAAAGTTTCAAAGTATTTTTGCGTTGTTAAAATTATCTGTTGAAATATTTTTGTGTTGTTGTTGAATTGTCTATTTTTCCTAAGCAATAGTTTTTAGATGTGTTTTGCTATATTTATATTATCTTTGCAAATAGCTCAGTGGAAGTGCACTAGACTGTCATGCGGGGGGACGTGGGTTCGAACCCTAGCTGTGTAAGTATCAAAAATTGTAATTTAATAATTAAAATAATAATAATAATTCTGTTTCATTAATTGTTTGGTCAAAAATAACCTTCAAAATAAAATGCTTTACAATCTTGCAAATTTCATTTTTTATTTAAAAAAAAATATTTTAAATAAAAACAAAATTTTTTGCTGGCCTTGCCGGATTTGAACCGTGGACACTCGAGTACTAGACGCACACGTTAGCACACTCGGCCATACATGAACTTTCAAACCAGTGAAAAAATTTCAATAAATAAGTTTTTATACGGGTTTCGTGTTCCATAGACCAACAGTCAACCGACTGTTGATTTGAAAGTGTAATTTGTTGGATGGTATTTAACAGTGAAATCTGTTATTTCAACCCATGATTTGTTTGATAAAACAGCATTTTTCTCTGAGTGTGATAATTGAAAAATTTCTCTTTTCGAGCAAACAACTCTGTCGAATTTTAACGGTTTTCAAAAAAATTTTTTTTTGTTTTTTTGATGTTTTTTCATCGAAATGTATTATAAATTGATGTCGTTGGTGTTCTGCAAGTATTTTTAATTAATTTTTGTCTCAAAAAATTGAGTGTCAGTTCTTATCGTTGCAAGATAAAGCATTCAGTTAATAATCTTTTATATACTTGAAAAAAAAAACACAACAACACAAAACAAATTGGCCATTTCAGCCCTTGAAAGGACTTTGACCGAGCTTCTTATGATCAATTGTGTTGTGTGTGTTATTAAATGTTTGCACACAACTGACCGAGAACTGGACCTACATGTTTTATGCCGACTCCGAACGGCTAAAGTTCATGTTCTCAAGAAGCTTTACATGGCATTATTTACTCTCTGAGGTTTGCCATTGTCTGCAGAGAGGTGGACCCCGATCAGAAAAATTTTTTATTGAAAAAAACTTTTCGCCGCGGCTGGAGATCCAACCCGGGCTCCAAGCATGCTAAGCCACACACTTAACCTGCATGCCACGGTCACCACTTATTTTATATACTTATTGAGACTAAATATATCGTTATTGAATAAAAAAGCTTCTTGTATAGAATATCATGAATTAAACGTCTATGTCTACGGCTGTGTTTCACTCAGAAAAATATCAACTGTACTATTAACAGTCGGCCGCTGTTATTTCAAAACACTGTTCGATTGAATGATTTGCGTTTAAGTAAACAATTTTCTTTGTTGAATGAACGTTTCAAAGTATTTTTGTGCGGTTAAAATCATCTGTTGAAATATTTTTGTGCTTATATTGAACTTTAAATTTTTTCTAAGCAATAGTTTTTATAAGTGTTTTGCTATATTTATATTATCGTTGCCAGTAGCTCAGTGTATGTGCACTAGACTGTCATGCGGGAGACGTGGGTTCGAACCCTAGCTATGTAAGTATCAAAAATTGTAATTTAATAATTGAAATAATAATAATTCTGTTTCATTAATTGTTTGGTCAAAAATAACCTTTAAAATAAATGCTTACAATCTTGCAAAAAAAAAAAAAAAATTGCAAATTTCATTTTTTATTTAAAAACAAATATTTTATATAAAAAAAAAAATTTTATAGCCCTTGCCGGATTTGAACCGTGGACACTCGAGTACTAGACGCACACGTTAGCACACTCGTCCATACATGAACTTAACTTTCAAACCAGTGATCAAATTTCAATAAATAAGTTTTTATGCGGCTTTCGTGTTCCATAGACCAACAGTCAAACGACTGTTGATTTGAAAGTTTCATTTGTTGGATGGTATTTAACAGTGAAATCTGTTATTTCAACCCATGATTTGTTTGATAGAACAGCATTTTTTCCCTGAGTAATTTTAAATACCTCCTTAATCTTAAGTAGACAATATTTGTACAGTTGTTTTTCTTCTTAGTGTTTGTAATTCTGGTCCCACTGTTCAACATACATTTTCATAAATCTTAAAGCTATATTATAATTATCTTCTCTTACTCTCTGTGAAATGAACAAAATCAACATTTCTAAAATTTAATTAAGTTCTCTTGAAAAATTAGTTGCGTAATTTTATTTTATTGTTCTTTTTTTATTTATTCTCTAATACTTCTTTGAGTTAACACCAACAGAAAAACCACAAAAAAATATAAACAAAAATTCTTAAAACAAATACTCTCTAAACAATGAGCGGAGCAAGAAAATTAGTTGTTTACAAATGCTCATTAACAAAAAAGCAAATGTATTGAATTTTCATTCACACACACACACACATGCGCTCTCGCTTGTTTACTTTGAACGGAATTATACTCGAATTCAAATGCTTTCAATTTTCATTCAATTCAACTGTATTCAACACTCATGCCCATAGTACAACAAATAAGGTAGCTGCAGGGCTGAGAGCCGAAAGTCAGAACTGTCAAAAAATACTGAACGAAATAGAGCAACAAAACGAGACATCAAATAATTTGTATTGAATTTGACAATTCCGACTCTAAGAGAGAGAGGATTGATAGCCCTGCAGCTACCTTGTTTATTTTACTATGCTCATGCCATTTAGCGCTCTTGATAAAAGTTTTACGCTCGCACTTTGCTCTACGCGCCAGTGCTGCCGTTTTACAATTTTGAATAGTAGTAAATTTCTAGTTTTTGGGGAGTATTTTGTTAGTTTTAGGAGTACTTTAGTTCTTGGAAATAATGACAAAAAATAACTTTAGCAAAACAAGCTTATAATTATATATAAAATGTTATTATTTTCTCCTTTTTATTAATTTACCTTGTTTTTTCATTTCATAACAAAGTTTTTTCATTAAAATAGCTATAATTTTTGACATGATGGCAATATCACATAGCTTCATTCGTAATAGTTGAAGCATATTAAGCATACATTTTTATTGGTTTATCCAAGTTATAATTTTTCCCATCCGGTTCAAAATTACACTCGAAAAACGAAACCCGTCCCAACGTTTACGATATTTCCTTATTAAATTAAGCCCTGAAAATGTAATTTCTGCGTTGCATTGCCATGTGGAAACGGCAATATTGTGCTTAGTAATTGAAAGGCTTATTGCATAAACATGATAAGCCAAAAAAAAAAATTTTGAAATAATCACCTTTGATTCATTTACTCGTTGCATGTTGTGGTACCTTTAATACATGTAAAGGGTGTCTCAGTAAGAGTGCACTTTCTAAATTTAGTGTTATTTTTATTTTGTGCAACTCTGAGATTTCGCAGTTGGAACATATATTTATTCCGATTATTAAAAATGGAGCGCTTTACGAAAGAACAATGCGTTATAATTGTGGAAAGTTAATTGTGAAAGACCGCTCGGAAACTTCGAACCATTTTCAGTAGAGAAAGTGCACCTATGTGTCAACCATTCGAAGAGTGGTCAAAAAATTTGAAGAAACTGTGTCGGCTATGGACAGTAAGACTACTGTGCGTCAACGTACTGGTTGGTCTCTTGAAAAAATTGCTACTGTAAGCGAGAGTGTCGCCGAAATTCCGACAACATCAATTCGGCATCGTTTTCAACAACTTCAAATTTCATTCGTTACAGAAACATGATAACAGAGTTCTTGTGGCCTCAACTGGAAGGCATGGATCTGGACGACATGTTGTTTCAGCAAGATGCCGCCACCTGCCACACCACGGATTAATTGCATTTATATCAAACAATGGATTTATTGCAGGAACGATTTCCATAACAAATTAAATCAATAAATGCTGATGTCAACTGGCCACCACGATCATGCGATTTAACGCCGTGCGATTTTTCTTTGGGTTTTCTGAAATCACAGGATTATGTGAATAAACCAGAAACAATTCATGAGCTCAAATCCAAGATCCGACACGTCATCGGTGAGATACAGCCACATCTCTGTGAAAATGTCATCGAAAATTTCAAGAAAAGTGTAATGGTCTGTCATCAGGGCCATTTGTCGGGTATTTTATTCCATACATAATCGGAACATGTCTTTTTTACAATTCAATAAAAAAATCACGACTCTCTCAAAAAATACGCATCTTTAATTTGAAATAAGAAAGTGCACTCTTACTGAGACACCCTTTACACGTTGATTATCTAACATGTGAAAAAGTTAATGAATAAAAGTGGAAAGCACAAATTTTTTTAAAGTATATACAACTTTTGCTGTTTTACGATTTCTTGGACTTTGTTTTGGTATAACAAAATGTTTGTAATTAATCGTTTACTATCTTTTGTTGTTGCTTAATCTAACGATATATAATCTTCAATACTAAACTGCAGAAACTGAAATTTCGTTAAATTTAAAACAATGAGCATAACTTCCATAAATGGAAAGATATCGCCGAATGGAGTTAGATTCACATAACGTATGTTATTAACTAGAAGTTTGCTTACTTATTTTCCAAATTCGCGAATTTTTTTCCATTTGGCCGCCTCGTTACACTGTGCGGCATAATGAAAGACAAGGTGAACAAGAAAATTAACGAATAAAATGAACGAAAAAAGGAAGCTTTCAGAAAAAATTATTTTTACATTAATGGCGAGAACAAATTAGGCCGTTTTGAGCTATTAATAAATAGTAGTACTTTTTGTGTTTGGGGAGTATAGTAGTACTCAAGAGTCAATAGGAGTAAAATACTCCGATAGTAGTACTTTCGGCAGCGCTGCTACGCGCCTTCTTAAACACATTTTTTTGTTGCTCTATACTGTGTTCGTTATTGCATAGCAAAATTTTATGGTGAATTTTCTTTCAAAAAGTTGTCGTGATGTCGCGCTGGTTGTACGTGTGTGTTTACTTGTTTGCTTGTTTGTTTGTTTTGGTTTAGTTGCGGTCGCCTGTCTTTGATGTCGGCTGCACTCAATTGCATTGATTTTATTTTAATGCGCTCTTGATCGCATTTGCATTAAATTAAAGCTGGCTTAAGTGCAAGCAAGTTAGGCGCTATTGCGCCTACCATACATCCTACTTGATTCATAATAATCTTATTTCATTCTCTCTTTCTGTCTCTTGCTCTCTCTCTCTCTCTCTTGACTGTTTACATTTACTGAATTGTTTATTAATCGTTGGTAGAGCTTCTTAATTATTACACGATTATAAGTCAATCCGCCTGAGTGTTTGTCGCTCTATTTGTCTGTCTGTTGTTCTGCCTGTCTGACAGTCTGATTGCCCTGCAGTCTGTCCGTGACTTGTTTGCCACTTAATATATTACTGCTTTAATGTTGCGCCACCCGTTGTGGTTGTCTGCTTCGGGTCGGCGCGGCAGTTGAGTGCAGATTAATTTAATGCGATTGGCAGCAGCTAATTGAGATACTTTTTAAAGATAGATTCTAAAAACGAACATACGTTAGCAATCGAGAATGAGATTTCGTAGAAAATTGATTAAAACTCTTTCTTGACGCTTGCTATTTAATTTTTTGTTTTCTTTTTATTAAATAATTTGCAGCATGTTCTTTACAGTCAAGTTTTTGTTTGCTATGAACTTTGCTATGATTTTTTTCTCAAAATATATTGTTCATCAAAATTTTTGTTTGTTATTATATTAGCTTAAAAAAAAAATTATGCGCTCATATTAAATTATATTTTTTTAATAATTAACTGTGTTAGTCTATTGATTTTGGCTCGCAACCATCATGTTGCCACTTTATCATTGTTGAATATTATCAATTGAGCTAGCATGATTTTGGCATTTCATCAAATATGCCTTCGTATTACGTATTCCCAACAGTCGCTGTTGTTGGCCATGAAATAGACAAAAAAATGTTAAAGCAACAAAACAAGCTAAATTGGCAGCAATTAGGCAATAAAAGTTTTTCTTTTATGTAGTTTATAAAAAAAATTCTAAATGTTTTCATTGCCAAATACAGTTTATTTTATAGTTCAGTATTTTTTTTTTGTTTATTTTTTTTTTTGCTGAGTTTATTTTTTTTTTTGCTGAGTTTATTTTTTCTGCTGCTAACTGTACTAATTATGTTACTTTAAAAGGCCATAAATAGATTAAAAAGCATTTATTTGTAGGTTGTATGTGCTGAGTGATGTTGTTGTTGCTGGCATACATTTGGGCGCTTACTTTGCCAATTGTTGTAGGCGTTTAGTTAGATAACTACTGCTAAATACTTGCTGCCATATTTGATGCTTGCTATTTTTTCTTGTTTAGTTCTTTCCAGTTTAAATATTTATTTAATTCAACTCACAGTTCATAGTCAAATATTCCTACAAAAATTTTTGCTGAAAATTTTATGATTGCTTCATAAATAATAAAATGTTTTTATCATAAAGTTAATTAACAATGTTTTATTTTAGTTTTAATAGAGCTTCTTTGACAGTTATTTTGCATGGACTAATTTTAAGCCTCATTAAGATTTTCGAATTTAAATCTGCATTAACATAACTTAATGAATTTTTCTTATTTATATATTTTTTAATGTTTGGAAATTGTTGAGAAAATAATAACAAAATAATTAACTATTGTGCATTAACTAATGGCGTTTTCGTTTCTACCAAAAAATGTTGCCTTTTCATTGCCCTTGCCTTTATTTGTGTTCGATTCTAAAATAAGTGCAAACGGGTGAGTAAATTCCGTGTTCGTTTCTTAAAATGTCACACTCACAGAAGGCAAAAAAGGCACATTTTCTGCCCTGCAAACTTTCTCAGGGTAGATGATTGCCCTGCATATCAGCTGTTTTTAAAACGACAATATTATGACATGCGTGCGTTAGACAAGGATGGTTATATTCGTTTATTTAAGTTGACATTTTTCGAGTAGGCAAAAACATGCACTTTTACAGGGTTGCGGGCAGCATTGAAAACATTTTGCACTGCGACAGGGCAACATTTTTTGGTAGAAACGAAAACGCCATAAACAAATGCAAACTAAACAATGCATTAACAACTAAATTGTAGCTGATGTTGATGATGTTAATGATGTTAATGATGTTGATGATGTTGATGATGTTGATGATGTTGATGATGTTGATGATGTTGATGATGTTGATGATGTTGATGATGTTGATGATGTTGATGATGTTGATGATGTTGATGATGTTGATGATGTTGATGATGTTGATGATGTTGATGATGTTGATGATGTTGATGATGTTGATGATGTTGATGATGTTGATGATGTTGATGATGTTGATGATGTTGATGATGTTGATGATGTTGATGATGTTGATGATGTTGATGATGTTGATGATGTTGATGATGTTGATGATGTTGATGATGTTGATGATGTTGATGATGTTGATGATGTTGATGATGTTGATGATGTTGATGATGTTGATGATGTTGATGATGTTGATGATGTTGATGATGTTGATGATGTTGATGATGTTGATGATGTTGATGATGTTGATGATGTTGATGATGTTGATGATGTTGATGATGTTGATGATGTTGATGATGTTGATGATGTTGATGATGTTGATGATGTTGATGATGTTGATGATGTTGATGATGTTGATGATGTTGATGATGTTGATGATGTTGATGATGTTGATGATGTTGATGATGTTGATGATGTTGATGATGTTGATGATGTTGATGATGTTGATGATGTTGATGATGTTGATGATGTTGATGATGTTGATGATGTTGATGATGTTGATTGTCAATGTCAATGTCAATGTCAATGTCAATGTCAATGTCAATGTCAATGTCAATGTCAATGTCAATGTCAATGTCAATGTCAATGTCAATGTCAATGTCAATGTCAATGTCAATGTCAATGTCAATGTCAATGTCAATGTCAATGTCAATGTCAATGTCAATGTCAATGTCAATGTCAATGTCAATGTCAATGTCAATGTCAATGTCAATGTCAATGACAATGTCAATGTCAATGTCAATGTCAATGTCAATGTCAATGTCAATGTCAATGTCAATGTCAATGTCAATGTCAATGTCAATGTCAATGTCAATGTCAATGTCAATGTCAATGTCAATGTCAATGTCAATGTCAATGTCAATGTCAATGTCAATGTTAATGTCAATGTAAATGTCTATGTCAATGTCAATGTAAATGTCAATGTCAATGTCAATGGCAATGTCAATGTCAATGTCAATGTCAATGTCAATGTCAATGTCAATGTCAATGTCGATGTCGATGTCGATGTCGATTTCAATGTCGATGTCGATGTCGATGTCGATGTCGATGTCGATGTCGATGTCGATGCCGATGCCGATGCCGATGTCGATGTCGATGTCGATGTCGATGTCGATGTCGATGTCGATGTCGATGCCGATGCCGATGTCGATGTCGATGTCGATGTCGATGTCGATTTCAATGTCAATGTCGATGTAGATGTCGATGTCGATGTCGATGTCGATGTCGATGTCGATGTCGATGTCGATGTCGATTTCAATGTCGATGTCGATGTCGATGTCGATGTCGATTTCAATGTCGATGTCGATGTCGATGTCGATGTCGATGTCGATGCCGATGCCGATGCCGATGTCGATGTCGATGTCGATGTCGATGTCGATGCCGATGCCGATGTCGATGTCGATGTCGATGTCGATGTCGATGTCGATGTCGATTTCAATGTCGATGTCGATGTCGATGTCGATGTCGATTTCAATGTCAATGTCGATGTCGATGTCGATGTCGATGTCGATTTCAATGTCGATGTCGATGTCGATGTCGATGTCGATGTCGATGTCGATGCCGATGCCGATGCCGATGTCGATGTCGATGTCGATGTCGATGTCGATGTCGATGTCGATGTCGATGTCGATGTCGATGTCGATGTCGATGTCGATGTCGATGTCGATGTCGATGTCGATGTCGATGTCGATGTCGATGTCGATGTCGATGTCGATGTCGATGTCGATGTCGATGTCGATGTCGATGTCGATGTCGATGTCGATGTCGATGTCGATGTCGATGTCGGATGATGTTGAGTAAGCTGATTATTATAATTTTTACCGTTTCCGTTTTGGGTTCTGGCCTTGATAATTTCGCGTGCTTTTTTATTTACAAAAAAAAATTTATCTGAAAAATAGAGCAAGCTATAGTATGTTCAAGGATGTTAGTTAAAAATTTGCCAACATATTTAAAATTTTAAATCCTGCTGGTAGCTCTGTTTGTTCTACATTCAGGCTGATTTTAATACTATGTGTGAATTTTTTTGTTATTCAAATACAGGCTAACCTGCAAGCTAAAATAAATAAACAGTCAGAACAAATGGTTTTTTTGTTTTTTTTTTTTTTTTTTGTTATTCTCACTAATGAATTATTTTTTGTGGTATAAATTTTTATTTTTTATTATATTAAACTTTATAAATACAATGCAAGAAGAAATAAACACGTCCACACGTAAGTCAAACAGACACATGCATGCTGACAGAATATCAGCAGAGCAGAGAGCTTCTTGCTAACAGACAGAACGCCAATCAACATATTTTACGTCTGTCTGGATTTTTTTTTTTTAAATTATGCTGCATTTATTAAATTTAAAAAAGAGCTTTACATAAAATTCAAGCTTAACACATAAATAAACATGCATGCGTTGTATTCACAAAAAAAAAAAAAAGGTTACATAAAAATTTAAAATTTGCTCACACAAACATTTTTACACACACATTTTTTTGGAATTGTAAAATTTTGATTGAAAGCTTATTGGAATTAAAATTGACAGTTAACGGAAATCGTGTATCTTTATGTTGCACTCATCTACTTCCGTTTTACTAAAGCACGTAGTAATATTCGATATTTTTTCTTTTTTGTTTTTATTCTGAAAAGTAAACTTAAAAATTGACACAGTTTAATGGATTTATACTAACGTATATAAAATATTGTTTGATTTTTAGTTTCTTTCCGTTAGTGTTGAACATATTTTGTTTTTCAATAAGCTGCTTGGATAAAATTTGCACTCAATTTAAATATAAATGGAATTTTTTATGTTGCCCATTTGATTTTTCAATTTTGTCTTGAGTTGAGTCGTTGATGGATTATGAAGTGTGTGAGTTTGTCTGTTTTTTTTTTCTTTTTCTTTTATTTAATAGACTGTCATAACATGACATTTTCTTGCATAATAATGATAGCTATTAAAGAAGACTTTGCTGGTTTGTTAATCAAAAGCTTTAAGAAGAAAAAAACAAACACTCAAAAATTTATCTTGCATAATTTATGGGCTTTTTTTACAGCTCAACCACAAGCAAATGTCTGCGAATTTTGATGCTTTTGTCAAATGTTGACGCAGATACAAGTAAGTATTTTTATATGCACTTCTAAATATGTGGAAAAAGTTTGATGAAGAAGTTTAATGAAGAGTGACATCTTTTTAATTTTGCGATTGTATAAATTGAATTGGATTTTAAAAGCAGTCTACAATTTTTTATATCTTTACACATTCACAAAAAATCGTTTTTCAAATTACTTTTACATCAAGTATTTTATACAAACAAACAGAAAAAGTTGAAGAAACCTACATACTAGAAAAAATCAGTTTTTAGACCAAGTTCAAGTAAAGAAATTGTAGCAAGCAACGTTCTAAATGTTATAATTGTTGTTGTTGGGCAGATGATAAGCGACGGAAGCACGCTTTGATTTCCGGCTCTGGCTCGTCAGCTATTGGGATCTTAAAAAAACAGTTACTACAGCGATTCTAATATAAATTTGAGTGCAAGGTACGATAAAGGTACGTATAGGTAAGAATAAAAAAAGAAGTTTAAGAAAGAACGAAAAGAAAATCTGCACTCAAATTAATGTTGTTGTTGAGTCTTTGTGACCTTGTCTCAACCTTTGCCCTCCCATTCATGATCATCAAAAAAGATCCAAAAAAAAAATTACACCACTTGCTCACAACGATCGCATGAAATCAAACATTTATTTTAGGGATACATTTCAAAGCGATTCATTATCTTTATTTAAAACTATAAGAATATTTCATAGTTTTGCTAAACCCAAAAGTAACTTAATAAAAAAAAAAATTGCAAATATTGCAAATATATTAAGTCGAAACAGATATAAAAAAAAATTTTTGATTAAAAAATAACCTTAAAGAATTTTCATTGTTTCGGTTTTTTTTTATTCCTTCTTAAAGCGCAAGAAGAAGTTCGGACTTTAATGTTCTAGTGTTGGTAATTGTTTTTGTAATGATTTTCGTACACATAATTTATAATTTTTTTTTTTAGTTTAAGAGAAAAAGCTTTTTATAAATATTTAATAAAATTGAATTAAGAAAAAAACTTTTGTAGTATCTGCTCCTCCAGCGATGTAAGATCTTTCACGTTGATTTTAGGTACAATTTTGGGTTTGTATGTGTGTGTGTGTGTTTTACTTTGTGTAGTTTTAAAGAAAACGAGTTTTTATCTATTTGATTCATGTAATGAGACTAAAGCTTAACTTTTACAAACGCGCTTTAATTTTTATATTGTTTTTTCTTTGTTTTTCTTTTTCTCTTAACAGAGCTTTGACTTATGTTACTTACTTTAGTAATCGCGCTAAGTGACTAGCTAAGTGTGGTGAATTTTAATTCAATGCAACACTTTTTTTCATGCTTTTTCTTTCGACTATTTTGTTTTCTTTTTTTTATAGTACTACTAGTGTAAAAGCCCGTCCTACGACGGGAAGGAACAATTTAGAGTACAAAATGCGACAAAAAATTTATTGGATTTATATACAAAGGTTTATATTTGAAAACATGTTTATTAAATTATTTTTATAAAACTTCCTTATATACAACATTTCTAGTAAAAAAATTCTTGGAATTTTAACCAATTAACTTGCCATCTATAATGCTTAGTTTTACATCATCAGCCCGCTAAAACTGCCCATGACTTAATACCAGTTCTTTTAGAAAAACTCCTACTTTTTGCAATATTTAACCTTGCAATTTATTTATGGTCATTGAAAATGTCAGTTTAATTGGAAATTGTCGCCTCCGGAGAGTGAAAGGCAAATCTGTGTTTGTCGGGGCCAAATCAATTCTTGGTACGAATACTATTTCATGTTCGCCAGTGCGCCTGTCAATATCTGTGTGATGGTTAATTAAGATTTTAGGTTTTTCAAAACTAACCACCTTCCATTACAGATATCCTTTTTGGTATTGAAATTTCGAAGAAGTATTATAATACTTCCAATTTCGAGGTTTAACTTTTGCAGTGGCATTTCTGAAGGATAAAATTCATTCAAAAACTCGGCAGGGTAATTTTGTTTATCGTTATCATCACTGTCTTCAATTTAATCCGTGCTCAGATCTCTCACTGTGTCACCAACTAAAATATTTAGAACTTGCTCGTTGACTTCGTTCACATCGGCATTTTTTGGGCACAGGATAGCAATTTTGGAATAACGGTTGATGTTGTTCGGACTCAAAGTATCGCCAAAAATCTATTTAACCCTTTCAATGGATTTGTCCATTATATTGGACACTTCGAAAAAATTTTTTTTTTATTTTCCAACGTCTTTTCTAAAATCAAATAGGTTGGTACTATGAAATGAAGTTGCAAACATGACAAAAATAATTTTAGGGAGTTATATAACGTTTAACTTAGTTAGATTTTCGATTTTATGCCCAACAGAAGCCTTACATTTTTTTATATCGCGTGTTAATAAATTTTGCAAATAAAGTGAGTATTGTGATTGGTATGCACAGTATAATTTTTTTTTTTAAATAAAAAAAAAAAACAAATTGGCCATTTCAGCCCTTGAAAGGATTTTGACCGAGCTTCTTATCGTCAATTGTGTTATGTGTGTTATTAAATGTTTGCACACAATTAACCGAGAACTGGACCTACACGTTTTATGCCGACTCCGAACGGCTAAAGTTCATGTTCTCAAGAAGCTTTACATGGAATTATTTACTCTCTGAGGTTTGCCGTTGTCTGCAGAGAGGTGGTGACCGATCTGAAAAATTTTTTATTGAAAAAACTTTTCGCCGCGACTGGGGATCGAACTCGGGCTCTGAGCGTACTCAGCCACACACTTAACCTGCACGCCACTATCACCATAATTTTTTTTATAATAACATTTGCATAAATAACGCATTTGCATTTGTCTCCGGTTGTTTTAGTTGAACTAAAATATTATAATACAACGTTATCGTGGTTTTGTCCATTATATTAGACAGCCTGCCAAAAGCAAAGCAGCTCATGTAAAAATCAGAGGGATGTTTTTTAATCTTTTTATTGCTTAAATGATGGGAATATAAGCTTAAAAAAATTGTCCACGATTATTCTAGGCAAGCCATTGAAATTGTTAATAAGCCAACCTTTACAAACAAAATAATCTGGAATTTCTATGATATCTTCATCTCCATTTCCTAACTTGAGTAGCCAATCGCTAAAACTTGGATCAGAAGACCGAATATTGTGATTTAATTCTAGCAATTCCAATTGACACCAACGTCACTGAATGTAATAATTGCTGCTCAGTTTATGCAGACCGAATAGGTTGCGGTTCTGTTAATTAAGAAGCACTGTAATAGCAAGACATGATGTTTGACGTATAGTAGTTGAGGAAAATGACGATAGTCTTCAAGTACAAAGATTTCCAATACATAATTTAAAAACAGGTTCTGGTCCATTCTGAACAGGTCTTAAAATGTTTAGTAGGTACAAACATTTCAAATAGATAATTTTACAACAGGTTCTGGTCCAGGCTGAACAGGTTCTAAAAAGTATAGTACGTACAAAGATTTCAAATAGATAATTTTACAATAGATTCTGGTCCAGGCTGAATAGGTTTTACGATATAGGGCACGGAGCAGAACGCTTGTCTTTTATATATTAAGATTCTTCTTCGATACACACACCAACGATTTTCGTTTGTTTCTTTCACACTTTTGTTACGCAAAAAATAATGCTTAATCAAGGTATAAAATTCTTTTTTATACATTTTAATAACAAAACCAAAGGTTATTTCATTTAGAACACTGTAACGACATCATTCATTGACAGATCCATCGGACATTTATGGTGTGTTAATTTTAAGGTTGCCACCCGACAAAAAAGTATTGCATTTTAAGAGTGGTGGTGCCGGCATATTGAACGCCCTAATTATGCTAAAAGAATTGCGGAATAAAGCTTTAGCAGCATATGTATTGTAATAGCAGCCAGCCTACTTAAAATTAAAAATTAACTGTTCATTTAAAAGGCGTAAATTTTTCCTTGATTAAAATATAATTTGGTTTTCAATTCTAGCTCGTGTTTTATTTCAGAATATATTATTTTGTGAAATATTATACATAATAACAGCCTATCCACTAATCTGAATATTTTGTTAATCCGAATAAGGGTTACACACTGTTTATCAATTAGTTGGAAAGAGACACCATCCCAATTTAGGGTTCGTACATTCCAGGTTCATATCCGTAAATTATTATCAGTTTTTTGTTTGCGGCAGTAGTTATTAGGTTTGGGGATTATTCTCTATTTATTTTTACTAGAGTTCGACAGTGGTTGAAATTGGTCTTTTTTACATACATTCTCTGTGGATTCGTTATTAATTTAATGTGAAAAACAAATTTTCTTCATAAAAATTTGGCAAAAACAAAAATCTTTTAAAAATAGTCGGTGCACTTCTAGTCCGTACTCTGATTCATATTAAAAAAAATTGTCAAAATTGGTTGAGAAACACTGGTGATATGGTTCTTAACTGTTTTCCCTACGCTTATTTATATATAGATAGCTGCTTTGGCATGTTTTTGTGAGTGGTAAATATCAAACCCAACGCACAACCTTCGCTTAAAGGCTTAAGGGGCCCGCCGCTTAGGTGAGACGTCAAACTAGCGGCTACTAGTCTGCCGTTTCCAAGACCGTTACCATATGAAGATCGTCTACCATAGTTAAATTGAGGATTATGCCCTTAACTAAACCCATGGGAAGATCTACATCCTTCTAAAATATTTTTAAGTCAATTTCATAAACACATAGCTAATGTTTGTGAAGAGTCGACTTGATAAGCATGAAAAAAGTGAATTTTTCTTGTTTTATTAAGTTAATTTAATGCAACACTTTTAGACTTTTGTTCAAAATTAATAAATAGTACTCACATTATAACATATATTGGCGCTTCTGTATTAACAACTAAACTTTACGAATATTCTGCGTTTTGGTGCAGGTTTTTAACCACCAGTGCATATCAAAGATATTAAAATCAATATAAAATTATTATAAGTAGTAACTTCAACTTGCACAAAGTCTTAACTCCCTATGCTTTACAAAGATTTAATAATCTGATAATGTGACGAAATGTTGTATTAAGATAAAAAAATTTTAAATATCAATTCACAAAGACTTGCATAAAAACAAAATAAATGCATCAAATTGAAGTGACAATTCAAAAAACCACAAAAAAATCTTGGTGCTATTAAATGTCAGTTGAGATATACGTATGCATACAAGCAGAGTCACCCACACATCACCCTACATGCACACACGCTCTCACCTTAATGCAAGTGAGCTTGACGGAAGCTTATATCGAATCCTGCTGCTGTGTTTAAATTTTGCATTATGTTGACTGTCATGTTACGCTTTATTGCATCGCGTTTCTTCCCTTTAAATTGTAGATTTCTTTCTAAAGCTAAAGCTTTATAAACTCCATGTATTTGGTTCAATTTTTGCTACTGTTGTAAGTTTAAAGTTAGCTTGTATTTCAAAAGTCTTTTAACAAAAGAATTAGATTAAAAATGTTGCATAAAGCCTCAAAAATTATCCTACTTATATTATACAGAATTTAGCCAAGAAAAATTTTATAAATATACAAATATTTTTGAAGTGAAACTTCTTTGGTGGCGAGTGAAATTTCAAGGTCCTTTTTCGTGACGCTAGGATAACGTTTTCAATTCATATGAAAATTAAAAAAAAATTATTGCCGCTGCCGAGAATTGAACCCCGAACATAGTTGCTTATGAGCCAGAATCAACACGTTTACGCCACGTAGGCACATGATAAATAGCCAAACAAAATGCAATTAAAACTTAGATTAACATTAACATTACATTATTAACATAACCGTAATATTAGTTTTCATCCTATAAGTATGCATGGAAAAAAAAAAATAGAAAAATAGCTAAAACAGGAGTAGAACGCGTTCGTGAATATACACTAAGGGAAAAAGTTATGTAGTCAGTACAGAGACAGCTATGTAAAATCTATGCACTGCAACTTGTATGAGAACGCAACAAGAGCAGTATTTACTGAGTAAAGGGAGCGTGTACTGACTACATATCAATTTATTCACTTTTTAAAATGAATAAAAAATGTATTCAATACATCATGTTATGTGTTGAATACATAGCAGACTTCAATAGATACAATCAACGTTTACTCAATCAACGTGTTATGTAATTTTTTACACAAACTTTACTCAATACATAAAATATAGACTCAGTACACGTCCCCCTTATACGATTGAAGTGACACATTTATTCATTACATAACATATGGACTCAGTACACGTATCTGTTGCACATCGGCACACGATTTTGCTGTTTTATTTCATTCGTTTTTTGATTTTCAAATAGGCAACACCTCCAAAGCCTTTTTAAAAATCAGATTGGGAATGAGTTTATCCACTATACTCTAGAACAAAAGGGATGATTGGATAAGAAATAAATGGCGGTGTTTCTATAAGTAATTGCCAATTATTTTGTGAAATCTAATCATTTCTTTATTAAGTTATTTATTACATGTGTTGAGAGGATGATTTACGCACAGACATTATGCATGTACTCATTGCATAAAATTATGTTTTTAACATATGTAATGAGTAAATGATGTATGTACTCATTACATAAAATTATGCATTTAAAATATGTAATGAGTAAATAATGTATGTACTCATTGCATAAAATTATGTACTCCAAATATGTAATGAGTAAATTGTGTATGTACTGAGTCAATAATTTATGTAAAACGTACATAAGATCTTTACTCATTACATAAAATTATTTGTAACAGTTTGCGATGAGTACATAAAATTCTTTATTGACTACATAACCGTTTGAAAGCATTATGTAGTCAATAAAGATTTCAACATGTACTCAATACATGAAAAATGTAAAATTTTTGTGTGCAGAAAACTATGCGATGAGTACATAAATTTATGTATTGAGTCCATAGGTTTTTCCCTCTGTGTATAGAGCGAATTAGAGCTCTTAAAAATACAGCCGCAGCTGGGTCTGCAACTAATGATGAAGGTAAGGTGATTGCAACAACGGCTGAGTTTAAAAATGCATTTTTACGAAACATCAGTGTATTTTGGTGAATCTACAAAGAACCAATCCCCAAAAAACACACTGATGCATCTCAACAAAATTTTAAAGCCAACCAAGTTGATGCACTCAACAATCAACGTTCGCTGCTTTATGAGGCCCTCTATCAACATAGCAATTATTATGACCAGGAAGCAGGAGGTAATAATGAACAAGATTTGCCTTTGTTTTCGGAGGCTCCTTCAAAGAGTACTATGCAAATGCAATCCAGCATTCAAAAAGTAACAATGTTGAGAAGACATTCGAAAGCAACTAAAACACCAACTGAACTAAAATAAGTACCGAAAATAACTGTTATTTTAGAATTTTCAAATGAAAACAATTGTCGAAAGACTTTTTCATATATACCATTTTGTTACAAATGTCCTCAGCCTCACGAATATTAAGTCGCTTTTAAATTTGAAACTAATTCTTGCCTAGTATATTTCGAGGAAAAATAAAGGTTACTTTTGACTTTTATTTTATCGGTCAAAAATAGCAGTTATTTTGTGACTTTAATTTTTTCGGTCAAAAATATCAAGCAATTTGTGTTTTCTTAAAGGCCGCTTGACAGATTGAACTGTTGACACCATGTGTAAAATGTCTCACCGATGAGATAAAAAATAATAATAAAAATTAAGAGATAAAAGTTAATATGTGACACTTTCGACAAAAACCATATTCGGTACGGTCCCTGTATGCAAATATTGAATCAACAAATTATTATTCCATTTCGTATTGATTGAATTTCTTTTCAGATACTTTCTCTCTCTATTCCACACTAACATGTCTCTTATTTCTTACTGTTAAAGAAGTTTCACTTCTGCCACGTGTACGTTGCTACACGCGAGTTTTTTTTTTTTTATTTATGAGTCTAATTGAAATATATCTTTAATATTGAGTGTTCTAAGACCATTACAATTATTGACTTGATCTTAATTGTAATAAACAGCAAATACAAACTTTTTCTAGCATTAAATGAACAATCAATATAAGCAGCTTACTATTGTTGAATATGTTGGCTGCAACAAGCTGCTTGATATGCATATGCCAATAAACACACGCACACACTTAGTATACTCTCCAACGCTCAGACAGACAGATGGCTGCAGTCATTATACACATTACCTACACAGTGTTGCCACTTATGTTACTTGGCAGCTTCATCTTCAAATTACACTTAAACAACGACATGAACAATAGCAAAAACAACAGCAACATCTAAAACCAACTCACTGCATGAAGTAGTCTTGAGCTCTTTATAAGCTATTCATGCATATTGAAGGCAAAAAGCAGCCAAACAAGCCATACGAACAACATGAGGTCAAACTTGCGTGCGCAAGTGGCAGCCTGTTAGCATCTTAGTACCTACATCAAAAGTAAACTGCTGTTTATATTGTAATTTTAGAGCAGTTAATTTGCAAATTGCAAGGACTTTTACTTTAAATACTTGTTGCAGCTGTGGTGGAGTAAGAAGAAAACGCTTACATAAAACCAAGATAATCAATTAGGTGTAAATATACTGCAAATAAGTTGCCTCGGCTTGGTTAAGACATCATTTCTAAGCATGAAGAATTTTTTACCACAAAATTAAAAAAAAACTGAAATAAAGACTGTTGAATTTTGTTTAGTTTCTCACAGAATGCTTAAAATTTACTACTAAGTCTTTAAATGTGTCAACCAAGTGATTATATATGTTGAAATATGTAAATTTATTCAAACTTTCTTTCTTGTGTCTGTCTTTCAGTATGTCTGTCATCTAAAGTTGGACCCCATAGTTTATGTAACATTTACCAAAATTGCGTTTTAAGTGCAATTCAATTAGCTGCAGTTCAGTGCGGTTGTAGTGTGTGTGTGTATGCATGTATGTGTTCTGTTATTATTGTTGCCTAATTTTAGGCACACTTGTCACTAGCTAGAATTATTCACAGCAGTTTTCACACTTGAAGCATTTAGCTTAAAGGGGGCATGACATTGGCCTTTTTTTAAATCGACTTTTTTTATAATGTTATAATTTTGTATTTTAGTAAATATTCTAAGAAAAAATTTCTTGGAAAAATTCCTACGGGTTGAAAAGTTACAGCCGGAGTTATTGAGAGCGCATTTTTATTTTTCTTTGCATTTTTCTTTGTTCCCAAACTTTGAACGCGTTTATCTCGAAACTATGTTTTTCGTACTGGTTGTGGCACTACCCAGCAAAATCTTCGCTTACATATAATCGAACAAGTAATCCAGAAAATTTCATTCATCGCTTACCCTCTCGCTTACAGAACCCATTATCTTTATACAGGCATGTCATTGGAGGTAATCGATGAAGCTTTCGCTTGACATGGGAGTACTTATGTAAGCACAAATTAAACTTGATGAATAACTTCTTCTCAATAATCACTTATTTATTAACAACTAAGAAGTTATTGAATAAGATGTTCTCTGCACAAATTAGAAAAGCGATTCAAATATTGGAAAAATCAATTTTTTTTCGTACATCTTTTGCTTAACAACACCAATCACGAGTTAGAGAATTTCTTCTTTAAAATGAGAAAAATACTTTTATTTAATAGATATATGTATCAGTTAATTAATTAATGTAATATATTTACCTTTAACACATTTTTCTGTATTTCATTCATAAATCTGGAATTTTTTTCATATTCAAAATTATAAAATTTGACACTTTTGAAGCAAAAATAAAAGTAAAAAAAAATTTCAATTATAAAAAAAACATAACACTCATTTCAAAAGCAAAAAGGGCTGACATTACTAACTGCATTAGGAGTAATATACAATATAATGCATTATTGGTCACCAACATTTATGTTATGCGTTTTATAATCGAATGCAAATCAAGGCAATACGAAAAATTTTGCTGGGTAAAAATTGGAAATTTTTTTTTTTATTTATTTAAACGATAGCGAAATCGTATGACACGAGCTTTTTTAAAATTTTTATTCGTTTTTTTTATGAATTTTTTAAGACAATATTTTTTCGAAAAAACACACTTTCCAATTTGGAACATCACCAAAAATTGAAAAAAAATGTAAAAAAATGCTCCTGTCATACGATAACCAATTTTGTTAAAATTTAAAAAAGTCATTTTTTTCAGATCGGACAATTTTTGCGACTCCCAGCGCTGCAACTCCGTTTTTTTCTCTGCCACCAGTTTGGAGCTTTATAAATGTATAAATTATTAATTATAAATTTTGAAGTGAAAAATATATTTTTTTGTATTTTTTTCTTGTAATTTGTTCAATTCTCTACAATAATAAAATAAAAAAAAAATAATAAAAAATTTGGAAACATGTTTGTTTCTGACTGAGTAATGATTATTTAAAAAAATATCTGATTTCTCTGCCGCGAATGTAATGTCCCTCCTTAAATAATCTGCTCATTCTTATGCAAGCCTTTTCTGTCAGCTTTTAAATCATCAAGTAGAGAGCACTCTACCGTCAGTCTATTAAAACTTGATAAATCAACTTGACAGGGGAATTTATTTGACATTGAAAATAAATTGAAATTAAAAAAAAAATCCATTTGCAAAAAATTGTCAAATTAATATATGATTTATCAAAAAATTATAGAATATGAGTAATTTTTAACAACTTAATATATAAAAGACAAGCGTCCTGCTCCGTGCTCTATATATCGCTCAAACTGTTATAAATAGTTGTTATTGCTATGTTTTTTAACATGTTCGGCCTGTTACCTGAACCAGAAACTGTTCTAAAATTATCCAGAACCTGTCTAATCCAGAACTAAAACTTTTTCTAAAATTATCCATTTGAAATCTTTGTACGTACTATACTTTTTAAAACCTATTCAGCCTGGACCAGAACCTGTTTTACAATTATCCATTTGAAATCTTTGTACTAACTATACTTTTTACTACTACTACTACTACTACTACTACAATACATCAAACATCATGTCTTGCTATTACAGAGCTTCTTAATTACCAGAACCAGAACCTATTCGGTCTGCATAAGCTGAACAGCAATTATTACATTCAGTGACATGTGTTGTCAATTTGAATTGCTAGAATTAAATCGCAATGTTCGGTCTTCTGATCCAAGTTTTAGCGATTGGCTACTCAAGTTAGGATACGGAGATCTAACGAATGATTATTTTTTTTGTAAAGGTTCGCTTATTAACCCTTTCAATGGCTTGGCTAGAATAATCGTGCAAAATTTTTTTGAGCTAATATTCCCATCATTTAGGCTATAAAAATATTAATAAAACATCCCTCTGATTTTTACATGAGCTGCATTACTTTTAGCAGGCTGTCTAATGTAATGGACAAAACCATAATAACGTTGTATTATAATAATAAAGCTCAACTTAAATAACCGGAGACCAATGCAAATGCGTCATTTAAAATGTTATTATAGAAAACCAAAATTATACTTTGCACACCAATCACAATAACCACTTTTTTTTGCAAAATTTATTAACACGCGATATAAAAAAATTGTAAGCTTCTGTTGGGCATAAAATCGAAAATCTAACTAATTTAAACGTTATAAATCTACCTAAAATTATTTTTGTGATGTTGGCACAACTTAATTTTATAGTACCAACCTATTTGATTTTAGAAAAGGCGTTGGGAAAATAAAAAAAAATATATACCGAAGTGTCCAATATAATGGACAAATCCATTGAAAGGGTTAAAAAGATTTTTGGCGATACCTTGACTCCGAATAACATCAACAGTTATTCCAAAATTGCTATCCTGTACCCAAAAAATTCCATGTCAACGAAGTCAACGAGTAAGTTTTGAATACTTAAGTTGGTGAAACAGTGACAGATCTGAGCACGGATTAAATTGAAAACAGTGATGATAACGATAAACAAAATTACCCTGCCGAGTTTTTGAATGATTGTTGTCCTTCAGGAATAACACTGCATAAGGTAAACCTCAAAATTGGAAGTATTATAATACTTCTTCGAAATTTAAATACCAAAAGACGTCTCTGTAATGGAACGCGGTAAGTTGTGAAAAACCTGAAGACTAAATTAATCATCGCACAGGTATTGACAGGCACTGGGGAACATGAAATAGTTTGCATACCTAGAATTGTTTTGTCCCCGACAAACACAGATTTGCCTTTCACTCTCCGGCGATGACAATTTCCCGTTAAACTGGCATTTTCAATGACCATAAATAAATTGCGAGGCCAAATATTGCAAAAAGCAGGAGTTTTTCTAAAAGAACCGGTATTAAGTCATGTGCAGTTTTATGTAGCCATGTTAAGAGTTCAGCGGGCTGATGATGTATAACAATACTTTATAGATAGCAAGGGGCAAGATGAATTGGTAAAAAATTCTAAAAAATTTTTAACTAGAAATGTTAAACCTTTGTATATAAATCCTATATATTTTTTTGTCGCATTTACTTTTTGTACTCTATAGACGGAAAGACGGACTTTTATACTAGTTATAGATAACCTAGATAACATAGATAATTTTTTTATGAATTTTATAGGAAATTTTGTAGGTTATGCACAATTTGTTCTATTGTGCAAGCCAGCTGTGAAATTTCAAAGAACTAAATATACCACCTGAAAAATATTAAAAAGGTCAAAAAATTTCAGTTATCTGCATTAAATGATATAAAATATGTCATTTATATTTAAAGAAAATTTCAAGGTCACACACAGTTTGCCCCTAGTGCAGCTAACATGTAAGGGCCACATGTTGAATGTGAACCACACCTAAACGTCAAGTTTTTTCTGCATTTGATTTGACAATTCTCAATTTCAGACTTATTCAATTTGAACCATGAAAAGATACACAATCGAGCAACGTGTTAAAGTTGTTCAGGCTTATTATGAAAATGGACATTCAAATCAAAATGCATATCGTGCACTTCGAGAGGCACATTTTCAACTCAATTCAATTCGTCAATAAGCAGAATTGCCACATTTGGGCGAATGATAATCCAAGAGTGATTGTTGTAAAACCAATGCACCCACAAAGAGTGACTGTTTGATGCGGATTTTGAGCTGGCGGCCGGGCAGTTACTGTAAATGGTGTTCGCTATCGTGAGATGATAACGAACTTTTTTATGGCCCGAATGGGTAGATATGGATGTGGACAATATGTGGTTTCAACAGGACGGTGCCATTTGCCACACAGCTAACGAAACAATGTCTCTTTTGGGCGACAAATTCAATTGCCGTGTTATCTTACGTGGTAGCGATGTCAATTGGCCGCCAAGATTATGTGATTTGACACCGTTGGACTTCTTTCTTTGGGGTTATTTGAAAGAAAAGGTGTACGCCGATAAACCAGCAACAATTCAAGAGCTAGAAGATGAGATAATTCGGCACATTAACGGCATAGAACCTCAATTATGCCTAACCGTCATCGAAAATTTGGACCATCGGATAGAGGTTTACCGCCGAGGTCGCGGCGACCATTTGGCCAACACCTTGTTCTATACATAACTGAACTATACCAATATTTTCATAATAAGAAGAAATGACAATAATTTCCTAAATAATTTGTGTTTTATTCAAAATCAACATCAGCCCTTAAAATTTAATCAACCTTTATATGTATATAAAATTCAAGCATGTTTTGTCTGTTATCTCATAAACTGTTCTTGCTCTCATCGTATTTTTACATGCATTTTATTAACTTTATTTACACATATTACAAATTATCTATGTTTTCATTGTATATTTTCATAGCATTTAGGAAATTTTTTTAATTGTTCATGTATTTTGTACACACACTTTATGAACTCTAAACACTAGGCTTTGGAAATATTCATGTTCACATGTTTTTTATTTTTGTGCAGACATCTGTAACGTAATCTGCAAAGTAATAAGCCAGTTCGGTATAGAAAAGTATATATATTCTTGATCAGCGCCACCTCGTGACTCGAGCTATTCATGTCCGTCCGTCCCTTCGTCTGTCTGCGAGCTGTCCGTAAACACAGGATAAGAAGGAGTTGAGATAATTAGATGAAACTCAGTACACATGGTCCCAAGGATCTGCACTATTGAATATTTTTAGAATCCACCTACGGACACGCCTAGCTCCAATACAACCAAAAATTAAAAACTGCATAAAAAAGAAACAGTTTCGATAGTATCGTAATTGTAGACGTAGAATTCGGTTTAAAGGCTCAACCAAGTTATGCGTAAGCATACAAAAGTTAGAGAGCAAAAGAAGGTACTTGCTCAGCAATAAATTGAGTTGCCCAAGTTCTGCGTATGCAATTTTTCGTTCAGTTTCTCAATTTTCGTTTACTTTTCAAAACATGAGAGTAAGCGCCCGACATCGTATATTGCTAATCAGTAAAGGAAGAATCATCCATTTTGGTCCAAATGTTCCATGGAACCCATTAAAGTGCCAATGACCCACCTATGACCTCAGATAATCCCACTGCATCCGATTGGCCATAGAATCATCGATTTTGGTCCAAATGTTCCATGGAACCCATAAATGTGCCAATGACCCACCTGTGACCTCAGATAATGCCACTGCATCCGATTGGCCATAGAATCATCCATTTTGATCCAAATGTCCTGTGTAGTTGTGTAGTTCGAAACACGTGTTTGAGCTGAAGCTCTAATACGAACCAATCAGTTCGTGCAAAATAAAAACAATACAAGCATCAACAACGAAACAAAAACAAAGAAATCAGCAGACACAGCAGGTACATTATAAGCAGCTGATGATCGACTTTCTCATATAAAAACATGCATTTTTCTTCTTATATTTTACTATTTTCTGACTTTCATATAATAGCGACAAAATCCAAAATTAGATATTCATTCACCGCAGGATATATCTGATATTTTAGTATATAATTTATCTTTGAACGATTAGTATTAAAGGCTGTAGGTATACCCTAAAGTATTAGCTAAAAACGTTGCATGACCTTCAAAAAATCTGTTAAAACGACCCCATACAAACCGCGCTGTAAGACGTAATTCTACGTCAAAAATTAATAATTAACGTACAACAATAAAATTTGGAATATATATTTCTAATATTAAAACAAAAGTGTCCTCGATGGGTGTAATCCACCCACGGACACGTCCACCTCCCATATAACCCAAAAACTGAAAACTCAATATATAAGCTTATGGTTAACCTACAGACTAAAAATTTGTTAAGTATGTATTTTATATCAAAACAAAGATGTCTTCACAAAATAAGTGTCATCCACCCACGGACACACCCACTTCCTTTATAACCCAACAAGGGAAAACTCAATAAATAAGCTTATGTTTAAGGTTCAGAGATATAATTTGGTACGAAGGTTTTTTATTACAAAACAAAGAAGTTTTTGAAAAATGGACTTGATGCGACCACGGAGACGCCCACCTCCCATACAACCCAAAAATGGAAAACTCCATAAATAAGCTTATGTTTGTCTTATAGAAATACAATTTGGTACGTATGTTTTTTATATCATAACAAAGATGTTTTCGAAAAATGGATGTTCTCCGCCCACAGACGCATCCACCTCCAATGCAACCCTAAAATTTAAAATTCTATAAATTAGCTTATGTTTGTCCTATAGAGATAAAATTTGGTATGTTTGTATTTTATATCAAAACTAAGATGTGTTCTAAAATTGGTGCAATACATCAACAAACACGCCCACCTCCCATACAACGCACAATAGCGAAAACACTATAAAAGCATTAATATGTGAGCTACAGGCATAAAATTGGTAAGGGGAAATTTTCCATCAAAATTTAAATGCATATAAAAAATGTGCTTCATTCGCTTACGGACACGACTATTTTCAATATTATTTTATTGTATTTTGAAAAAGTAGGCTTAGGGTATTTCAAAGTCGGGCTTGACCGACTTTACTTGTTTTTGTTTTTTTTTTATGTTAAGTGCCTTTGACGAAATTTTGAGTAGAAAAATGAGTTAAAGACACTCAGAAAAGAAAGAATTTTGAATCATTTGCTTGACTTAAATCGTCGTTAAATACGAACTTTATCGTTTATGAATTCGCTAAACAATAAAGAAATAATAATTTTTGTTCATAATTGTTTATAAGTGTACTTAACTTTTGTATTAGGCTTATATCATTTGTAATAAATTTTAAATATTCTTAACATTTTAAAACATTCCTGAACATTAAAGATTCATTTATTTTATTTTTTTTTTTTTTTTCGTTTCAAGAGATACTTTTTGTTGTACAAGCATTTTTTTTTACAACCATTTTCGCAAGGTTTTCCAAGCAAGAATTTTTGGTCAATTAGGTATGTTTAAACAAATTAAACACAATACAAAATACAAACAAAACGTCCATTAATTATGTAAATTTTGATTTTGAAATAAACTGAAGCACCGAAAAGTAGCGCACATTCCTACATAACTTAGTAAGTCAACGAAAATTTGCATCATATCCTTATGTCTTCCTTATTTGAAGTTTACTTTATGTTTTTCTCAAAGTTCTTCTCAAAACTTTCAGTGAGTATCTAATGAAGTTTCAACAACGTCGCATTATGCAGGTGCAACTTTTAGTTTTGCGGTTCTCAACTGTGACTATAATGAAGTTAGGTATATGGGTTTGTGTGTGCTTTTGTGCTATTATAATGGATGTTAGAGTATATCTCCTACAATGAGAGTATCTATTGTTATCAATTATTATGACTTAACTTTTGATCACATAAATATAAAACATAACACTGCACATTATTTTATGACTTGAAGATGTTTTCCATTGTTTCGAACAATTGTTCATTTCAAGTTCTGTTCATGTACCATCAAATTATGTTCGTCTTTTTTGCACTAATAAACTTTGTCAGATTAAATTAAGCTCAAAAGAAGATTCAGAAAGCAGAACGCATGTTAGCAGAATGAATTAAATTAAGTATCAATAACAAACAAAATCAACGTATTGGCAACAGACACAATTAATGCGATAGCAGCATAAATAGGGCAACTGGACCAGCAGCAATCAACAACAACAACAACAACAGCAACAATGAAAATCAGCTAATTAATGATATATAAACCAAAATTTCCTCTTTCACACTGAGAGCTCATTACAGAGATTATTAACAATATTGGCAACGCTTTGTTGCCGAGCATTCGGCCAGATCTTCATAATTATGCACGTGCGTGTGAGTGAGAGTGTGTGAGGATGTGTTTTTGCCAGTGTATACAGTAATATTGTATGGCTATATTAATATACGCATATTAATCAAAAGTACACACACAATTAGCTGCAACCAATTGACGTCATTATGATGTTATTGTTGTTGTTGCTGTTGCTGTTGCTGTTGTTGTTTTTGCTGTTTGTATTCTTGGCACTTATTTTGGCTTATTCTTCTGAGGCCATTTGTAAGGTGTAAGCCAAACACTTGAAACGTGAGTAGCTGCAAATGAAGTGCCTTATATAGCATATGTTTAATATATATGTGTACGTTTGTAAACAGCAGTGCTTTTATTTAACTGATAGCATGTCAAACACAAACACACACACACACACTTGCAAATATCACGCAATCAACTTATATAATGAGCAATTTATTTTGTCAATTTAGTGATTGCCAATATTTTTACTTGATTGCGCTTCAAGCAAAAGAAAAACAGCACAAAAAACAGTACAAGAAGAAGCAAATTAAGAAAAACCAAATATTTTTATGAAGGGCAATTTTGCAAGTTCTTCATACTCCTGCCTGGTTTACTACATAAGAAGTTAAGCTAGTAAAAATGCTTTACCTGGACCCTTGAGTGCGTATTAATTGCCAATGCTTGCAATTAATTGGCTCAAATATATGCTCGCTGAAGCGTGTGTGGCATTTCTATTTTCACATAATTATTTTATATATTTAAGTGTGCATGTGTGCCGGTCTGACTGCCTGGTCATTTCATTCCCCCATCCCAGCTTGAAACTCATTTGCATTTTTATTAAAATTATTTTGCTGCCAGGCAATATTATTAATATTTAAGTTTATTGCTGCCAACAAAACAAAAAAAAAACAACACAAAAAGCTTTAAGCAAAAGTTATGCTTAACCGCTAAATTTAACTGCCTTTTGTGGCCAGCATAAAGCATGCGCCAGAACTCATTCTGCATTAACCTTCAAAGAGCATCTAAATTAGCGCCATTCAGCCACCACATCCTTGTAGAGTTCAGAACAATTCAGAACTGCAGTTGCTGCAACTTGACTGCATCATCTTTTTTAATTTTCTTCTCGTTGCAGCTCATTTCAACAAACAAGCTCATTTCAAATGTTATTGTATAAGTTTTCAAATTATATCAAATGTTTTTTGTTTTGCAATGTGCTTTTTCCTCCTTTAATTCTGTTTTGTTGTTTTTATATCACTTTTGGTCTGTACAGTTTTTTTTTTTTTCATTTGAAAATTCTTTGATACGCAAATAATTATGATAACAGTTTGCAAGACAATTCAAAGGAAGTATGTTGCTGCTTGTAGTATGTGTGTGTTATTTTTCATTTTCCTTTTAGCATTGCATGATGCAATTTTATTGCATAATCATGCATATGAAGTTGTGCATGTGTGTGGTTGTATGTGTTTGTTAATGGCCCTGATGTCATTACTTTTTTTTCAATTAGGATGGCTTTTTCCTGTAGATTTTTTTTATCTTTAAGATAGGGTGGCCAAATATTCGACAATGTGTGAAAACTGCAATAATCTGAAAATTACGATCGAATAACCGGTTTTTCGTATGCATATATAAAATTTAAAACTGCTTCTACGGTTTTCACTGAAATCTTACAAGAAATAGCATAAAAAGTCTGTATAATAAAGAAAAACATTAAAAAAACTTGAAAAGTTTGTATTTTATAAAAAAGTACTGAGCATCAAATATTTTATGTATTTCGAAAAAAAGATAATTAACTTTTTGGTGTTATTCAATAAAAAATTTTAATTAATGAAAAATTATTTACTATTTCATAATAAAAAAAAACTTTGCATAAAACTCGTTAAAAAAATAATTATTAAATTTCAAGAGAAAAACTTAAAGTAAACTAAGAACAAAAATATTCGAAAATGTCGAATAACCCGTCCCGAGAAACACGAAATTGTTAATTTTAGCAAAAATGTACACCGGCAAAAACCTTAAGCCAAAAACAAAAAGATTTTTTTGAAACCTTTGAGATAACTTTAATACGCCCATGCGTACTACGTGTATTACAACTACGTGTACTACTATTTAATCACAACGTTTATATCGCTCATCACGAGCAGGTATAGAATAACCTACATATTGTTATTGGTATCGGTTCACAGTACCTACTTATTTTCAAATATGAAAGAAAATAAATCAAACTTTTAAGAAAATTTTGATAAACTTTTAAACTGTTAAAATTTGACTTTGAAATACATAAGACTAGATGGATGCATAAAACTCAATATTGTTAGAATATTCTATTTTTGGAAAAAAAATTAAACTTGAATAAATTCTTCTTTCACATTATTAACAATTTTTAATACAGTTAACTACATTTTTTTAAAAAAAAATTTTACTTTTGACAAAAATTGAAAATCGAACAAGTGAAAATAATTTCTTAAATAAAATTACTTATCGTTTTAAAAGCGTTTCTTTTAGAAAAATTTAATTTCTCTATTAGAAAGTTTTAGTTCAACCCCTTCAAGCAAATTCACAATTTTTAAAAACGATTAGAAAAATTATAGCCGAAACCAGTATAAAAGCAAACTCAACCTTTAAAATCGATCCATTGGAATTCCTTTTCAAATAGTGATGATTTAAACACCGAAGTTTACGTTAACAATTACGTTTAATTAAAATTGTTCAAAAATTTTTGACAAAAAACAATTGTTGAAAAAAAAAAATTTCAAACAAACAACTATTATAATTTATACATGTTATACAGTTTTTGGGACACGACACTTGTGGCAATTCATACTCAATTCATACTCAGAAGTGTAAAAATTTGAATTTTTAGATGTAAATTCTTACGTGTGGGTAGTAGCATAAGGTGAAATTTCTATGCTTTGAAATGCTATAACTTCTAAACAATTAGAGGGAATTTTTTTAATCACTATTACGTTTTTATGAGCAATGATTCTTGCAGTTAATCACGATGACTGGTGTTTACAATACAGTATGACCTCTCTCATCGGAAAAATACATATTAAAAAGAAAATATTGAATTTTCATTATAAAAACAGAAAATTTGTTGTAGGCATTTTTTCAAAAAATCTTTAAAAATAGAAATCGTTGAAATTCCATCCTAAAATTTTGAACTAGCCCTTGGAATTGATTCCTTAAAAAGACACTATATAAAAAAGGTAAAAAATTTGTTGCGATGACCTTGAAAAATAAGTTTAAAAAATTTAAGATTAAAAAAAAAAATTTTTTTTCATAAAAGCACTGCAAAAAAAATTTACCACCAAAAAGACACAGTCCAGGTCTTTAAAACCTACTTCAGTTCTTTTTCTATACGACTTACGGTTTCGAAGTTAGAGCTGAATGAAAACATGCACAAATTGTATTTTTGAAGATATTTTGATATTTTTCACAGTGTATAATTTCAAAAAAAAAAGTTTTTGGCAAAAACAAAAAACACAGTTTAAGTTATTTTTACGAGCACTACCTACATTCAAAGTTTGAAAAAAATCGGAAACACAAAGGTCAGGTTTTGCTATAAAAAAGTCGAATTGACATGGAATCACCGACATTCAAAATGATACGAATTTAAACAATTTAATCTTAATATATAACAGACAAGCGTCCTACTCCGTTCTCTATATCGCTCAAACTGTTATAATTGTTATTGTTTTTGCTTTTGAAAACATGTTTAGCCTGTACCAAAACCTATTTCGCTATTACAGTGCTTTTTATATGAAAAAGTTGTTAGCCTAAAAGTATGCACACAAAATTTATTTTATATTTATCATTAAGGCCTTATTGACGAAGACCGTAACAAAACAACATTTGAGGTGAATGAAAAATGTCATATTGTCCGGTACTTAATAATTCTGGATACTACCCGTCGTATGACAGGTTTCTATACTAGTATTATTATAAAACTGAAAAAATACAGACGCCATTTAAGGAAAAATAATAGAAAAATAAGAGCGAGAGAAAAGAGAGGAAGTTAGGAAACCTTGATTCTACAAGGTAGTGACTTCAACGACCTTATATGTAACACAAAACCAATATGCTTGAGTTAGAGAAATTATATCTTGCAACCACGAGGTTAATTCTTTTGCTAGATCAACAAAATTTATTTTTTTATAAAAGAAACATAGCACTAAAAAAAACAAATAAGCCATTTCAACTTTTGAAAAGACTACAAGTCTTTTGCCGAATCCAAACGGCTAAAGTTCATTTTCTCAAGAAGCAAGATAGAACAATATCACTGAGTTAAATATTGTCCCAGAAATAACTGTCCATTTTTTTATTGTAAAAAAACCAATGATGTTTTTTTAACAAATCTTTCAGTTTATTATTAAGTAAACATTACAAAATAAATGAATATTTTATTTACACTGAAAAAAATACACGTAAAAGACTGTGCACTTTTTGATTAAGGTTCTCCATTAGGTTTTATACCGAACTTTCGTTGTCCTTAATGGATGCTCGACGCCATTTACGTCGAAATATTTCGATGTTTTTCGCAGTTTGTTTGGTTTTCTTAAGATTTATTTTCATTAAAGCCCAATAATATCTTTCGATTGGACGAAGTTCGGGGCAATTCGCAGGATTGGCTTCTCTTGGTAACACAGTGACATTATTGGCTTGGTACCAATCCATCGTTCTCTGGGTGTAGAGACATGTTGCTACTTCAAGTCAAAATAGTACTTAACCTTGGTACTGACGTATAAAAGGCAGCAAACGCCGCTTCAGACACTCTCTGATATAAATTTCGGTGTTGATTGTGCGATCTGTCACAAATTTCTTAGGGCACATTTGCAAATGGCCTGGCACACCATGTATTTCTTTGGAAATTTTGTATGTTTTTCGGTGGTCAATTTAGTAGATGCTCCAACCCTTTTAACCGCAGTATAATATGCGTATCCAGGTAACTGCTTGAAATCCGCTTTACCGCACGTTTCATCATCCATTATCCCGCTACAAAATTTGGACAGGTAATCGCGATACAGTTTTAAGCCCTCCTCTTGGCTTCGGCGTCCTTTTCTTCTGAGCTATCAGCTAATTTTTGTACTTTTTAGCTCCTTAGGTTATAAAATTTGTTAATCCGTTAAACACTTAACTTCCATGTTCCCGCATTTGCTGCCATATCACGAACCGAAGTGCCTGAATTCTGAGTAAAAAGCCCCTTAACGTTCTGGGCCACCGCTTAGTTTGCTAGACCACTTTTTTCCCTGAGAGAAAATTTCGTTTTATGGTCCTTTGGACAGTTTTTACGCACACGCCAACTTCCTTAGCGATCTTTTTGTACGTGGTGTTTGGATTTTCCAGGTATTTGCAAATAATTGCTTTCCGCTTTACTTCTTGTTGAGACGACATCTTTTCAGTAGCTCTTTTATTTTACTTATGAGTATTTTTTTTTCATCCGCAATATTCATACTTTATTAAGGTACCAAATATGTTGCTATAGAGGTAACAGTTTTTTATAAATAACCTTAAGGTACTATTACAGTGTGTAAAAAATGAAAAATTTTTTTTTTTTTTTTAGAATCTGGTTCCTTAAGGTCTTAAGATTGAGTATACGAAATTTTAGAAAAAATATCAAATAAAAAAAAAGATATAATATACATTATATTCGTATGTCACGCATTTATTCATATATTATTGTTCATAGAAGAAAATCTAATCGCGTTTTTCTCGAAACAAATTTTTTCGAATTGGTTTCTAAGATATCTCGAGTTCTGCTTGATCGATTTCGATGAAACTTGATTTATTGTAATCTTCATAGACTCTGTTAAGCACTCTACCTATAAAAAGTAGAGAAACTTTTATATTTTGTTTTTTACGGCTAAGAATTTCTGCCAAAAAGAGGGGTTTTTTGTAAATTTGTTTTTCAACGCATGCCATTTTTTTTGTTTACCTTATTTTTTTATTTGCGTAGGTAGAGTGCTCAACTACAACCCTTTACTGAAGAATGCACTGTGATTTTTTACTTTCCGACGCCTTGGAAATGCTGGAGACGAGAAACCAACTTACAACCTTTTTTTAAACATGCCAACTTCAACGACTTCTAGAAAATAAACAACAAATACAAAAACAAAAAAAAACATTTTTTTTTATATCTTCAACTTTAACTGTACATAATGTAAATAAATTTGAATTGAATAATTTTATAATACTATGTGAAAAAAATTAATATAAAAGGTGTTGTTTTTAATAGCTTCACACTGTAATAGTACCTTAAAACAAAACGACAGTTATTTCTGGGACAGTCTTTACAAAAAATTTAAAAGATTTTTTAAAATATCTTTTATAAGAAATAAATGCGATCTTTTTTTATAAATGACCTTTTTATTTGAAGAAAGTCAAGTAATTTAAAATTGAGTTAATTTTTTTTAAAAAAATAAAGCATGTTTTTTCAAAAAAACAGTTAAGAGCATTATTTTATAGAGTATTGTACTTATGAAATAAACTTTGTCGAGTACACGTAGAAAAAAAAACACTTATCTTTATATGATAAAAAACTTCCCTCTTTTCTATAATATCAATTTTCTCTACTTGTAAATGTCTTGTAAATGTCAAATAAAATGTCTTCAATTAAAAAAAATATTCACATATTCGAAGAAATACTTCTTCACTTGTGGGAAATGGAAATATTTCATGTCTCTAATAATGATAAGTATTCTTCTCGAACCAAAAACTTCTCATTTATAGAGAAAAGTTTATAGAAAATGAAAAATTTTCTTCATTTTAGGTAAAGAGTTCACTATGAGATATATTTTCTTTAATTAAAACTAATTCTTTATAAAAAATAAAAAAGTCTGCTTTTCTAAAACGATATATTTTTCTCATATTGAATTAGATGCGAAAAAAAGTAAAAAACGTGCAAGCGTTTATTTTGTTTCTGATTCTATACTTAAATACAAGCACTGAAATTTATTGCTTTGTTGGTCGAGCCCGTATAAAACCAAAATATTTTTTTTGTAATATTTTTTTTAAACATATATAAATGCCAATGTTAATAGTAATAAGAAAAAAACAATTTTATGGTTCAAAGCTGGGCTACAATTAAATAACAAATACAAAAACATATATAAGATGAACAATACTTAAATAGGATTAAGTTATCTCTGACAACATCTCAGTGGAAGTGTGAATGACTGGCATGGGGAGGATGTTGGTTGGTACCCCAACTGTGTAAGTGTAAAATTTTAATTTAATTATTATTATTATTATTACAATTCTAATTCTATGATTCATTGGCTGCTTGGACAGAAACTACCTCCGAAATAAGATTGCACTTGCATCACAAAAAAATGTTACTTTAAAATAATACTTTATTTTATTAAACAAAAAAAAATAAATATTTAAAATCAAAAACAATTATGTCCTTGTCGGGGTTTGAACCTGGGTAGTTGAGCGTCTAAAGCGAACACTAGCAAGCGCGGCTAAATTCGGACTCAGGAAAGTGTGTTTTAATGTCAATAAAAAGATGTACGTTCGTAGCCTGTTCTAAAATTTTTAAAATTAAATAAATTTTTTTTTGTTTTCAGATAAAATTGATGCAATAAAGATAACGCTTCAATCTGTAATAAGAAATATTTTTCTTTTAAGGAAAATAAGTCTTTATTGATGAGGAAATATTTCTCTTATTAACCATTTTAAGACAATTTTTGGGAATCACATTTAGAGAAAAGCATTCTCTGGAGCAAAGTCTTTACCATTTTTCTTTATATATGAAGCATTTTTATTATATTCAGAGAAATTTTTTCTGAGTGTAGGCAAATATATTTTTGTAAAATAAGTGTTCATTACCTTACAAAAAACACCTAATACTTTTAAAATTTGCTAATTTTGATAAGCTATCTAATATATAAAATCAAATGTTTGTCTGTCTGTCTGTCTGTTCCGTATAGGCTCGCGCACAGTTTATCCGATTGAGCTGAAATTTGGACACCGAATACCTTTCATAGTGAGAAAGAACATAGGGGGCGGAAAAAGTGGGCAGAATTATGTGGGTGTGGCAACCTATAATAACTTCTAAATGCCTAGACCGATTTCAATGAAATTTCGTATGAAGGTTCCACTGCTCTCAAAATAAAACATAAGTTATAAAAAATTCGAAAGACTTACGCAAGAGGGCGCTTTAAGCAGTGCATTTTTAAGACTCAATAACTCCTAAACGCCTGGACCTATTTCAATGAAATTTGGTATGAAGGTTCAACTGCAACCAATATCAAGCACAGGTTAAAAAGTGGGCGGCAGTATATGGGCGTGGCATTTTGTAATAACTTCTTAACGCCTGAACCGATTTCCATGAAATTTGGTATGAAGATTCAACTGGTCTCAAAATAAAACATATAGGCAATACAAAATTCCAAAGACTTCCGCAAGAGGGCGCTTTAAGAATAATAACATAATAACTCCTAAACGCATATGAATTTATGAATTTAATAATGACTTAAGAACTCCTAAACGCCTGGACCGATCTCAATGAAATTTGGTATGAAGGTTCAACTGCAACCACTTTAAAGCATAAGTTAAAAAGTGGGCGGAAGTATGTGGGCGTGGCACTCAATAATAACTCCTAAGCACCTGAACCGATTTCAATTAAATTTGAAATGAAGGTTCGACTGCGCCCAAGATAACATAGCCTATAAAAATTCCAAAGACTCAGTAACTCCTAAACGCCTGGACCGATTTCAATAAAATTTGGTATGAACGTTAAACTGCACCCAAGATAAAACATAAAATATAAAAAATTCCAAAGACTTCCGAAAGAGGGCGCTTTAAGCAATGCATTTTTAAGACTCAATAACTCCTAAATGACTTGATCAATTTTACTAAAATATGGTACATGAAATAAATTGACTCTGCAACAGAATTGAGGCTATTTAAATTTCAGAAAACTTCCGTGAGAGGGCGCTTTATTCAATCAACTATGTTCGGCTCATTCACGTCAAAACGTATGAACCGAGTTTGATGAAACTTGGCAAGCATTTGTATCTGTTACTGAAATAGATCCTATGCTTTTAAAAGTTCTTTCGACAAAAATCAAAGAATGAGCCGAAGGCAAACGAAGTCAAGAACCAAAGACGAACGAAAAAAAAGAAGTTTAACGAATACCAGCAGAAGCTATACAAAGATGAAAAAAATTAACCAAAACCGAAGTTGAACGAAGACACTTTAAAAATCGAATCGATGCTGCAATGCATGCTAAGAAAAACTGAAAACGAATTTTTCTCGAAATGACTTTTCAAACTGCACTCAGAAAAAAGTTTCTCGGAATATGATAAAAATGGAATCATATTTACTGAAAAATAGTATTGACCTCCACAGAATGCTTTTCTCTAAATGCGATCCTAAAAATTCTCTAAAAATGATAAAAACCTTCTATGAAAAAAAGATATATATATAAAAATAATTCGATTTTAAAGAAAAAGACTTTTTATGTTTGAGAACAAATTTGTTTTTACTGAATTTTCATTTTCAAAAAATTTTTCTGTATAAATGAGAATTTTTTTGTGCGAGAAATATATTTGTCATTATAAGAGACATTGAAATATTTCCATTTCCTAGAAGTGAAGAAATATTTCTTCGAAAATGTGAAAATTTATTCTAATTGATGGAAATTTTATATGATAAGAGAAAATTGCTATTATCGAAAATAGAGAAATTTTTCACCTGAGGCAGATATGTGTTTTTTTCTTAGTGTTTAGAGTGTGGGTGTCCATTTTCCTCAGAAACCAGACGTCAGATCAAGACGTTGAAGATGTCATTTTTTCTTTTAACCATGTCTGGCAGGTACAGTTTTACGGAAATTTGACTAAACACTTTCGATGAAAACGATAATTTAAAAAATTTTAAAATTGAATTGATAATTTTAAAAACGTTAAAATGAGAGCAGTTTTGAAACTCGTCCTCTTTCTGTGCTCGAGGCACAACCCCGAGTAACACCGGGTTACATCCGCTAGTAACAAATAAAAGGATTATTGGATTGTAGGGAGTTTTCAACTTTTATATAAAGTACTAACATTTGCTTTCCAAAATATTATTTGCACCTTTTCATGAATAAGAAATTAAATAGATTTAACTCTTAATAGAAATAATAAAAATAAAATAATGAAATAATAATAAAATAATAAAAAATAAAAAATAAAAAATAGAACTCTTAATAGATTTTAATAGAAAAAAACGAGTTGGATGATATTTAATTTTATGCTTTTACCCAATAGATTTTTTTTACATTTAACAAATTAAATTAACTTAGCATTTTCATTTTTGTTTTTAATGCAAATTTATTTGGATCCCACATCCCACTAGCACTAGCGAGTGTAGCTTCCAAGCTATACAAAGGACAGAGACGAAACCCAAAATCGAACAAAGACGAAAGTGCCACTAATGAAAAGGACATATGCTCAGATGCCAGGGTCCAATCAAATTATTGATTTTCATTTTTAAGCTTATCTAAGGCTGATGTCAGGGTGAGCACTAGAAGCGAAGCGATACTTGAAACTTTGCTATTAGATGCTATAAGCAATGCTACTCTATGTCAGAGTGAAAGAGGTTTTTTCTTACTAAAAATGCTGAATCATTCAGTATTATATTTCAAATTTCATACAAGTCCTTGCAAACACCTATAGAACGCTTTAAGCTTTCAAATAAGCTTCATAAAGCTTATAGCATCGCTTCTACTTTGACATCTTTTGAATTGTTTCATAGAAAAACACAGGCAAAGCTTTGTAGCTTCGAGTAGCTTTATAGCATCGTTCACTCTGACATCTGCTTAAGTTTTTGAAGTCTATGTCATATGAGTTGCTGCAATATCAGGATCTTCTGTGGTTCTGTAAAAGATGTTCCTTAGAGTTGTCGTCTCCAGAAAATCTAAGCAGCCGTCAGAGCACAATTCATTGAAGGCCTAGAATATGAAAATGGTGATCTAAAAAAAACCCAAAAAAAGAGACTAGAACTCCTCAATTGCCCATTTCTCAAGCTCTGTTGCTCAGAACAACTCTGATCTTATAAAAATATTTCCAATTTTATTAACTGAAATTTTATATAACAAATGAACACAAAAATTCAATTCTCAAATGATTTTCAGCTTTTTACGTACCATAAAGATTTTAAATTATTTTTTTTTTTTTTTGATCCGTGACCAGTATTCAGTTCAGTGCATAAAATTTTAAATTTCAAAAACTCCAAAAAATAAAAAAGTGCACTTAAAGCTTCTTTAACAAGTTAACACATTATTTTTTTTTTAGTTTTAATTTTAAATCGTCTCTTTTTATCAACTTATAAAAGTTTTATATATTTAAAAAACCAGCAATTTAAATAATAAGAAACAGAAATAAGAAATAAATTTAAAACATATAAGCAACAATATTTATTACTACCTTGTAACGTAAATTAAATTTTTATTAATTTCCACAACGTCGTAAACCGAAGCACTGTTAAAAAAATACATAATTTGATATACTTCAAAACAATCAGAAATAACTTCAGTTCAGAAATAACTTCAAAAATATGCTGTTGTTGCTGTTATCTATCTTAACTGAAAAATTTTCACTATCTATTATTGCTTCAAATCCATCAAAACATCAATGACAAAAGACATGCTTGCTCCATGGCATAATTTAATAGCAAAATATTATTTGAAATTATTTTCTGATTGCAATAAAATTTGAATAGAAAATAAGTTTTCATGCTGCTACACGTGCGTACTTTATTTTGAAGAGTGCTCGATTTAAGGTTTCTCAACTGCATGCAAATTCAACTGCAGCTTAAACATTACCGCTTGACTTGTCATTTGCAAGAATCTAGAAAATTGAATACCCGAGTAGCATGCAGCAAGGAAATTCTTGCTGCTGCTTAATGTTAGATTTAAGCATGTTTAAAAGAAAGCGGAGAAAAAATAAAAACATTTGAAAAGAAAGCTTTAAGCAGACTAAAAATCCCATTTCTAGTTATTCTTGACACTTGCTGCCGCGCGCTTTCTGGTACTTGGCTTGAAGTGCAGCTGCAAGAAAATCGCTGCGACATCTTCATCTGTTTTGATGCAACAACAAAGCAATCAATTATTTAGTTTGCATTTGTGTGGGTGTGTGCGTTTGCATCCGCCTTTGCTTTGCATTGATTTTGGCATTGCTTGACTTTGATGATACCGCATCATGCCAAGTCGCGCTGCTGCTGCTGCTTGGTCCCTCTCCTACAGCTGATTGCATTGCCTCTACTTCAGTAGCGAAGTGCTGCATCACGCAATGAAGTGTGATGCTGACGTTTGCAATTTTCATCCATCAACTAAGCTACTTAAATGTGCTTGTCATAACATTCGCGCGGATGAGCAGTGCTTCACCCTATCATGGTATCCTTTTTGTCTTTGTTTTCTTTGATTTTTTTTTTTCATTTTATGCATGTCTGCTGTTCAGCTACATTGTTCGCAGCAGCAACAGCAGCAGCTTTTCAGCTCGTTTCTTACTTTGACCGTATGACGCTGCTGTGTCAACTTGGCATTTTCTGCAGCTTTACTTCCGTGCTCTGCTTCCTTTTCTTGTGCCTGGTATGCGTGAGACTTAACATGCTTGATGCATCCTGTAACAAACAATAAAGAAATCATTTAAACATGCATCCCAAGCGCGCTGCAAATCGATGAATTTTAGTGATATTGCTGCGGATTAGAATGAAAATGTTGAATGGAAGCAAACAAATGACGACAACGATGACGAACGGCAACGATGATGATGACGATTATGATGAGCTTGAATTTTAGCTAGTGACTCGCATGCTAAGCAGCTGTATATAAATCTTGTGCTCGCGTGTTTTTTTCACCATCTTTGATGATGAAAATATTTGTTTGGGTTTGTGTCTAACGCAGCTGATGAGTTTGCATTTGTGTGATATAAAGAAAATGTTTGGGGAAAACTGTTGAATGGCTTATTGATTAAATGACATCAGCTTATAAAAATGTCAGCTACACGTGTTTTTTTTTTACGCTGTATACCCTTTGATTATATTTGATTGATGTGATTGATTGAATTACAAAGAAATATTATTAATCATACGACGTGTTGCACAGAAATGCATTTTTTTAAGAATTTGAAAAAAATCTTTGCTCTAAAGTCAATTTTGTTGAATAATATTTGATGTGACAACGTGACGTCTTATCTTGCAGATTTCGAAAACAGTTTGGGGAGAAAATGTAATTTGTGAAAATATTAATCACTGAGTTAAGATGCTACGGTAATATTTATAAAACATCAATTCAGACTGCCATTGCTCAACAATAAAAATAAGATCGTTGTTGTCATGAGAACACGAAAAGAGGCACTTTACCAACGAAAATGCACCAAACACGCAACAGCTATGTATGAAATTATTACTGGATGAGTGCAAAAAGTTATACACCTAAAATAAATATTGTCTACTTGGCCTTACCACAAAAAGAAGCGAATTTCGCTCCGGAAACAGAAAATCATGGTCCGACAGATGAATGTTACACGAAAATCACGCACATTTTTTTAATGCAATTTTGAAAAGAAATAGGATGAAAAAATGCAAACGTCTCTTAGCCAGAAGCACCTTGATAACTTCAACAGAAAAGTTTTGTTTACCGATGAAAATATTTGTACTATACAGGAAAATTTTAACAAACAAAATGACAGGGTGTATGCACGGTCATCTAAGGAAGAATTAAAAAGAATCTTACGATGGGGTCACTGGCTTGCATTTCTGGCAATAAGGAGTCAAAGCATCAGCCAAAGCTTACGAAGAAACCGTTTTGGAAGCCTTTGGGGCTTTCCAGCAGAGTTCTGTGCTGTCCCATAAAGCTTAAATGACCCACGCTTGGCCCCAAAACATTTAACCAGTATTCATATACTCTAAAGAATGGCCCACAGGACGGTGTACTTCCAATTTTCACAGAATATTAGCTCAAAGCGCCCGGCCTTGACGGCGTCCCATCAGAAGTCGTACCAGTTCTTGCAATATCGACACCTCAGGCGTTGTTGCATAAGTATAATGTCTACTTGACAGAAGTCTACTTAATAGAAGTCATTTTCCCTATGAACTATGAACTAGGGAAGAGATAAAGTCTTATGCTCATCAGGAATGGGAAACACATCCAGAGTCCCCTTCGGAAAAACTGATTATGCCTCGTCTTGCAGCCGCAATCAATAATGGCGGGGGATTGTCCCCTAGTTAGCATGGCTTTAGACCCGGTAGATCCACATGTGAAAAAGCTCAGAGTAAAAATCATTACTCCAAAGGAATGGTCTTACTGGCCACCCTGAACGTGAGACACGCTTTTAAAAAAGCTAGTTGGAACGATATGAACGACGCTTTGGAAAATTGTTTCCGAATACCAAAGTATCTAAAGACATTGCAATCTACCTCAAGGATTGCAAACTCATTTACGAAACCACAAGCAGCTCCAGACAAAAACTGGTAACGTCAGGAGCAGCACAAGTGTCAATACTAGGTCCAGATCTGTGGAACGTAAGCTACGACGAAATTCTCAGTATTTATATGCCAAATGATACATATCTCGTCAGGAAAGCAGTTGATATCGCTGCCATGATCAGCACACGGTATACCACAGAAGCACAAAAGCAGCTAAACCAGGTCATGCGTAGAACACAACCATGGCTTGACTCTCATCGCCTCCAACTTGCCACCGAAAAAACTGAACTCCTTTTTCTCACAAGAAAGCATATTCCACTAGAAGTTGAAATGCAAATCTGCATAAACACGATCACTACCCAGAAGGTAGTGAACTACCTAGAGATAAAACTTTATTCCAAGCTGTCCTACTGGGCACAGATACAAAAGCAGCCCAAACAACAGCCTGGCTTAGTCAGCTAAGGGCAGATAAAGCAAGCCAAGGCAGAGCATGCAAAATTTGTTAATGTCGACATCACACTAATATTATTTTGTATGAAAGTGAGCTGTGGGCTGACGCACTCAAAACAAAACGGAGCCGGAAGCTCCTGTCTGTGATACAGAGAACGGCCGCTCTATGGGTAGCTTCAGCGTAACGTACAGGTTCTGAGGTCGCGATATAAGTGATCAATGCAACCATACCAATCGATCTTTCAACACAAGAATGCAAAAATACATGAACTGATAAGGTAAAGCCACAGATCCTGCAACGGTGGCAAGAGCGATGGAAGACCGATACAAAAGGCAGGTGAATAGCGAAAATCATCCCCTATCTTGACAGGTGGTATAATCGAGCATTCGAAGATGTTAAATTTCTATACCACGCAGTTTCTATCAGGCCACGGGTACTTTCGAAAGTACCTCCACAAAATGGTGACAGATAGATCAATGACGTGGAGGACAACTTCTTCCAATGCACACGGTGGCAATTGGAGCGTCATGCCCTTATAGAAATGGTCTTCGCTTTTAATATAGACTGCGAACTCGAAATTATGGTCAGCAGGGAGGAGAAATTGAAATATGTAGCGCAATTACGATCCGCGCAAAGCGTTGCCCGAAAAAAGAAAAGTGACCTGGAAACGACTAAGCTACCAGGATAAAATAAAGCAGGCGAAGCTCGAACGAAGGACAATATAACGAAAGCGTAACACACGCTTAAAATATGAAAACGGTCCCAGGTGGCCATCTTTGAGGGGCTGTTTTTAGTTGATGCGAGCTCAACATTAAAGCGCCTCACGAAAAAAAGTTGTCCGGCACAGTTGTTGAAAATAATCCTTGGTTTATGTTATTATAATGGTTTCCCAAATATTGCGAATCTAGCGATAGTCATTCGTGAGTTGAAATGGTTCACTATCACTATCACTATCACTATCACTATCACTATCACTATCACTATGACTATCACTATCACTATCACTATCACTATCACTATCACTATCACTATCACTATCACTATCACTATCACTATCACTATCACTATCACTATCACTATCACTATCACTATCACTATCACTATCACTATCACTATCACTATCACTATCACTATCACTATCACTATCACTATCACTATCACTATCACTATCACTATCACTATCACTATCACTATCACTATCACTATCACTATCACTATCACTATCACTATCACTATCACTATCACTATCACTATCACTATCACTATCACTATCACTATCACTATCACTATCACTATCACTATCACTATCACTATCACTATCACTATCACTATCACTATCACTATCACTATCACTATCACTATCACTATCACTATCACTATCACTATCACTATCACTATCACTATCACTATCACTATCACTATATTTAAATAATTATTATGACAATATAAGGGTTTTTTATTAGCCCCAGGAAGCGAATAAGAATTATAACAAGAAATGCGATAAGGAAGAGAAAAAGCTATAAACAAAGATAAGGACAAAATTAAGACCAAGCATTATGACAAGGATAATAACAAGAATACAGAACATATTACCACAAGGTTTAGGAATATAATTAGGAGAAGGATTAGGACAAGGATTATGACAATTAATACCAGAATTATAAAGACAAGAAATGGAATAAAGATAAAGATAGGAACATAATTTGAACAAAGATTTGGTCATGAACAGCGACAAGGATTTGTACAAAAATGTTGATACGGCTTAGGAAAATGACAAAAGCTAAGATTAAGAAGGTCAATGATTTCAACAAGGACAATTATTAGGTCAAGTACTAAAAAAAAAAACAACAAATTGGCCATTTCAGCCCTTGAAAGGACTTTGACCGAGCTCCTTATGATCAATTATGTTGTGTGTGTTATTAAATGTTTGCACACAATTGACCGAGAACTGGACCTACATGTTTTATGCCGACTCCGAATGGCCAAAGTTCATGTTCTCAAGAAGCTTTACTTGGCATTATTTACTCTCTGAGGTTTGCCATTGTCTGCAGAGAGGTGGTGGCCGATCAGAAAAAATTTTTATTGAAAAAAACATTTTGCCGCGGCTGGGGATCGAACCCGGGCTCCGAGCATGCTAAGCCACACACTTAACCTGCATGCCACGGTCACCACTAAAACTCCTTTAAAACGCTTTAGTTTTATTGAACTACATATTTAACCAAAATAAAAAAAAACATACCAAAAAAAAACAAAAAAAAAAACAAAAAAAAAACATGATAAGCTGATAACTCTTCGTTTCATTTGAGTTGACCTAACTTCGGTGTTTCTTAATGCGACTCAAGCCTTGGCCTTAAAGTTTTATGTTATTTTTTTTTCCTTGTTCATTTATCATCTTAACTTGCATGCGACAAAATGGCTTCCCTGTGTGCAGTCGCGTTGCCACAACCATAGACCAGCGTGTATAACTTTAGTGCCGTAAATAATTGTTGTGTGTTTTTTGTTGCTTCTGTTGTTGTTGGTTTTGTGACACTAATGTTGATATTAATTATTGCAAAACGCTTCAGTTCATTAGGTTGAGCAAACTTTGCTGCACATGCTAGGATAAGCATAAAAATCAATTTATTATTTATTTGTTAATTTTTTTTAAATAATTTTAATTAAAACGCAAGGTATATAAATGGTTTAGTTTGTTGTTGCTTATGTATTTATTTCATATAAAAAGTAAATAAATTCCAAATAAGCAACTCATTCATATTCTTTGTGAAATAAGCGCCAAAGCATGATCCTTGATAAACTGTTGACAAGATATCAACAGAACTAGAATAAACTTTTTCGCTTTCAAAATATAAAAACAAAAACTAAAAGTCAAAGGCAAGTTGTTAAAGCTTGCTTAATGTTTTTATTGGATTAGGTTATATTAAAGTAAATAGTTTTTTAAATTTATTCTAACAGCTATTTGAACATAACTTAAAAATACTTATCTCAAGGATGCTAGTTGCATGTTGCTTAAACTTTAAATTTAATTTACACGAATTACCTGAAGTTACCAACAACTAGTTTTATTTTTTATCAGCTTTGTGCACTTGAATTGTTTTGAACATTTTACACATGCTTTAACTTTATCACACGCAATCAGTAGCAAATAATTTTGATTACATACTTACTTTTGGAAACTTTCAAAAGACCAACAGCAACAGCAAACACACACACACACACACACACACACAAAGACACACAGGCATGACACTAAGAACATAATTTACACACAGGACTTTATCTGCTTCACTTACATTTCAGGGAGGTTAAATATTAAATTGTTGGTTGCTGTCAATGACAGCAAGCCTTACAGCTATAGCAGACAGCTATACTTTTTACAGAAAAAAGAAAAAAAACAAAACAAAATAAAAAAACACATCATAATTTTTGGGTTGCAACTTGACAAAACGTTACAACATTGCCAACACACAAAATTGTGTGCTTTTCATGCAAAATATCCAAATAATTTTAGACTACGTCCTTTTTTTCTTGCTACTTGGCAACTGTTGTTGCTAGCAAATACAATTATTTATAATAAAACAGCTACAAAGAGAACAACAGTGACTCTGTTCAACAACAAAATTTACTAAAGTTGTTACTGCTTCTTGCTTCACTGTTGCTTTGTTGTTGTTGCTGTTGATAATAACGATGTTCTACTACATTAAACGCTGGCAAAAAACAGCAAGAACAATTCTAAGAAGAACAGCATAATGCATGTCAACACTTGTTGTTGTTGTTGTTGTTGTTGTTGTTGTGGGGTATCTTGTCAGCGCTTTACTTTGCTACACTTAACTTATTTCGGCAAGCAGCAGCAACAGCAACAACACATAAATTTGACGTGCTGCTAAATAATAGCAACAACCATATTAAAGTTGTTAACCACTGATATGGTTTACTTGTAGCAAACTCGCACTCACACACACACACACACACACACACTCGCACATATGTGTTTATACTTTCTAGACCACATAATTTAGCATCCACAACATAACGTCGTCAATGCGGTCGTTCGGCTTCCGCTTCGCTCCGTTTTGTTCAAGCGGAAATCGGAAACACAAAAGCTTTCAATTGTTGGCAGCAGGTTTTGCTACCGTTGCTGTTTAAAGCTACAGCTGTTTTATTATGAGTTTTTAATACAATGTTCGCTGCTAACGTTGCTAAAGTACATGAATTGAAAAACCATTAAAGCTACGAAGCAGCCAAGATTTTGTGCATTTAATGATACGACGACGAACGCATCAATCGATTTACTTGTTCAGTGAGCACAAGACGACAGGAATGAGAAATTGATTGTATTAGAAGTGAAAACAACAGCAACAACTCTAACAGCAGCAGCAACACATACACCAGCATAGCTGAATGCTAGAAATTTATATTGTTACTAAGCAGAATTATAATGAGATTTCATGGAAACAACAATGATTGTTGCAGCCATTGAATTGGAATTTAATATTAATCGTTAAGCTACAAATGTAATGTATTATTTCGCACCAGCTAAGTTTTCTCAAATTAATAAATATTAAATAAATATTAGCTGCTGTTTCATTTATTTTAAGCTTCTTAAAAATTAACTAATTAAAGTGAATTTAATTTAATTTAAAATTAATTAAATGAAGTGAATTAAAAATTTTATGAGCACATCCATCAATTTTCTGCCAACTTTAAAGCTATTCAATCATTTGGAATCATTTGTTATTATTTTAGCTTAAAAAACTATATAAAGAAATTTGTAGATTTTTTTCTTTTAAGCAAATCTTGATAGCATAAAATAGTTTTGTTTTACAGTTTTCTTCATTTTTTAAGGTTTTTTATTGAACTGAAGGGGAAAATTTAAAAATGGATTAACAAAGAGGAAATTTCAGCAAAAGTGTCTGATTTTAAATCAAAATTTAAAACCTTAAAACTCATATATATATTATAATATTTAACGTTACAAATTTTAACAACTAAATTCATGAATGCGTTTACGTTTTTAAAAAGGTGTTTTGCTTCAGTGATGCTACAAGTGGTAAAATTTTAGCTTTTGGGGTACACCAGTACGAAACTGCGTCATTTTTTACAAAAAATATTTAGTTTTAGTTTAGTTTTATTACAAAAAATTTTGCAAGTCTTCATGCAAGCATGTTGTTTTGCATTTCTTTAGTCACTTTGTTGAAAAAACACACTTTTTAGCTGTTTTGTCTTAGATGCTCCTTGACAAAGCTTGTGTTTCCTCACCGAAATCCTTTATGACAACAACGGAGCAGCCACACACCTTGCGTGGTTTGCCTTCCTTGTCAATTTTACACAAACCGGACCATTCACCCAGTTTCTTGTGAGAATCAACACGGATCAGTGGAATCTGATGTTCATGGCAGAGAGCTGTAACGAGCTTCTTGTAGAGGGGTTCGTCAAAAGACTCAGCCAAAATGCACAACACAGCTTGGCGCTTGTCCAAAGCTTTGCATGCCTGATGAATACCATGTACGAGACCATCGGCAATCAACGACTTCTTAAGCACTTTTTGAAGCGCGGTATTGATATCCATGGCGTCACCAACAACTGGTGCGGCTGAGGGAACATCTACATCAACGTCTGCCATTTTTGAATGAATTCGTCGTCTTTAAACGTTTTGAAATCCGGAAAGAAAGAAAGAAAAAGGTACATTTTTGGATTTTCTATTTTGTATTTTTATATTCTATAGATTGGTCGATTAATCGATTGCGTCAAACTATAAACAAAATGGTACTTGAAGAAAGTTTCGGCAGCGAAGACTCCGATAGCGAAAAAGCAAAAGACAGTGCACAAAATTGTTGGTGAAGACTCAGTGATTTATTCCTAGCAAAACTAAAACATTTCGATTTAACAAATAATTTATAACGCTTAAATTAGTTGCCAAGTTTGTGAAGTAAAAAATATAATATTTTTCTTGAACCTGCAGAAGCTCTACGACATTATTTAACACTTAAATGTCCCTAGAAAAAATTTAACTTTTTTCCCTTCGGCTCAAAAACTTTGAACACAACCCGGAGCCACGCTTTGATGTCATTCTTTCCGCGTTTGCTAGGAATGTTTACTTTAAAGCGGTACCTATCACGGAAAGAGATGAGTCGCTCGTCACATGTGATATTTTCTTGTGGAATATATATATCAAACCGGATCATTCTTGTATGGATAAAAAAAATGTCAGTCGGTCGGGGTCTCAAAACTTAAAAGAACTTATTAAAATAATTTCTGCATCTTTTTTTTCAAATCGGAGAAAAACCGCCGAAGCAATTTTGATTCTCCTGAAGGTCTTTTTTGGTTAAAAAAACATGTTTTTTGCTTGTAACTTTTTATTTTTCACAGAACGCATACCCAGATCTGCTAAAATGTTAAATTTAGTACTCATACTAACATTTTGACATAAAATAATTGTTAAAATTTTGTTTCATTATAAGTCTTATTGACCACCAAAAATTGAATTTTTTGCTATTTTTAAAAAAGCATTTTTTAAAACCACTGTAAAAGACACATTTTTTATTAGATTTACGTGGAATTGTTATTGTTGGAAATGTATTAAGTTCTTCTTTCGTTCTGTGTATAGCTTTAATAATGTCACCGCCAAGCAAACAAAGCTTACACCAAACTATCTTTGCCCCTCAATATTGGTAAAACAAATTATATTTTTTATTATGGCAACTGGGAATGAAACGCTGAAAGAGTCTTTCAATTCTGATATTCTACAAAACTTCCTCGAATAATATTTTCGGAACGTGCTCTGGACAATGCATTGGTTAAAGGTGTTGTGTGCCATTTTGTCACCTTGTCTTAGCCAAGATACTCAGAGGGTCTATTCGAGTAACTGGTGTTATCGAAAGTCTCAATGACTTTCAATATCTTCCAAATCGCTTGTATGAAGTTGGTCTTTTGACTCGTAATCCATCTGAAATCCGAAAGCCTCTAGACTGAACTCGGATGACTCCTACAACTCGAATTTCTATTGTTCTACTGGTAAAGTTTTATTTCTACATGTCAAATGTACATTCAATAGACTAACTCATCCTGAGAGTTCCAAATTCTTCGGGCATTTTTCAAAGTTTTTTGGAAGAATAATCTATTCACTGCTTTCTAACACAAAAATGCAAATTTCTAGTATCAATGCTTGCAAAATTGCAAAATTGAACAAAAATGAATATGAAAAAATTGTAAACATTAAACTCAAGGATTACAAAAGTGAACCAAAATGAAAAAGAAACAGTGTTTTCAATAAATGTAAAGCTTGCTTAAGATATAGATATGAAAAATACATCAGTTTAAAGGGTGAGTTATATAAATATTAAGCAAATATTGTACAGGGTCAAAAAAAAGACACGAAAGGATACAAGTGTACGTTGGTACTTTTTTGGCCAAACTCAAATAGCAAAGGAACAAGTAAATAACTGTTAAATAATCTTAGAATATATGCTTTTAGAACCTTGGAATTTAAACTCATGCAGAAGTCGTTTCGGGTCTCACCAAAATTTTAAATGAAATTGAATGTAAAAATATGTTTTTTTTTTCAATTTCTTTGGAAATGTGCCTGATAATAAAAATAAAAACTACAATATTTACTCAAATTCCAGAGATTTTCTGTCAAGTAAACAAAAGTTTAACATTACATAACATAACATAACATAACATAACATAACATAACATAACATAACATAACATAACATAACATAACATAACATAACATAACATAACATAACATAACATAACATAACATAACATAACATAACATAACATAACATAACATAACATAACATAACATAACATAACATAACATAACATAACATAACATAACATAACATAACATAACATTACATAACATAACAAAACATAACATAACATAACATAACATAACATAACATAACATAACATAACATAACATAACATAACATAACATAACATAACATAACATAACATAACATAACATAACATAACATAACATAACATAACATAACATAACATAACATAACATAACATAACATAACATAACATAACATAACATAACATAACATAACATAACATAACATAACATAACATAACATAACATAACATAACATAACATAACATAACATAACATAACATAACATAACAAAAATAACCAAAAATAACCAACAATGTAATTTTTTGCTATTTTTAAAAAGACATTTTTTTGAAACCGGTGTAAAAGACAAATTTTTTTATTAGATTTACGTGGAATTGTTATTGTTGGAAAGGTATTAAGTTCTTCTTTCGTTCTGTGTATCGCTTTAATCAAAGCTATGTGATTTAAAAAAAAAATTTATCGAAAACTGGATGATAAAGCAGTGAACAAATGAGATTCATTGTTTGTATGAATAAGAACTATTTCATTTTATCAGATTTCTAAAGTCGATTTCTCACATTCTTTCAGTTTTCGCACACAGCTTTGATTAAAGCAATACACAGAAAGAAAGAAGAACTTATTACCTTTCCAACCATAACACATTCACGTAAATCTAGAAAAAAATGTGTCTTTTAAAGCGTTTTTAAAAAAATGTCTTTTTAAAAATATCAAAAAATTCAATTTTTGGTGTAAATAATAGTTATAATGGAACATGGTTTTTAAATTTTTTGAATATCAGAATATTGGTATAAGTAAGAAATTTTATATTTTAGCAGGTGTGGGTATGCGTTCTGTGAAAAATAAAAAGTTACAAGCAAAAAAAATGTTTTTTTATCAAAAAGGACCTTCAGGAGAATCAAAATTGCTTCAGCGGTTTTTCTCCGATTTGAAAAAAAAAAGTATGCAGAAATCATTTTAATGAGATGGTCTAACTTTTGAGACCCCGACCGGCAAAATCTTAATTTTAATCCGGTCTATTGACCATAATATAAAAAGCGCACCAAATTTTTTTTTTTGCTTTGTTATTTCTTTTCTTATTTATTAACAACTGCACAAAGTAAAAACATGTACTCATTTGTGCTCCCTACTGTAGATGAGAAAGGATATAAATAAATAAAAAGTAAATTGGTCAACAGGTGTATTTATTTTGATCCAATCGTGATTTTGTACAACATGTTTCATATTCTAACCAATTTAATTTCGTTTTCTAATTAAAAAAAAACCATTCTGACAAACAAGAAAACTTTAACACAAAATTATATCTCAAAAATACACATAAGTGAAAAACTCTTAATAGACAAGAGAGAAACACAAAAATAAATTTAATATTTTTTAGAATATTTGACTTAACTAAGGTTGACAAAGGCAATGACGATGAAAACAAACATCAAACAACTTAATGAAAAAAATTTAAAATATCTTCTAGGATAAAGATAATCTTTGCAAATTTCAATAGATTTAATGACATTTTAAAATTACTTCTCTTTATTTGATCATATTTAAATCTTGTTGCTGGTTTATGTTTTGAAAATTCTGTTGAACTGCTGTACTTTTTTTGTTCTTTTTATATTACTCCAACATGATTGCATAAATAGAATTTAATTATTTTGAGATTTCTTTCAAAAATTCGTAAAACTTTAGCAACGTAGCAAAATTTTCTTTAATGTTTTATTTATAAATCTAAGCAATGTTTCATTTTCAATCAATTTAAAATTTAATTTTAAATTCATTTACCAAGTCTGTGGCAAATAATCACATTTCAAATAGTTCCATTTCGTAGTAATTTAATTTAATTCAATAAATATACAAAAATTACAATCTAATTCGTATAAACAGGGACAACAACAAATTACCACTAATTTTCTTTGCAAAAGTCATGTAATTATATTTGTTTATTTGTGTATAAGTATGTGTGGTTATTTGGATATGCTTATTTATGCTATGCCAAAGTTCATGCCTAAAAACATATATTAACAAATAAATAAACTAACTAACGGTGACAAATATATGTGTCAGCGTTTTTGCAATGAAAAGTGTTGATAGCCAAGAGACTAACGCAAAAACATATATAGTGCATATGTGTAGTCAGATAAATGCAATTAATTTACATTTACTAGATAATTAGCTATTTTTATTTTTTTTTAACAACAAAATACTCTATTGCCGCAAAGCATTTGATCAGAAGCTTACAATTATGTGATATATATTGAAGCATTTGTCACTAAAAGCTGACACATATAATTTTTGCTATTTATTTGTACTGATTAATTTGGCTTTTAATCATCATGCTCAAACACACATAATCGCACATATGTAAACATGTATTAGAAACATATATATGAAAATATATAAATTTTAACCAATTTGCATATCTATCATAATTAGTTCCTGCTATATTCTAGTGTTTTGGTTTTGGGTTGAAAAAATGAAGATATGTAGCGAAGTCAACAACACTGTCAACTTAAGTAATTATTTAATTTGATTAGTAAAGGTTATTTTTCATATAATTTGATTAGAATTATTACTTCTTGCCACAGAATTATCTGTGCTCAAATATAAGTCAGCCTTCCCAAGTGTTAAGTTTGCTTCTAAGTTTTCATTTGAAAACATTTAACTAATTAAGCAGTACAACTGATGCTTGTTTTAAGCACAAAAAAACTGATAAAAACAATAATAAACAACCAGCAACAATAGCCAGCAATTGACAAGCTGACTGCTACAATGCGCACTTATTCGAGCGGAAGACGCAAAGTAAGCAACTTCCGGTTAACACAAAACTAACATAAACATTTGCAATGACGCGATTAGAGTCGAAACACTGCGCTGTTTGCTTCATAGACAAGCACAAAAACACCAACAAAAACAACAACAGCATCAACAACAGAAAACAACACAAGCACAAAACCAATATATAAACATCAATTAGCCAGTTGATAGATATGAAGAGCATTAATAACAATGAGTAAGCAGAGCGAAAAACTTTGCCAATTATATGCTATGAACAAGCTATTGCTTTTTTCTATGTATTTGTTTTGTTTTATGTTTCCTCGCTATTTCTTAGCTATGTTGCGTTGTATTGTGTTATGCTATGTTGTTGCCAGTTAATGAGTTTGAAGTTTTGTTGCTATTTTTGGTGTTTTCACACAACTAACGAGGCGTATGATTGATATTTAATTCGATTATTAGATTATTGCATTAAAATCACGTATACGCCATGGTGTGCTGCAAAGACGACATTGCTTTGCTATTTTTTTATTATGAAGTAATTTGATTAGAGCTATGCAAGCTTTTGAAATAGTTTATCATAATTGAAGATAATTGAAGAAAATATGGAAATTATAAAGATTTATATCTATAACATTAGCAGATGTTTAACGTCAATCATGCGTATGAGTAATTTTAATCACCAAAACATTTTTGTAATTATTCTTTAAACAAAAATTTGTGTTCAGCAGATATTGGAATGGCAAATTATATCCACTTAAATGTATTGTGCTTAAGTTACTTGAGAAAAGAAAATATTTGAATTTATAATGATTAATAATTTGATTCAATTAATAATAGTTTCATTAATTCTAATGTGCATCAAGTAAGGCCAAAATTTTTAATTATTATCACAAAAATATGTGCTGTGACAATGTTTAGAGCTATGTAACGCTGGTGTATGCTACATTGGAAAGAAACTTATTCTAATGGCATGCATTTTATATAGCACTTAAGAAGTTTTTAATTTTTTGATTGCAGTCAGCTCCGTAATTTATGTTTTTCATAAATATTAATTTTTTGCTATTGTGTTCTCGAGTTGCTCTGTGGCGTGCCATGGTGAGCATAGAAAAAACTTTTTAACAAAAAACAAAACCTACTTAAAAATCACTAGAAAGTAAAAAATAAATTTAAATTACTGAAACTATTAATCTTGGTCAAATTTTTTAATAATTGTTTTCTTTTTGTCATAATTAACTTAACTATTTTATGATTATAATAGCCTTCGAAATCGGCGCTTATTAAATCAGTTCTTGTGCTGCTTCAGCACACAAAAGCATATTCAATGTCTGTTTTCCAAGCTCACGCAAACAGTAGATTAAGAATGTTTATGCGTGCAAAGCGTTTAAAATAACTTTTAAATTAAGATTTTGAAATTAATACAAAACCCCAAAATAGGATATTGACAAATAAAAAAAGTTAAAAAAATAGAGCAGGGATGGTAAATAAATCATGATTTAATAACAAAGATTAGCGCCGAGTACAAAGCTTTTATTTTCATAAAATGCTTAATATATTTATGACAAAAATAAAACAAATTATTAAAACTTAAAATAAAAAGATTTCCAATACATTAAAGAATCTTATATATTAATACGTTAACATTAAAGTTTGTCGTACGCTTTTTTGGTATTAATTAAAATTTAAAATTAATGAAACTTATATCATTCGAAAGGTTTTGTTGCCCAGATGTGCAGAATGTATATATAAATGATATATCTGATAGAGGGGTTCCCAACCTTCTAAGAGAGAAATTAAATTTTTGAGAAAAAATCTGCTCTTTGATTGATATGAAATTTGGTTGGAGGAGATTTCTTAAGTTGCTCGAATTTGAATTTTTTTAAAAGTAACAATTTCTTAAAAAAATTTAGTTTTATGCATTTATCAATTGCTAAATTTGTAAAAAAATGTGTTTTGAACTCAAAAATTTGACTTTCCATGTGAATATCTTGGTCGGATTTTAACGGTTTTTCAATTTTTTTCATTTTTTCTAAAATTTTGTTAAATTTTCTTTTAAATGTGTTAAAAATTACAGCAAAGTTTTAACCAAAATATTTTTAATGAATTTTCTTAATATTGTCGTTAGTTATTTAGCGTGTGTTTTAACCAAATGCCAAGAGAGAGAAAAAAACTGTCTCAAATTGAATGTTCTAAATTGGGAAGCCAACATCTCCGCCATCTGTGAATAGATTTGATTTATTTTTTTTTTTTTGTATTTAAGTCTTATCAGTTAACTTACAAACCCTATTGAAAATAATACCGTTTTTTGTTTGTTTATATTTAAATTATTCATTTTAAAAAAATACCATAAAATTTGATTTATTCTTAAAATATGGGGTAAAAATGATTTTTGTTGTAAAAAAACAAAAAATTCAAAATTGCATTTTTGATTTTCTTTCAAAGTCTGTACCGAATTTTAGGTGAATTTATTTTGTCTTGACACTAAATTAATAAACTGTCCGTGCCATCAAAAAATCAAAGCTACCCCCTATGATTTTTTTGACAAAATTGAATTATTTTAAAATGTTGTTTTTCTGTTTTTGAAAGAAATAATTAAATAAATAAATAATTTTTCAGAAGAAAATAGCTTAATATCTTCAATCAATTTAAAGTTATAGCCACGAATCTGTTTTAATCATCCTGCTTATCTATATAATTAATAGGCTAAGGTTTTTTTTGTGACTTCAACTCCTCCCAGACCAATGGACCGATTTTATCGATTTAGATGTCATTAAATCAGGTTTAGGCTGTTTATGTGCAAACCACTTTTAAAAGTTGTGATTTCTCTTCAGGGGGTTCCCAACCTTTTAAAACAGAAATAAAATTTTTGTACAAAAAAACGTTATTTTATCGATTTGAAATTTAGTTTGAGAAGAGCTTATGAATTGATCGAATTTGAATTTTTTTCAAAACTAAAAATTTTTAACCAAAATTATCTTTTATGCATTCCTCAAATGTCAATTGTCCGAAAAATGAAGTTCCAAAATTAAAAATTCCACTTTCCGAGCAAACAACTCAGTCAAATTTTAATGGTTTTCAAAAAAAACGGTTTTTTTTGGGTTTTTTGGCGTTTTTTCATCTAAAGGTGTTATAAATCGATGTTGTAAGTGTTCTGTAAGTACCTTTTATTAATTTCTGAAATACCTCTTAGTATTATGTCTTAAATTTTTTTTTCACTGCGTTTTATTTTAAATTAGTTATAGCTGGAAGAGTTAAGCTGTGATGTTTTCGAATAGTAATAATGTTTGTCTCATTAGTAATATAAGTGTAAGTCCGTCTTCGTATTTTGACAGTTACATTAAAAATTTAGTGTCAGATCGTTCGTTTCAAGTTAAACTATTCAGATAATGATCTTTTATATCATTATTGAGACTGAATATATCGTTATTGAGTATAATAACTTCTTGAATAGAATATCATATATTAAATGTCTATAATGTTTTTAACTCTTAATTGTTTTTGAATTGCTAGAATTCGGGCAACAGGTTTACTAGTATTTATAAATAGGCAATCAATAAATTGATCGAATTTCGACCCCAAGCGATATTAGTATAAATAAATTATCAAATTTGACCAAGATTAATAAGTAAAGACATTTAAAATAATTTTTAACTTTGTATTGCTTCTGAAGTAGGTTTTTTTTTTGTTAGAATGTTTTTATTTCTTTCTTTTTAGAGTATATGACAAATTTTAGAAAAAAGTGTGTAAACTACGTTAACACAATTATTTAAGCTTTTAATTTTGCAAATGTCGTTTCTAATTCTGTACTCTTATTTTTAATATATTTGCAGTAATTAATTTTATGTATTAATATTCTTCAAGAAAATTTCAAATGTGTGAAACTTCATTCTTAAAAATTTTGTTTTACTTATATCTATTGTGTTGGTTATTTTCAATTTCCGCCTCTTTACAATTTTTATTAAAGTGTCACGCCCTTTTCCGAATCCGCCTTTGTACTTTATTGATCATACTCTATAATAATTCAACCTTGCCTTGCACCAAATTTCTAGCCTACTTTCTTGATGGTATTTTGTTTTACTTCTGCCTAATTTTGTATCGTTTTCAGTATCCCAGTGTCAATATAGTTCGAGATATAGTATTTTTTCTAATAGTGATATGCTTTTTTTTCGAATTTCACCCACTAACAGTGGCGTAGCTAGGGTGGGCGGAAACTAAATTGTGCACCCCTTTAGAAAATTTTTGTTTTTATAAAATAAGTCAATGAATCTAACTACATATTTTCGAATCAACCTCTACAAAAATTACATATTTAAGAAGAGATTTAAAAAATAAACAAAACCATGCTATACGTCTAAAAAATCTATGATTTTCAGAATCTTAAAGAATTTTTTTCTGAATTGTTGCAATATTTTTGTCTACCGGGCTAATAAGTTGTGAGAGAAAAATTTACTATCAGTAAACCACACAATATCAATTTTAAGTTATTGAAGAATTGACATTATGAAGTTATAAAAACTTAAGTTAGTTTAATAAAGAAAACTTTGAAAAATTTGCGAAAAAATTTTGGAAAATTGAAGAAAAAATAGGACCTGGAAGCAAAACGTTGACAAATTTTCCCTACTGACCCTGAATAACTATTAATATAAAAATTTTTTCGCATATCAACCCCCGTTTTCGGCATAAAATTTAAATGAAAAGTTAAAATAATATATTAAAATTAATTTATAAACATTTTTCATAATTTTTAACAATTTCTTTATAGTATCTTTATTAATCTCCGCTTGGACTTTTATAGACAAGATTGAGGTCTGTAACATTTGACTGCTTTATAAATTTCATCATAAATACCACCATAAATATCTCAGTATCACAATATTACAGTGATACCAAATTGATATCAGAAATTTGTTTCATTCTCATTATCTGCATAATTCCCAAAGCAAACTTGCCCAGGTTGGACAAGGTCAAGAGCCATGAATGGCTCAAAAAGAGCTGGCAATTCCAAGAAATCTGTTGATTCTTCACATTCGGTGATTGAGAACAAAATTTAATTTAATAATTAGTATAATTTTTAAGGAACTGTGCATCTAATCTTCTCTTAAATACTGTATTTTTGATAGTTTTTGTTGGTTGATTTGAACATAATGATAATTATTTTAGTAAAATAAAGGAATCACAAAACCATCTTAAGTTTTTAAAAGACATCTTCAAAATAAAATAAAAATAAAAAAGTCAGAATGCTATAAATTGTCATTGAACGTCATTTATTTAATTTAAATAAAAAAATGTCATGAATTTAAATCAATTTAATTTTTTAAGCAAGTAAAAAGTTTATTAATGATTTTTAAACTAGTAGTTTTATGTAAAGTATACCCAAAATATATTACTATTCAAAATTATGTTTTAGCAGCTTTAAAGCTGTAAATGAGGTTTGTTTCATGATATATAGTCTCAGAACTTAGTTATCACAAAATCATAATGTATATTTTTATTTTATATAGCAACAGAAATGTTTTACTTTTTATCTTTTGTACTCATTCTAAACATCATGAAAATTTTAATACAATTTATTTGAAAATTGCACCCCTAACCAATGAAAAATTACATATGGAATTGACTTGGGTTTTAGTGTGAGCGTTAAAATTCAAAAAAATTTAATATAAAGTCAAAGTTTTTTTCAATAAAAACGAAGTCCTGGAGATGGTAAAAAATATTTTCATTCACTTTTGCACCTTCTTGATATTCAAATATAAAATCGAAGTCAGATGAGGTGAGTTATTTTTATTAAAAAAAATCAAAAATTATGTGGTAAAAAGTTCTTTTGCCAAATTTTGCACCTCATTTTGGCATGCACCCGGGGCGGACCCACCGCCCGCCCCCCCTTGATACGCTCCTGTATCATAGTGGTTTTTTATCACATTTGTGTCAATATTATACAGTTTTTTTCAAACCTTAGTCGAATAACGCACAATTCTTCGGTAGATATTTTAATTATTGTGACTACTTCTGTTTTTCATTTCAGTACCCTAATGTAAATAATATTAGATATAGTATTATCTAATATTGCCACATCCCTAATTTGTAATAAGTGTGACTACCTCTGTATTAAATATCAGTACTCTAGTGTTAATATTATTCGAGATACATTGTGCATTCAATATTGCTACACCCTTTTATCAAGCAACACCCACTTTATTGAAATTATTTTTATATAATTGTGCCTACCTCTGAAGTACACTTAAGTACTCTAGTGTCAATATTCTATTATTTGAGTTACAGAGTTTTTCGAAAATTGCCACACCTATTTGTGGAATAACGCCCACTTTATTGACCATAATTTTTTATAATTCTACCTACCCTTGCATTTTTGCTGTAAATGTCAGCACCCTATTGTCAATATTTACTGAGATACAGTGTTTTTCTTATATTGACACGCCCCTTTATCAAATTGCTCCCAAATTATTGGTAGTTATTTGTTATACTTGTGCTCATTTGTGGACTTAATTTTAGTATTCTAGTGTCAATAGTATTCGAGATACAGTGTTTTTTTAATATTGCCACTCCCCTTTGACGAATTACGCGCATATTTTTTTGACAAAAATTTGTAGTAATTGTGCCAACCGCTGTAATAAATTCCTGTATCCTAGTGTCAATACTATTCGAGATACATTAGTTGCCTTATATTGCCTTTGTCGAATAACGCCCACTTTTTTTATAGTAATTTTCAATAACACAGTGCAACACAAAAATTTTTAAACAAAAAAACACTTATCCCAGCCGAAAGTACTCGATGAGAAGAGAAAAGTAATTTCTGGGTTTTGCTAGATTGGTTGCCGCTCGTTTTTTATGAGCCTCTATAGTTTGTATGGAGGCTTTGCTATATCTACATTTGTATGGCAAAATCCGTATCAAGGAGTGGTCGTATGAAGTTAGTATGTAATGGAAAGTTGTTCATAATTTTATAGGCTACATTTCTTCCCTTGATTGTTTGGTAAAATTTTCAATAATTCAAGAGCTGTAGTCGAAAAACGGACAAAATCGGTGAAAAAAGTGGTAATTTTTTCGACATTTTTGGGGTTTTGAGCATGAAGATGAAATTTTTCCGACTTAATATATTCAGCGTTTTTGTTGGCCGAGTCAAGAGCTACAATTTTGCTGAAGACTGTAAAAAAAAATTAACAGCATTTTTCGAGCTATGGCCATGCGAAAAATAAAAGAAAATTGCAAAAAAGTGCTCAAAATCGAATTTGGCGAAAAAACTATAGAGGCTCATAAAAAACGAACGGCAACCAATCTAGCAAAATCCAGAAATTACTTTTTTCCTCTCATCGAGTACTTTCGGCTGGGATAAGTGTTTTTTTGTTTGGAGTCAAAAAGTTGAATATTGCGTCACAGTGTAATTGTACCTTACTCTGTACTAAATAAACACCTATTTAAATAATCATAATTTTTAATATTAGTGCCTGCCCTTGTAGTTTAACTGTGAATTTTATTACCCAAGTGTCCATATTTACTGAAATACAGTGTTTTTCTTATAGCGACACGCCCTTTTGTCGAATACCGCCCACCCTTATTGATGGGCACCTCCACGTTTTTGGTCTCTATATGTTGACAAAAAAATTTGACAAGCGGCAATCGGGCAAGTACTTTAGGAGTAATCGATTACAAAAAAAACAGAGAAACTTGAGAACCTCCTCCTTTTTGAAATCGGTTTAAAATTAAAGTTTTTTAAGAAAATTTAGTCGTGATATTTCTTAATTTTTTAAAATTTAGTGTTTTGCTACATTGCAATACATTTCAAATGTAAAGCCATTTAAAAAATTTTGAAAAAATTTATGTTTAATGCTTACTTATTTTTAAATAAATGTATGTTATTAAAAATTATTTAAATCTTTTTTGAGTGCAATGTAGCCTGACTAGCTAATAATAGAAAGCAGTTTGAAGTAAAATTTCTGAAAACAAATAAAAGTAGATTTCTCACCATCAACGAATGAAGTTCACTCGTTCAAAATAACTGTTGTTTACTAACGTGACATATTATTGTGCACATTGCAATAAATATTTCTTAAAGAACAAACCCTTAAACATTAAGTATGTTAACTTTATGAACGTTGTTCCAGCATTTTTTAATTGGTTTTAAAAATTCCACATTTTGCGAAATTCAAAGACAGTAAAAAAATTAAATATAATTTATAGCAATTTCATAAAATGAACGTGTAGCAAAAATAATATATGTACCTATAAAACATTTCTACACTTGTATGCTTTTTTTTAACACTCAACAGTTCTTCGGAAAATTTCCTGCTTTTATGCAGCATGTCGATATTTAAGGCTGCTGTCATTTTATGCATTTTCAATAACGTGTTTATCTATATTAAACATCAACAGTCTTTACAATTGCTTACAATTACATTTTAAAAATCATTTTCAAATATGTTTTCTTTTCTTTTTTTTTTGTTGCCTTCTCGCTTTAACACAAAGCATTGCCTGCTACTTCAAACATACACTTAAACATACTCTTTCTTACAATCAGACGGACATATTCGCATGTTATGCCAACAGCAGCTTCCTTAGCAGACATTTGTTCAAACATTCTTCCGACATTCTATATTTTTGCAATAGGAAGTTCTTCGAAAAAAAAAAAAAAACAAAATGCCACAGAATGCATACCGCATTTCATGGCCAGTTCGTTGATATGTACGCCAAACTTTCAAACAACGAAATGAATGAATGAAGAAAAGAAATATAAAGAAATTCTTGTGACATTTCTTGCCGGATATTGCTGGTCAGTTAGAAAGACAGACAGACGTTCCAATGCAGCGCCCTGATGAAGACGCTCATGTGCAAGTATAAGACATGCTTCACTTGCAAACAAATACGCACACAAACGCACATATCTACACTTATAGTTAAATGTTGCATCAGAAATGCAGCAAAAATTCTTCTATCTAAATAAATTGACGGAAACGGAAACGGAAACAAAATGCCACTCAAACTCAAATTTGCACACAGCGTTAAGCAAAAAGGCAGCAACAGCAAGTTCTAGCACTTGTCAGTTTTCCATATTTTACTATCGAAGTACGCGTGTGTGTGAAATAAAGAAAATAATAAAGATGTAACAAAAAACAAAAAAAAACAAAAAGACGCAATAAATATATTATTATTCCTCACAGCATGAATAACCTTTTACAAACTGAAATTTTGCTTACTTTAATTTCATTTTGTTATCCTTTTTCCATACTCTTCCATGCTCTTCTATTTTCTATGACATGCTTACTACATAAAGCATACACATTCACACGCCTAAACACTCACTCATGCTTAGCTGTATATTTATGTGAAGAAAAAACTGAATCATTAAGCAGGAAATTGAATTTACATTTCATTCCATTAAAAATTATAGTTACACACACACTCACAGACACACATATCGTTAGATAAAAACATGAGTATGTAGTTATAAAAACACAAACACACCTAAATCTAAATACATGCCAGTCACAGCACAACAAAAACTTTACGCCAAGACGTGCACATCAGCAAGTTGCAAAAGTCTTACCATTTTTTTAATTTTTTTTTCTTTTTTAATTTTTATTTAAATTATTGCTAAGCTTCTAGCTGTCAATGTAAGCATGCATGTGTTAGTTCGGTGTCAGACTCAATTTATAATTTTTTTCTCTTTTCTATTTTGCTGTCTGTTTCTTTTTTGTGCTGCCACATTTGTTGGCATTGACAGCAAATCTAGTAAAATTGCTGCGTTCACTGCTCGTTTTTCTACAGTTTGAATTTTTTAAAGCATTTTCTTTTATTTCATTTAAATTTCTTTAAATTTTCTAAATTTTTTTTGAAAGCGACATCGACATCGACATCGACATCGACATCGACATCGACATCGACATCGACATCAACATCGACATCGACATCGACATCGACATCGACATCGACATCGACATCGACATCGACATCGACATCGAAATCGACATCGACATCGACATCGACATGGACATGGACATCGACATCGACATCGACATTGACATCGACACCAACATCGACATCGACATCGACATCGACATCGACATCGACATCGACATCGACATCGACATCGACATCTACATCGACATCGACATCGACATCGACATCGACATCGACATCGACATCGACATCGACATCGACATCGACATCGACATTGACATCGACATCGACATTGACATCGACATCGACACCGACATCGACATCGACATCGACATCGACATCGACATCGACATCGACATCGACATCGACATTTACATCGACATCGACATCCATATCGACATTGACATCGACATCGACATCGACATCGACATCGACATCGACATCGACATCTACATCGACATCGACATCGACATCGACATCGACATCAACATCAACTTCAACATCGTCATCGACATCGACATCGACATCGACATCGACATCGTCATCGACATCTTTCATCGACATCGGCATCGACACCCACATCGACATCGACATCGACATCGACATCGACATCGACATCGACATCGACATCGACATCGACATCGACATCGACATCGACATCGACATCGACATCGACATCGACATCGATCTCGACATGGACATGGACATCGACATCGACATCTATATCGACATTGACATCGATATCGACATCGACATCGTCATCGACATCGACATGGACATTGACATCGACATCGACATCAACATCAACTTCAACATCGTCATCGACATCGACATCGACAGGGACATGGACATGGACATGGACATCGACATCGACATCGACATCGACATCGACATCGACATCGACATCAATATCGACATTGACATCGACATCGACATCGACATCGACATCAACATCAACATCGACATCGACATCGACATTGACATCGACATCGACATCGACATCGACATCGACATCAACATCAACTTCAACATCGTCATCGACATCGACATCGACATCGTCATCAACATTGACATCGACATCGACATCCATATCGACATTGACATCGATATCGACATCGACATCGTCATCGACTTCAACATCGACATCGACATCGACATCGACATCGACATCGACATCAACATCGACATCGACATCGACATCGACTACGACATCGACATCGACATCGACATCGACATCAACATCGACATCGACATCGACATCGACATCGACATCGACATCGACATCGACATCGACATCGACATTGACATCGATATCGACATTAACATCGACACCGACATCCACATCGACATCGACACCGACATCGACATCGACATCGACATCGACAGGGACATGGACATCGACATCGACATCCATATCGACATTGACATCGACATCGACATCGACATCGACATCGACATCGACATCGACATCGACATCGACATCGACATCGACATCGACATCGACATCGACATCGACATCGACATCGACATCGACATCGACATCGACATGGACATGGACATGGACATCGACATCGACATCGACATTGACATCGACATCGACATCGACATCGACATGGACATGGACATCGACACCGACATCGACATCGACATCGACATCGACATCGACATGGACATGGACATGGACATGGACATGGACATCGACATCGACATCGACATCGACATCGACATCGACATCGACATCGACATCGACATCGACATCGACATCGACATCGACATCGACATCGACATCGACATCGACATCGACATCGACATCGACATCGACATGGACATGGACATGGACATCGACATCGACATCGACATCGACATCGACATCGACATCGACATCGACATCGACATCGACATGGACATGGACATCGACACCGACATCGACATCGACATCGACATCGATATCGCAATCGACATCGTCATCGACATCGACATCGACATCGACATCAACATTCCCATACAAAAACACATCCTCATCCAAAACATAAAGTCGTGTTCAAATCGAAATTCAAATAAGTATCCAAATCCAGCATCGACATCTACATCGAGAGCAAAATCCTAATTGTCCTACATAGCAACATCAACATTAACGCTAGCAAATGAAACAAACTTACTGACTTTAAAAATTAAATGTCACTCATACGCCGTGATGACAATAATATGCATGCACTTCAGCTTATTGCCGTTTGTTCATGGCTTATGCAAGCAGCCACTTTAATGAAAATAATTAGTCAACATTAGCATAGCCTGAATGTCAGGGCTTTCAAGTTCATAATGCTTTAAGCTCACAACATATAATGTAAATATTAGAGCAACCCACATGAACTGAACACAAGAGGACTTCTGCGTTTGTCGCTCAAATAATTTTTGTGTGCGTACTTGTGTGGCAGGCACAGCGGAAACGAACAGACAACTTGACGCAAATATACAATCACAAATTAACCAACACATTCACAAACACTCGCATAGCCTCGTTTCTAAGCCAAGTTTAATTGAAAATTGCTATTTAGTCAAGATAAATAATGCAACGAGGTCGCCTACATGCTGTTGCCACTCATGAGTTTTCGATCAACAACGTTGTAGGCAACATAGACAAGCTTGTGTTTAATATTTCATATTAATAACTAAAGCAATTAAATTTTTCATCACATGCATGCAACATATTTGTGCTTCTTTTTTTTCATTGACTAAAAGTAAGCTTAATTGCTATTGCTAGCTTGAAGCTGATAATAATAAAATATTGTTATTATGACATAGCTATAATTGTTGTTGTTTTTATTGTAATTTTTGCTGTTATTGGCACATCATATTTTAGCATGGTTTATATGTAATCTTTGATTGTCTAAATGCTTGGCTATTAAATTAAACATTAATTAATTGTTGCTTCGTGTATCGTGAGTACGTCAGATGCATGAGAACCACAAATTATGGTTGTTATATTTTTGTAGTAGTTGTTGTTGTTGTTGTTGATCACACATATGTTTCAAAAATATGCACACACAGAGGAAGTACTGGCGGAAGTAAATGCAGCCGGAAGTGCCACATGCAAAACTTTGTGGCGTTCTAAAATATTTGAAGCTGCTTTGAGTGAGTGAGCAAGCGTGGGATTTTGTGAATGAGTGATAATTAAATAAGTGAAAAAGTTAGAGTTGAAGGGTAGGCAGAATAAACACGTGGCATTATCAGGAAATGATGGTGGCATAAAAAAACATGACCTTACCAAGCGGATGTGGCTGCAAGTGCAGGCAGCATGTTGCTAAATATTGCTGTGAAAAGTTTTGAAAGGCATAAAAACAGTACATAATTATTTTTTAATGTGAGATTATTTAAGTAGAGTTTTGTCTAAATTTAGAAAATTAGAAAATGACACCATTCGTGATGTTGCTGGCTTAATTCTTAATATATAAATTTATATAAAAATAAAACAGAAATAAACATTAAACTTTCGATCAATAATACAAATAATAAAATATTATAAAATAATAATAAAAATAATAAAAAATACAAAAACCCACTTTAAGAACTAGAAGAGATAAGAGGAGATTACAATTTAACTCATTATATACAAATGGTGAGTATGAAGGAGATAAATAAACAAAAAAAAATTAAATATAAGAATATATTAAAATTTACATTAAAATGAAAACATTTATTATGAAAATATAAAAACAAAAAAAATAATAATATGCAATCACTAAAAATAATTTTATACTTATTTATTTAATAGTAATACAAAATAGAGTTAAAAAATAATCACTGCAAAAAATTATAAAAAAATAATCCTACAATATTCAAAAAAAAACAAATAAATAATAAAAAATTTAAACTAAATAAAACTAAAAGATAAGGGGCAAAAGAGCAAAAAAAAAACGAAACATTCAATATAAAACATTTAAAAATAAAAAACCAAATACAAAATATTAAAAAAATAAAACTATAAATTCAAATTATTATAAAAAATTTTAAACATTCAAAGAATGCATAAAATACAAAAATTAATTCCAAGCAATTTCAATAATATTTAAAGCATAATTAAAATAAAACTAAAGAATGAGTTCTTAACCTAAAACTTAAATTTATTAAATTTAACTTCAAAAAACAATAAAAATAAAAATTTTTGAAACATATTACAAAGAAATTGAACAATCAATTGCAAGGAAGAAACAAATAAGAAAACAAAAAACTTCTAACTGCGAAGAGCTATAAAAAATTAAAATAACTCAAATAAAAAGAAATATTAAGCATAACGTAAAATAAAATTAATACAATATTAAAGTTTTTAAATTAAATGTTAAACGCAATTGAAAAAAAACTTTGAATTCACATTAAGTAAAGATTAAATAAAAAATAGAGAAAATATACAAAAACTACATTCATATAAAATATTTTAAATATAATACTAAAATAACAATAAAACAAAAATTAAAATAAAATGAAACAAAAATAATATCAAATTAAAAATATAAAATAAAAATAAAAAAAAAAAATAATAATTTTTAATATTAAAAAATAAAAAATAAAAATAAAAATAAAAAATAAAATAAAAATAAAAATAAAAATTAAAATAAAAATAAAAATAAAAATAAAAATAAAAATTAAAATAAAAATAAAAATAAAAATAAAAATAAAAATAAAAATAAAAATAAAAATAAAAATAAAAATAAAAATAAAAATAAAAATAAAAATAAAAATAAAAATAAAAATAAAAATAAAAATAAAAATAAAAATAAAAATAAAAATAAAAATAAAAATAAAAATAAAAATAAAAATAAAAATAAAAATAATAATAAAAATAAAAATAAAAATAAAAATAAAAATAAAAATAAAAATAAAAATAAAAATAAAAATATAAAAATAAAAATAAAAATAAAAATAAAAATAAAAATAAAAATAAAAATAAAAATAAAAATAAAAATAAAAATAAAAATAATAATAAAAATAAAAATAAAAATAAAAATAAAAATAAAAATAAAAATAAAAATAAAAATAAAAATAAAAATAAAAATAAAAATAAAAATAAAAATAAAAATAAAAATAAAAATAAAAATAAAAATAAAAATAAAAATAAAAATAAAAATAAAAATAAAAATAAAAATAAAAATAAAAATAAAAATAATAATAAAAATAAAAATAAAAATAAAAATATATATATAAATAAAAATAAAAATAAAAATAAAAATAAAAATAAAAATAAAAATTAAAATAAAACTAAAAATAAAAATAAAAATAAAAAAAACATAGAAACTAAATTAAAATAAAAATAAATATAAAAATAAAATAAACAAAAATAAAAATAAAAATAAAAATAAAAATTAAAATAAAAAAAAAATAAAAATACAAATAAAAATAAAAATAAAAACAAAAATAAAAATAAAAAAAAAAATAAAAACTTAAATAAAAATAAGAAATAAAAATAAAAATAAAAATAAAAATAAAAATAAAAATAAAAATAAAAATAAAAATAAAAATTAAAATAAAAATAAAACTAAAAATAAAAATAAAAATAAAAAAAAAATAAAAATTAAATTAAAATAAAAATAAAAATAAAAATAAAAATAAAAATAAAAATAAAATAAAAATATAAATAAAAATAAAAATAAAAATAAGAATAAAAAAAAATTAAAATAAAAATAAATAAAACAAAACAAAAGCAGAAGTAGAAATAAAAATAAAAATATGTATAAATAAAAATAAAAATATAAAAATAATCTTATAATGGTTCGGGTGGTGGAAAAGAAAAGGAAATTAGTTTGAGTTTTATAATACAATTTTACTTTATTTTGATTACCTTTGGGTTTATGCTTAACCTTTATTCTGTTGTTTGTGTACAAGTGTTTTGAACAATGTATGTTTATTGTATTTTGTTGTTACCAGCAGCTTGTTGCTGTGTTGATTGATGTTGCTGTTGATGTTGATGTTGATGTCTTCTGTTGATTTCTTATGTTGAATGTTGAAAGCTTGTCTTTGTTGGGTCGATGTCTTCTTTTTGGGTAGGTTAAAGATCTCAATATGTCCGTCTTCGACTTAGTTTTTGGGGTGGGTTTTAGATGTCTTCTTGGTTTTTGCTTCGAATTCAACCTCTGCCTAGGGCCCTTTGTACATCACGAAGGTGCCGAGCGAGCCGACCGTGATGACTGCAGCGCCCTGTTCGCCGCAACGGCGGGTAGCTGGTTGGGTGCGGCTGTGTTCAGTGACCACAGGGTTACGTGGTCACGTAAGCAATGTGTAAAAACCAGGGATTGAATCCAAAAAAGAACAAAATAAAAATTTCAAAATTTAACCACAAAAATATGAGCAAAAAGATTCTGTTCTCAAAATTAATATTGTTCAATAAACAAAAAAAAAATATTGTTCAAAAATAAAAATCAGTTTAAGAACAAAAAAATGTTTGAACAAAATATATTTAGCATGATGCCAAAACAGCGTTTTTTAGAAAAAGTTTTTTTTTACTGTTTAAGATGGTGAAGATATATAGTTGTAGCAATGTTTGTTCAGGGACTTGGCTGTCATTTTTATTCGTGGTAATTTAGAAGCTTTTTAAAGGTTACTTCCGATAGAGCTCAATTTGAATATTTAAACTAACCAATTTGTATTAAAAACTTCTAAAAGTTGAAAATTGGCTGTAAAGCCCATATTTTGGTAAGACATTCTAAATGTCAATTCTGACTTTTGGATGTCAAAAATGCTGATCCTTTTAAAAAAATAAGAAAAGCGACATCTTCTGAAGCTGTGTCTACTAAATTTATTTGCTGACCAAATAAAAGATTTCATCACCTTTTCAACAACGTTTTTTTTGTTAAAAATGATTTTTAAACAAAAGAGATATTTAAGAAATAATGTTTAAGGTAGGTGTTTTTAAAAAAAAAATCTATGTATAACAAAGAAAATTTAAAAGTTTTTTTTATAAGTTGTTTTCTACGCTATGATTCCGCACATTAAAAGCTTTCAAAATAATTTCTTGCTTTCGCACGTCTTTTTTAAGAGCTGCATCTTCATTTTCAGCTAAACGTTTCATGCATTCCAGTTCATTCCATTTTGCATTGCAGTCAAAGTATTTTCTCACCAATTTTGTGCCCACGTTGAAATTAATGTTTTTTAGGTAATTTTCTACCAAATCGAAGATATTTTGTGTACATTTATTTGAACGCTACTTTGATTTGTTGACACCTAGCATATATTTCCTTGTAATGAGACATATCCTAATTTCTTTTTGTCATTGCAAAAATATCCTTTCAGTTTATGTTATTAAAAATTGAATAGACATCATCAAGTAGTCTACTTAAATATTTTTTTATTGTTGATTTTTAAGCCAAAATTAAAGCATCTTTATATAACAAACGTAACTGTATTTAAACGGTTTAAAAACTGAAGTTAAAAACATACAATATTAAAAATTTAAATTCCACGTAAGATTTTATTTGATCACGTATACATAAATATACACATTGAGCGTTGTCCCCATAGGCCTAAAACAACATTTAATCCAACTTTGATTCTACTCTATGCCTAATGTTGAGCAAAAAACAATTGTTTTTCTAGTTGTTTTTAATTTTTTTTTCCAAACCTTACTTCATATTAACCCTCTAACCGGCAACATCCTAAAAGCTGTCGGATTCATCTGATATTTTTTTTACTAGTTTATAATGACAAAAGAATTTAAAATCCAAATTTGCAGGTAAAAATCTTATCTCTGAGGGTCGCCAGGTGCGAAATACTGAAGACCGTCTTTTGACGGTCTTGCCGGTTTATATATAAAATATGACACAGGTAGACAATTTTGTATCGAGCAATTTTTAATAAGAAAAAGAGGTATAGAAGATTTTATTTTTGATAATAATGATATGATTTATAATTATTTTTGTTGATGGTAGTCCCAAAAACAATTTTTATCGGCTGTGCAACATAAATTTAATTCGCATTTGATACAAAACATTTGTGTATCGGATTTTTTGCAATGTTTGCATCTTTTTTTCCCTTTTTTATCCATCCATTTCGGGAAATGACCTTCACCATCGAATCGAATATCAGCGACCTTATGCACAGCTCTTTTTCCAGCTCTTTTTCCAATACCTGATGTGCCAGGCTGTGGTGACACTGATCGTTCGGAAGATGATAGTGGTCGACCTTTAGGCCTTTTGGCTTTGAAGGAAACGAGTCCAGCAGCAATTTCCTCACGGAATTGTGGAAGCTGTAAATGCTCTTTTTCTTTGTCCACATTGTTGGAATCAGTGAGATTCTCTGAACGAATACGTTTGGATAAGATATATGCATTTGTGGCTGCCATATCCACGAAATGGTAGAAAAGTCTAATCATAATATTTCGACTTTTAGCTCGGATATGGTACCGGCCCATGAGGCCATCCATCAGATCAACCCCACCCATGTGAGCATTATATTCACGAATGATTTGCGGGCAGCTGATTTCGATATATTTCTTAACTTTTCTATCGTACCGAGCTGCTTTCGCGTCTTTTTTGTCGGGATTTGATTTGGAAAAAGGTTCAATGCCGACATATGTAGACGCTAGCCGCACACACTTGTTGTCCTTCCACAGAACGGTGTTCACATCAATCCCGTACATTGAGGTCAAGTATTCCACGCAATATCCTCTTTCTTCTTTGTTGACTTCTTTGTCAGTCGGTAGCTTGGAAGCTGGTATACGATTACCTAAAAATACAACAGCAAATTGTTTATTTTTTTTTTAAAACAGTGAAAAATATATTACTTCTCACTGTTCCCAAACTGTAAATTCCACGAGCCCGCAAGTAGACTAACAATGGCAGCGATGTGTAAAAGTTGTCAAAGTAAACAATGTGATTGAGGAAATTCGGAATCGTTTGTGATAAACGAACAACAATATTTGATGTGGCTCCAAGGTCTGGCATATCAGGTAAGACAACATTATCGCCGGCACCATTGTACACTTCAAAGCGGTATGCATAACCGTTTGAATCGCAAAGTACGAACAATTTGATCCCCCACTTATGTGGCTTGTTTGGCATATATTGACGGAGATGGTGTTTCGTCTTTGTAGTGCACATCTGTTCGTCGACACAAAGTCTAGCAGTTTTCGGAATTGAATCAAATTGCTGGTTGAGTTTATTGGCCAATGTACGTATTCGGAACAACGGATCATAGCCTGGTTCATTTTTCTTCTTCCGATTTGTTTCATCTTGAAACGATAAATATTTTTTAATTGTGAGGAATCGTTTGGCTGGCATACATTTTTTAATTGGTTCAAAAGCATTTTTTCCCCAATAGCTGTCAATATTGGGATATCGGTATAGTGACATATAAATCATTATGCCAATGTACTGTCGAATTTCAACCCCATTTGTTTTGAATGTGGAGTTTATATTTTCCTGTAATGCAGAGCGAGTAGTTTCCTCAGCAATAAAATTCACAATCTCATCTGTGAAGAAGTAATTAAACAATTCCATGGGTGTTTCTAGGTTTGTAATGGTCAGTGGTAGGGAAATATTTCCACGAAAAGCCACCTCGTTTACATGCAAATGCATGGAGCTCTTACGCCAGATTAATTTTGATAGCTCTTTTAAGTCCTTTGATATGGCAGCCAGACCTTAGAATATAAAATAGAGATAAATAAATATAAGTAGCTACAATTAAAATATATACTTTGCTCAGTGAATCCACCGGTAGTAGGTTGACCTAATGGTCCACCATCTTCAATGGTTGGTAGTGGAGATCGGGGTCTTTTGGGTGGTTTGAATTGTTTGCCTGGTACGAATGATGGAGTTGATGTGGACGGTTCCTGTGGGTCAAATGCTTCATTACCGACTTTGACTGCTTCACTCACCACTTCGATTGCTTGTTCGTTTGGTATTTTGACGAATGTTGAAGATGCTGATGGCTGATCGATTGAACTGGTATTCAATGATATGTTTATTGCCTCTGTAATAAATGCATCAGTATTCTCAGCTTGATTCATGTCATTGATGCATTGTTCAATTGCCAGTTCGTCTGAACTATCGGGCTCAATATTATCGACAACATAATCTGGGTCGACCAGACTATCGTCACTACTATATGCTTCAACTTCGCTTTCCACTGAATCTATGAATTCCCGAATATCCTCATCAGATAATTTATTTAAATTTATTTTTCTATTTGAATATCGCTGAGTACGATCCATCTTCATTTAAAAGTAAATAAAAATTAAAGGGGGAGAATATTTGAATAATGCATGAAGAATGAGGATTCAAAACACAAAAGGAATGCAACGGGGAATTTTTTTACACGTCAGCCGGCAAGACCGTCAAGTGACGGTCTTGCTTTTTTAGTTTCTATAACACACTTTCAATTATTTTTTCACTTCACCTTCATTATATATTTCAAATAAAACGTTTTAACTACTTACCCTGAAAATATTGAGATGATCACTTAATTTTGGATGTGTTTTTTTGTCAAACGAAAAGAAAAAAAAAAACCAAATAATTTCTTATGCTATTTGGCTGATTGCTCGCACATAACTAATAACTGATCTCCACCGCGTGGTTGGAGTGCAATCATATGATTATTAAATTGTTAAGTAAACAACAACAATTATGTTTTTCGCTAGTTTGCATTGCAAAAAAATGCATAATTCGCTCTAGAGGTAAAAAATGAAAGACCGTCTTTTGACGGTCTTGCCGGTTAGAGGGTTAAGGTTAATTTCTCAACAATGGTAAGGAAAGACTTAAAGCCACTCGGTGAATTTTTTAAAAATCCATCAATAAAAATTAATTTATGATTAATTTTTGTAAGCATGGAGCGGCTAGGTTGGCATTTGATGCAGAAAAAGGGTCAAAAACATACTTTTTTTGTACTGAACTTTTTTTGTAGCTCATTTTTCTGCAAAACCATTGCAAATATCGTAAAGCCACTCGGTGAAAATTTAGATATCCATTAGCTTAACAAATGTTGCTTAGACAACTCTTTCTGATTCCTTCTTATATTCATGGCATTTTAAATATAAAAGTGCAATTTTCTTGCATTTTTTAAGAGAACTATTTTTATAATTTATATTTTAAAACTTGCAGTATAGAGCATTATTTTGTGAAGAAGATATCCTTTTTAATAATACAAAATTATAAAATGTTTGATTTTCTACGAGGAAAATGGATAAAAAGATTAAAAACACAACACCTCCAAAAAAAAGAGATTTTTTCAAACATCTAGTTATCAGGCACCCTGTATGCAAGGATATTTTGGAGTACTATGAAATGAAGCTAAATCTATACTCTCTTAAATGAGTATAGTTACACCTTTGTATCTTAAAGTTAAAAAAAGTTGTTTTTTTTGGCATCATGCTAAATATATTGCTCACAGTCTAAAAAAAAGCAAAATTTTTGGATGACTTAAAATCAGAGTCAGAAAAAAAAACAAAAAAAAAGTAGGAAGAAGTAACTTTTTTAGATAAAAAAATCCTAAAATTGTGTTTCAGTTAAATTAAAAGACTTTTTCTTGCATATTTCATTTCATAGAATGTATTTAAGATTTTTAGTGTTAATCCCTACTAATAATATATTTTCAAGATTTTTCTACGATAATTTTGACCGATAGCCATTTCAAATAAATTTGAACGCTGAAAAGCTTTTTTTCAACACTTTGCGTATCAGAAATTGATAAAATGATTGCTGCAAATTTTCAATAACATTATAAAAAAATAAAAATAATCTGATAATTATGTATAAAAACTCAATGAAATGTTAACAGAAATAAAGCAAATAAGAGATATTATACTAAAACGTTGATTTGAAAATATATAACAAACGAAAAATATAAGTAAAAAACAAATCACAAAAAACATTGTAGTGCATTATTTACTAACTTTTATTACATTTCACTTAGTATTCAAAAAATTTTTGTAAAAATTAAAAAAATCAAAATTATCTACAAAAAAGAATTAATGTTTAAAAATAAAAATTATATTTATTCAAAAAAAAAATTACATATGGCAAAAAAATATTAAAAACAGCAACCTAAAATTTAGAAATGAGAATAATTTTGTACCAAAATTTAATTTATGCTAAATTAAATGTAAAATTTATGTATTAGAACTGGATTATATAAAAATAAAAAGTAAAACCTTTTAACTAGATACAAATAAATAGAACATTAAATTAAGAAAAAGATATTAAGCGACCCAAAAAACATAACTATCAGAAAGTTGTACACCGCATCTCTGTTTTATTCTTTCATTTTGATCATGAAATAACCTTGAAATGGCCTTAATATAAAAAAAACTGTCATTGAATCACAAATAAGTGATAAAAAAATCTATAAATTAGGATGTTGGACATCGGTTCTCTTCGTTTTTTCGTCATTTTGACCTTGAAATGACCTTAACAACCCAAAAACCTATAAGGAGTTGAACATCGTATCTCTCTTTTTTTATTTTGATCATCGAAATCAACGACCCAACGTGTCGTGTCTCTGGTTTTTTTTCATTTTAACCTTGGAATGACCTTGAAAAACCTTAGTACAGGCAAAGTGACATCAAGTTCGGAAACAGCGACCAAAAAACCTATATATCAAGAGTTGAACACTGTTTTTTTTTTAATTTTGACATTGTAATGACCTAGAAATAATCTTTGCAACTAAAAAACTCGGTATAAAAGAAAGTTAGACATCGTATCTCTCTGTCCTTTCTTCTTTTTATTTTGACTTTGGAAAGATCCTGAAATAATCTTTGTATAAACAAACTGAACTCGGATTCGGTATCACCGACCAAACAAGCCTACATATCACGATGTAAGACATCGTATCTCTGTTTTTTTTTTTCATTTTGACCTTGAAATTATCACTGCGAATTTAACCCAGCCTGTTCAAAACACTTGCGCTTTTTTGTCAATTATAACGTGGGCCAAAAAGTCTACAAAAAATACTTACAAAATATTTAAATAGAAGTTTGATAAAAGCACAAAGTCAAATAAAATACTAATTGAAATAAAGCTATTATCAAAAATGAAACTATATATAATAAAAAAAAAAAAAAATTGGATTGATAACAAACATATTTACAAAAACAATAATTTTAACAATTAAACATAAAATAAACAAAGATTGAAATAGAAATAAACTAACAAACAAATAAAAAAGTTTTTATATAATTACAAAAACAAAAAAAAAATAAAATAAATTATATTGAAATTGAACTAGTTATCATTAATCGTCAACACCAACACATTCCGCAATTAATTATTTTTATCTCTATTTATGTAAAACTTTGATCAACAAATCAATGCTTAACTCAAAACAAATACAAACACAAGACAAAACTCATAAAACAATAAAATTAGAACAATTCATTGTTTGCACATTTATAATAATGATAGAAAATTAAAAAAAAAAAACAAAAAACAACTAAACAAAACAAACAATAACAATTAATATTAGAACATATATCGTTATTTGCTTAACATTTTAAGCGGGTTGCAATAATGTCAGCTATCAACAACTATAAATTATTTATTGATTTGTTTTAATTGCCATGCTTCAGAAACAACAGCTATGCAAATAATAAATAATTTTCGCAAGCAATAACAACAAATTGCATAAACCAACTGAGCTATGTGTGAGTATTTGTATGTTTGCAAATATGTTAGAATGCGTGAAAAAAAAATCACGCACTTCTTTCTTAAACAAATTTATTTCAATTTGTTTATATATGCTGATAGTTATGTAGTTGTGATTGTGTTGTTGTTGTTGTTGTTGTTATTAATTACATTTTTACTGCACACAAGCAACAACTTTAACATACACATGCATAATATTTGCTGTTATAGTTTGCTTTGCATAGAAAAAAAACCCAAACAAATACTCATAAATTAATGAAATGCAAACAAAAGAAAAAAAGCAAAAAAAAATTGCCAACAACTGCGCATAAAGGACATTCATTCTTTGATATATGATATTGCAAATATGTGGCAAAGGACATGCGATAGTGTAATCAGCGCATTTTTACTCTTTTACTGTGTTTGTTTTATTTGAATATTATTGAAAAAATAAATAAACAAAAGAGAAAAAACATCATAAAGCGCAAAACAATATTGAACAAGCGCTAGAATTTCGTGCTCCACTGCGTATGAGTGTTATTTATTTAATGACAATAATTTTGCAGATTTCATTGGAGAAATGAAATTCTAAAAGCCATCTAATGTCTTTATGGATTGCTTATTCTTTTTCCTAATGGCAATTTAAATGGACGAAATTCATTGAAGCTAGAGTTTAAGGAAATGTTGAAGGTTTTTGTGAGTCAAATAATTTTTTACACATAAGCGTTTTTTGTTCTAGAAAACATAAAAAAAATACTTTTTTAAGAACTTTTTTGAAGATGCCGAACACAGCAAAAACTAATCTATTAAAACACTATTTATACATTTGAAAAATTATTTAAAATTTTTGTATGAAGCATAGTTATTTGAAAAGTATTAGCCAAAATAGCAAATAACACTGTTAAGTTAATAATTTTTTAAATTTAATGTACTAAATTTAAATGCAATGCTTGAATTTTAACTACTTCAACAAAAAATACAAGAAGAATGAAGAATTTGAAAATTATAAATGAATTCTTCTGTTCACATTTTATTAAAAGTACTGTAAAATATCAAATCTAAAAAAAAAAGAAAATTGGCCATTTCAGCCCTTGAAAGGACTCTAACCGAGCTTCTTATGATCAATTGTGTTGTGTGTGTTATTAAATGTTTGCACACAATTAACCGAGAACTGGACCTACATGTTGTAGGTCCGATCAAGATCAAGAACAAGATCAAGATGATATTAATCAAGATCAAGATATTTTTTGATCAAGGTCAATGTTACTATTAATGTCATGATATTTTTATTTTTATTATTTTTATTTTTGTTTTTATTTTGATTTTTATTTTTATTTTTATTTTGATTTTGATTTTGATTTTGATTTTGATTTTTAATTAAGATTTTTAATTTTTTATTTTTATTTTGATTTTTATTTTTATTTTTATTTTTATTTTTATTTTTATTTTGATTTTGATTTTGATTTTGATTTTGATTTTGATTTTGATTTTGATTTTGATTTTGATTTTGATTTTGATTTTTATTTTTATTTTTATTTTGATTTTTAGTTTTATTTTTATTTTTATTTTTACTTTTATTTTTATTTTTATTTTTATTTTTATTTTTATTTTTATTTTTTTTTTAATTTTTATTTTTATTTTTATTTTTATTTTATTTTAATTTTTGTTTTTTCTTGAATTTTTTTTATTGTTATTATTATACTTTGACTTTGACTTTGACTTTGACTTTGACGTTGACGTTGACTTTGACTTTGACTTTGACTTTGACTTTGACTTTGACTTTGACTTTGACTTTGACTTTGACTTTGACTTTGACTTTGACTTTGACTTTGACTTTGACTTTGATTTTGATTTTGATTTTGATTTTGACTTTGACTTTGACTTTGACTTTGACTTTGACTTTGACTTTGACTTTGACTTTGACTTTGACTTTGATTTTGACTTTGACTTTGACTTTGACTTTGACTTTGACTTTGACTTTGACTTTGACTTTGACTTTGACTTTGACTTTGACTTTGACTTTGACTTTGACTTTGACTTTGACTTTGACTTTGACTTTGACTTTGACTTTGACTTTGACTTTGACTTTGACTTTGACTTTGACTTTGACTTTGACTTTGACTTTGACTTTGACTTTGACTTTGACTTTGACTTTGACTTTGACTTTGACTTTGACTTTGACTTTGACTTTGACTTTGACTTTGACTTTGACTTTGACTTTGACTTTGACTTTGACTTTGACTTTGACTTTGACTTTGACTTTGACTTTGACTTTGACTTTGACTTTGACTTTGACTTTGACTTTGACTTTGACTTTGACTTTGACTTTGACTTTGACTTTGACTTTGACTTTGACTTTGACTTTGACTTTGACTTTGACTTTGACTTTGACTTTGACTTTGACTTTGACTTTGACTTTGACTTTGACTTTGACTTTGACTTTGACTTTGACTTTGACTTTGACTTTGACTTTGACTTTGACTTTGACTTTGACTTTGACTTTGACTTTGACTTTGACTTTGACTTTGACTTTGACTTTGACTTTGACTTTGACTTTGACTTTGACTTTGACTTTGACTTTGACTTTGACTTTGACTTTGACTTTGACTTTGACTTTGACTTTGACTTTGACTTTGACTTTGACTTTGACTTTGACTTTGACTTTGACTTTGACTTTGACTTTGACTTTGACTTTGACTTTGACTTTGACTTTGGCTTTGACTTTGACTTTGATTTGGGTTTTGTTTCTGTGCAAAAATCTTTGTCCTGCTATTAAAATATACTGTTCTGCTTCTACAGCTACTGTTTATTTAAGCCTCCCTATGCCTATGTCTCACTCCTTTTCCACTCATAAATACAAAGCCGAATCGACGCTTCATTACAGCCAAAACAAAATTTTTGCTCTAAGGCGATGACAACAACAACAGAGACAATAGCATTTGCTGTTTCAAAAACACCACGCACACACACACACACGTTAATATGTGTGGGTGTAATTGTGTATGTGAAGTGTATGCTGAAGGCACAATTGTAACTGTCACTGTCACAAACATCAGCTGCACTTGACAACAACAACTGAGCAGAAGCCAATGCGTTTGTAAGCATAATCCTTGTGTTGCTGTGCTCTTTCTCTCTATGTTTGAGTGTGAGTAAATGAGTGTGTATGTGAGAAAGTTGCTTAACTTGAGTGTGTGTGTGTGTCTGTGTATTTTGTGTGAGCATTTGTCGCTTTGGTATGAAGTGCATATGTCCGACAAGTTGTCGTTGATATGCACTTGTAACTTTCTTTGTTGTTGTTTTTTTATTTTTTTTTTTTTTGTTGCTATTTTCGTTATTTTTCGTTTTTTGCTATTTTAATTGTTGCAGTGATGACCATCACAATTCTTGCTTGTAGAAGAATTTCGTCTTTTATTTGATTTTTACTCTAACACATGAACACACTTATTTACTTTCTAGTGTATGAGTCTATGTGCATGTGTTTATGTGTGAAGTCACACACTTGCAACATAAACTTGCCGACACAAGTTTGAGTATTCGTGTTATTTTATATATTTGCATTTTTCTTGTTTGCTGTTTCAACATTCAAGCTTTTTATATCCGAAAAGCTTTGAATGTTATTTGCAGTTGTAGTTACCAGTGTAAGGATGTGTGTGTGTGTGTGTGTGTGTGCAAGTTCCTTCTTGTCGCTTTGCATGTGTTTATGTTTCTGTGGCATACACTGTCCGCATGACTTTTTTTGCAATGCTGTTGATGACCCTCACTTTATGTGCTTTTTTAATGAATTTCTTAAATGAATTAGAATTCAACTGAGAGTTGCATCCATTTCAAATAATTCTAGAGTTACGACATTGAGATTTGTAGCTATTTAAGTGTTACTTAATGTGTTAAGTTTCCTTCAAATTTTTTCTGTGTGTACTACTTTTAAACATGTTGCTTAAAATGTTCTGCTGTACATCGCAGTATATGAGTGATTTTATTTGTCATAAATAAAAGTGATTATTCTTGATTTAATTTTAAGTGGAATAGCTCTTTTTCGAGGCATAATATAAAAACATTTAATCAAGCCTTAAAACGTCCACAAGTTTTTTGAAAACTTTTCAACACGCTGGAAACATGTAGCTTTTATTTTCTTCTGATTATTAAGTGCCTTTCCAACTCAGTGACTTTGTCATCAAGTTCTTATTATATTCAAGTTAACTACGCCGATCTCTCACTTCCTCTTTTCTACTCTCACTCTCTTTCTTTCTTTTTATTGCTGCTTAATGGTTTTCCTTAAGTAGTCGAAATTTAAAAAAATGGCCAGCTTCATATAATAACTGTTTTTTTCACTCAATTCAAACCGGAAAGCAAAAACTTCCTAATGTGAGCACTTTATTTGTGCTTACATTTAATGCGTACCCCTACGGAATGTTGGTTTTTTTCATTTTTCTGCCCTCTTTATAGCCTTTATTGAGCTCTTCAATTCGCCACACTTGCGTACTTCCACCCCAAAAATGCTTAGTTATTGGCTCTATTAAATCATACAACAGCTGCTATGGAATGCCAAAAAACTGTATGAGTGTGTGTCTGGCCTTGCTCTACGCTTAACTACAATGTTATTTTTTTTTTCAACGCACGCATTACTTTTATTGTCCTTCGCATTAAATCAGCATAAAATTCTACTTAAAATCTTGTGTCCACTTAATGTACACACAAAATGAATTGTGCGATTATCCTGTAGAATAGCTTTTAGTCAAGTCAACGCAGGACAACAATAAAAGCAAAAAAAAAACAACCAATGGGTAAAAATATAAAAAAAACTACAACGGCTTTGTCAGCAAGGTTTTAAAGTTAGAGACACAGCGTAGCGGAAGAAGTTTAAGATTAAAGCTGAATAACCAATTTATTTTATACTGCTTATTCTGAATGCTTTTATTATGGCTCCTTTTTTCTATTTATTTCCTTTTATTTTTAACTTATTTGTTTGTTGCTTCTATGCTTTGCAATAGCAGACGACAAGTACATAAAAGCATTTTCAACTAATGCTGGACTCAAATGTGAGACACACAAACACAAAAAAAAAATACGTTTGCCAAAGAAATGCAACAATGCTACAGTGGAAGAAGTGCTTAAAAGTTTATGTAAATATTTAATTTGAAATTCTTTTTAAAAATTTAGTTATAATTTTCTTTATTAAAGGACTTCTGTGCTCAAAAATTGTACACTTTGATATACTAGAGTTGTGGCATGCAGGTTAAGTGTATGGCTTAGCATGCTCGGAGCCCGAGTTCGATCGCCAGTCGCGGCAAAAGTTTTTTTTTTCAATAAAAAAAATAATTTCCTAATCGGTCACCACCTCTCTGCAGACAATGGCAAACCTCAG